>CM060916.1:839924214-840299214 GCA_030737875.1 Allium sativum
AATTAACAAAATATACAAAGTTTTCATAAGTAATAGGCATGCCTGTAGAGTTCCCAGCGATGCGACAAACTGGAAGAGCCTTTTGAATTGCAGGCATATTCAAATAAGCAGAAACATAATTGTCCAAATAAATGTAAGACCGGATCTCAAACCCCCCGTATGGTATAACTATTTCTTCTATAACACCAATTCAGGTTGATCGGATCTCTATTCAGTTTCCCACATTGATTCAGGTTTCTCTAGCCTCGGCAATATTAATAATTGAGATTGCAAATACGGTTTAGGTTCAACTTGATTAGTGATGGCCTAACATGGAAATTTGCAATCTCGATTATTAATATTGATGGGGGAAGAGCATAACACTAATTGTCTTCGTCCCCTATGTAACATAATGCTTCTCCAGAGCATACATGAAAATTTTGTATGAAATGTATTAGAATGTTACATAATCCTTGTACTATTACATAATCCTTGAGTGATCTGCGTATGCACTGTAGGAAGTATGTTAGCCAATGTAACATTCATTAGCCAACACAAACTTTTGAAGATCCTAACACTGTCAAGTAGTACTGCCAGAAAGTATATTCCAGAACCATGCCGACGAGATGTTCAGTAATTTTAAGATACTGTGACCAAATTCCATTAAGATGGAACATTTTCATTTTATTAAGTCCTAAATCACGAGTTAAATGTATACATATGAAGATAAAAGAGGTATTGAACCAGCATTATGTCGGCTGATTGAGGAAACACTTCGAAATGGTAAAGTTGATCATACAGACAAATATTTTTACCACTTATTGTTTAATAATTTGGTCTAGTTAACAAACCAACTAAACTCGTCTTATCTTGGGAGTTACTAAATTGATCCGTTGAAACTTATTGATCTTCTGAACTTGAGTTACTAAATTTCGAAGCTCTTTAATGATTGAAAACTTTATTTTAAAGTTTCCACATTTCAAAGTGTTTCCTGAACCAGACCACAAAAAGCTTTACAGAAACAAGTTGCAGTATCCTAAATACTAAACACATGACGACATGGATATGAAATATACCTCCTGACAGCACTACTTTGCACTAACAATGAACTTTGATAGGAGATCCTACCATGTTAGTGTTATGTTTCAAATTAAATGGCAGTCCATTGAGTGTAGTCACTTAATTTAGTAACTCCCAAAATAAACTGAATGCAGTCACTTAACTTAATTTAGTTACTCCCAAGTCAAATTAACTTAATTTAGTAACTCCTTTATATCAAGATAGGTGGGAGCCCGGATTTACATGTTCAGTCACAACAGGTATATGGCATATTTCAGTATTCATGTATATATACTCCTATACATGCAAATCAGATGGAATAAAATAAATTAACATACATAAACACATTCTGATTGCAATGTAGGTATACCTGTTTTGAACCTGTTTCTCGGTTCAGTTTCCCACATCAATTTACATTTCTCTAGCCTTATTAATATCAATATTGAGATTGCAAATATGGTTCAGGTTCAACTTGATCGTTGATGGCCTAACACAAAATTTTCAACAGCAACAACTAAGCTATAAATCCCAAACAAGTTGGGGTTGGCTAGATATGAAACCCAAAAAATAAAAGGTTAAAATCTTTCTTAAAAGTAAAATAAAGGTTTAAAAAGACAAAAACAAATATTAAAAACTTTCGTAAAAGTAAAATAATGGTTTGAAAAAAAAACCCTAAGGTTCTGGTACATGGATTGTTTAGTTCCATGCACTCCTATCTGAAACCAGCTCTTCAAATATATTCCAATTCCTTAAGTCTCTTTTTACTATCTCCTCCCATGTCATTTTAGGTCGTCCCCTACCTCTCCTTGGGCCTTTAGCGCAGCCTACAATTCTAACGCGCATTAGTGCATCGTGCGGTCTTTATTGGAGATGTCCTAACCATCTCAATCGGTGTTGGACTAACTTCTCTTCAACAACTCCAATTTTTTCTAGAATATCATCGTTCCTAATTCGATCTCGTCTGGTATGCCCACAACTCCAACGCAACATACGAATCTCTACTACACTTTGTAACAACCCGTATTTTTATAACATGTTAAACAAGAAATCAAGGTAGAATTAAATTTTAAATTCAGAATCAGGTAAAACGGGTTATGCCATTGCGTTCGTCTCGAAATTTTACATGAAATAGAGTCCGAGTTTTCGAAAATCGGAGTCCAGATGAAGAAGTTATGGCCTGTACAAGTTTCAGCAGTTTTCAGGCAGACTGGACCAGGGGGTCGACCATAGGGTCGACCTACCCCCCCCAGGTCGACCATAGAGTCGACCCCCCCACCTTATAGGTCGACCTGGTCGGCCTGGTTTGACCCATAACTCATTTTTGAAGCCTGAGACGTGTTTTGACGGTCCGGATTGATTCTAGGGTTAATCTAAGGGCCTAAACTAGTTGCTACACCTATAAAAACACCCTTAGACCTAACCTGATTCATACCAAATCATTCTTACACTATTATGCTGCTGAACTCCCTCTTGAACCATGGCCTCTGCCCCCAAATAAAAGAACAAGCATTCAAACTCAATCCAATTCAAAGATTAAAGCTTGTACAATGATTCAAGACAATAAATCAACACTACTACAACGTTCTATGACAATTTCAGTTCCTAATTCACTAGCCATGCCCTGTAAGTTCTAGTTGTTTTTAGATTTAAACATTTAATTATAATATGGACATGAAATAAAATGGAATTGGATCTAAGTATGCTTATCGATTCTGATCTATTTCTGTTGCTCTTTGAATCTTCTGTTTTGGGACTTGTCTATCTTTATGTTCATGACAAGTTTATGATCTATTCAGCAGTTTTTTTGATTCGTGATGACATTATCATCAAGTTGTAATATTTATGCCTATGATGATGTTTTCCTCTGATCTCATTTTTTATTCAATTTCTATCTTCCCCAATTTATTTTCTTTTCATGAACCTTGGTCAATTTCGGACCTTGGCCTAAAATCGCGATTTGCGTACGATATGTATACGGGGGGATTATGGGATTATTGCCTATATGAATATGATGTAATAATTGGCAACATGAAATTAGATATTATCATTGTATTTGCAAGTTTGGGCTTGATATGTAAATTTTGGTATAATCTTGTTATGAACAAATTTGCATAAATATTATACATGGAATTTGGCACAAATAGGATCTATCTAATGTAACATGAGATTTGGTATATATAACACGTATGTAATTTTGCATGTAAATTAAACCACGAGTTCGGGCCTATGTAAATTAAATCAAAAGATTTGGCTTATGATTGGGCATATGTAGAATTGGGGATTTGAATATAAAAGCGATTGGAAATTTGATAATTGGCATAAATATGTATTATGAACTTGGGTAGTTGGCGTGTGTTGTAATAAAAAGATTACAGTTTGGGATAACTACATCATGAATCATGATTTGGGTTTATTTGGGCATGATACATGCAATTTTGGCTAGAACTCGATATGGGTGAAATAGCATAAACTTGGCATACATGTAAATAGGAAAGAATTGGACATATGTAATCTGACTAGAATTGGGTATATATATCCATATATATATATATATATATATATATATATATATATATATATATATATTGGCATGTAATTTTGGAACTTGGGCATATGTTTATTAATATGTAAAGTTGGGAATTTGAAACATGAAAATGACTGTGTATTGGATAATTGACTTGAACACGAACTCGAACATTTCTATATGTTAAACACATGAACTGATATTGGGATTTTGGGGGAAATACTACCATTAATGAACCTTTGACACGAGGTTAGACTCGGTTTGTGGTGTAAATCTGCCTGGAACCGCCCGACAAATCCAGTAGCCACAAAGTGTCAGTCTAATGTGAGAGGCCGAGGGCCAAATTGTAGGCGTAACTATTTATGACACGAGGTTAGACCCAGTTTGTGGTGTAAATCTGCCCGGAACCGCCCGGCAAATCCAGTGGCCACAAAGTGCACGGTCCACTGTGAGAGGTCATGATTCGTTCGTCATAATGAATGAATTAAGGAATACTAACCATAATAGGACATGGGTATGGTTAGAGGGTTAGGTGGGATAACATGGAAATTTGGCATGTAAATGTGGACCTAACCGGTATGAGTTAAGAACATGTAAAACTTACAAGTGTAGGCTCAACCAACGTAACAGTTAATCAGACCAATGGGTGGGTTAAGTAATATGACTAGACTAATGACACTTAACCAATTTGACACGATGACTTGATAGGGTTAAGTCCTGAACCGCTTGAATATACTTAACCAATTTAACATAATGATTTGATAGGGTTAAGTCATGAACCGCTTGAATATACTTAACCAATTTGACACGATGACTTGATAGGGTCAAGTCCTGAACCGCTTGAATATACTTAACCAATTTAACATAATGATTTGATAGGGTTAAGTCATGAACCGCTTGAATATACTTAACCAATTTGACACGATGACTTGATAGGGTTAAGTCCTGAACCGCTTGAATATACTTAACCAATTTAACATGATGATTTGATAGGGTTAAGTCGTGAACCGCTTGAATATACTTAACCAACTTGACATGCTAGACCGATGGGGTTAAGTCTCGAATTTAAATGACAACACTTAACCTACTAGACGGAAACCCTAGTTACGCGGTCCATTTCAGCAGTAACCCACTGGATGTATCATGGTACCCTGGAACTAGGCAGGGTGGGGCACGATTACTGGGCTGATTGTAAGTGACTAGAACGACGGCTGAGTAGGTGCGCCATTGTAGGTTTAGGCGGGCTATGGTCGTGCACGTAGTCCGGAGTTGAAAAAGCAGGCATTGGGCACCCGTAGATTTACACTGTGCGTGCTTGATTTGTGCCGGTGGTTGGCACCATAGGACTTGATACACCCTATGGTGGACCTAGCACAGGTAACTACATTTCTGGATAGGGCCGTATGAAAAAGACACACGAACGCGCTAGGACTTGTAGGGAGCCAGTCGATTAATAGATCGCTAAGTGGAATTGGTTAGGTAGCATAATCCCTAGTGGTCCTAGGTGGCATAAATCCTAATCGAATCTAGAAAACGTTCAATAGGTAGCATAATCCCTAGTGGCCCTAGGTGGCATAAATCCTAGTTGAACACGCGATAGTTCATGATAAGGAAACCTAGACAGAACAAGGGTGGCAGTCCAAATGATTGCAAGAATGGTGGCACTACGTTGAAGTAGTATAGAAATACGTGATGAAACCCGTATGATACACGGCAAGGGATTGTACATATACATGGAAAGGATGATACGGGTTGGGATACTAGTACAGTTGGTGTAGAGAATATAGGAAATCAAAGAAAATAGTGGAATGGTGAAGCTTATAAATCTTGCGATGTTATACTTAATAGAAACCTTGCAATGTTATACTTGATTCATCGTGCCTGTAGCTTACCTTGTCATCATGCTTATGTTTACTTTCAGTTTATTCATGTCATGTTATCTTTACCTGTTTTTATGCTGAAAGCCACTAGGACTTACTCAGTCTTTATGACTGACCCAGATTGTTTCGCCTCTTTTTCTTCCGTCCCCCCCCCCGGGTTCTCAGGGAGGAAGCACTACTACTTAGTTTGGACTTCTTTCTGCTTCAAGATCATCATATATGGCTTGGACCTTTCTTGGCTATGGCTGCTTTACTTGGGGAATGATTTATGACTATGGTTTTAAGCTTCTTTACTATTGCAAGACAGATTTCGATGTAATGGATTTAATGGCATTTCGATGTAAAAGGCTTTAGACCTTACTAGATTTTAAAGAAATGAAATTTGGTTTTTCTTCCGCTGTTTTATATATGTTCTGTCGTGTAATATTTCTGTGTATGTTTACCTAGATAATGCTCCACCAAAGCTAGTGCATTCTCTTTGTGAGTGACCCTAGCGGAGGTGGGGTGTTACACACTTATCTTTTGAACGTGTTGCCTTTTAGTAGGCCAACATTCTGCACCATATAACATCGTCGGCCTGATTGGTGTTCTATAGAACCTTCCTTTAAACTTTTGAGGGATCTTCCTATCACGGAGAATGCCAGATGCAAGTCGCCATTTCACCCATCTAGCTTAAACTCTAAAACTAACATCCTTATCAATCTCCCCATCAAACTGCAACATAGATCCTAAATATCGAAAGGATTCTTTCTTGGGTACTACTTGACCGGCCAGGGTGACATCCCCGTCATCTGATCTGACACCGCTGAACTCACACTTCATATACTCTGTTTTAGTTCTACTAATCCTGAAACCCTTCGATTATAAGGTCTCTCTCCAGAACTCCAATTGTCTACTAACCCCTATTCTACTTTTATCAATCAGCACAACATCATCAGCAAAGAGCATACACCAAGGAATCTCCCTTTGTATATCATTTATGATTTCATCCATCACTAAAGCAACAATATAGGGGCTCAAAGCTAAACTTTGAAGTAACCCTATGTTAATGGGAAAGTCACTAGTCTCACCATCGCATGCCCTGACACTAGTCACAACCCCCTCATACATATCCTTGATAAGGGTAATGTACTTTGATGGCACCCTCTTCCTTTCTAGCGCCCACCACATAACCTTCTTCGGTACTCTGTCATAAGCTTTCTCCAAATCGATAAAAGCCATGTGAAGATCTTTCTTCTGCTCCCTATATCTCTCCATAAGTTGCCTAATCAAGAAAATCGCCTCAGTAGTCGACCTTCCAGGCATGAAACCAAATTGATTCCTAGAGACACTTGTCAACCTCCTCAAGCGCTGTTCGCAGTCTCTCTCCTAAAGCTTCATTGTATGACTCATAAGCTTAATTCCTCTGTAGTTTGTGCAACTTTGAATATCTCCTTTATTCTTGAAGATTGGAACTAAAATGCTTCTCCTCCACTCATCTGGCATCTTGTTTGATTTGAAAATATTATTAAATAACTTATTTAGCCAGGTTATCCCTGCATCTCCAAAGCATCTCCACATCTCAATAGGGATGTCATTAGGCCCTAGCGACTTGCTTGTCTTCATCCGTTTCAACGCCCCCTTTACCTTAACCTCTTGAATTCTCCGAACGAAATGTCTATCGGTGATGTCAGCGGAGTCTTCCAACTCGATCGAGGAACTGTCGCCTCCTTCATTGAAAAGCCTATCGAAGTATGCTCTCCACCTATTTTTTATCTCGTCGTCCTTCACCAAAAGTCTATCGTTCTCATCCTCAATGCATTTAACCTGGTTGAAGTCTCTTGTCCTCCTCTCGCGTAGCTTGGTTATTCTGTAGACCTCTCTTTCACCCTTCTTTGTACTCAGCCTTTGATACAAATCTTCATATGCTCGATGCCTTGCTTCACTCACTGCCCTCTTTGCAGTCTTCTTTGACACTTTGTACTTTTATATGTTGTCCTCGCTCCTATCATGGTGCATGCATTTGTAGCATTCCTTCTTCTCTTTGATAGCCTTTTGCACCTCGTCGTTCCACCACCACGAATCCTTCGGTTCATGTTTATTTACACTTGTTTTCCCAAACACCTCAGTAGCCCCTCTTCTAATGCAAGTTGCCATCTCATTCCACATGACACTTGCATCACCTTCTATGTTCCATGCCTCTTCTCCCCTCACTCTATCTTTAAACACCCGTAAGTCCCCTTTAGTTTCCACCATCTCGTCCTACTAATTTTCGCTCTCTTATTCTTCACTACTTGAAGATGGAACACAAATTTTGCAATCTCGATTATTGATATTGATGGGGTAAGAGCCTAAAACAAATTATCTTCGTCCCTTTGGGTTCTCTGTTAAGAGGAAACCAAGTTGCCCTATATATATATATATATATATAACATAATGCTTCTCTTGAGCCTACAGAGAAATTTTGTATGAAATGTATCAGTTAAGTACCACTCTTTTATACCGCGCAATTTCGGTATTCATGTATACTCTTATACATGTAAATCAGATGGAACAAAACACATTAAATTAACATATAGAAACACATTCTAATATACTTGCATGATATCACATATTGCAAAATCCATAAACTCCTAAGTCATAAGCTGCACAATTTATATACTGTGTAACTCACATATATAATCCATGCATTGCAGGGTTCCTATATACACATATACATGCATACATACATACATATATATATATATATCAGTGTAATATGTTTGCTGCAAGTACTCAATCAAGCAATTTAAATGAACATGTAAACGTTTAAAATCAATGTCTGTATTAAATTCCTATCAGTATAGTTCAAGCAATCATCATATATGTAGAAAACAGGTTTAAAACCCATTCGATTCAGATGCAAACACAAGAAATCAACATTGTTTGGTAATTTAATCTGGTATACTGTCAAAACCCAGATTTCAAAACCCATTCGACTCAGAAGTAATTTAATCAGGTATATTGTCAAAACCCAGAGCTCAAAAGAAACTTAAAAACCCAGGTATAAAACCCATTTACAAACACTGTTTGCAGAAATCAACTATTTTGGTTTGTGGTTGCAGAAATTAACACTCAGCGGATTATAACTATTCAAAACCCTAAACAATGGGATCCAAACAAAATTGGATAAATCAAGTTTGATTTTATACCTTTCTAGCTTTACCGTTTTCACGATCTTGAATATGATTAGGAATTGAATCAAATCACTTTGTAGCGTCGCTGAGATGAACCGCCTCTACTGGTATCCATACCAACGTTCAATGAGATAGTCTTTACAAAATCGAATTAAACAGAGAAATAATAAGCGGTAGATTGGAAGGGGTAAAAAACTAGTGTTTTTTGGAAAAAGGAGGAAAAGTGAAAGAGGGTTAAAAGATTTTAAGTATGAGGGAATAGAAAAATAGAATAGGTCGGTTACATTTTCCATAGACACGCGGACTTGTGTTTACGAAGAGGCCGGAATGTAATTTTTTTTGTTGCACTTACATTGGTACTGAAAACACTTTTTCTTGCATTTGATAATAAATGCCACTGATTTTTGCAACAAAAGTCATTTTAGTGACAGATTACTTGATCTGAACAAGATTGGCCTTGTAGTGTGAAGACTTAATGTTTACCATTAAGGAATCTATATGAATGTTGGAGTAGTTAAATACAAATTTATTAAGAAACATTTTTCAAACAATTACCAACTTCCATAGTCTTCATTTTTTGCTAATTTAAAAAGTAAGTTTTATGAACTGGAGAAATTTTCCAAAGAAAATAATTTTATTTTAAACGTAGATGGATGTTTTGCTTTGGAAGAAAAATGTTTTATTTTTAAAAGGCATATGAAACACTTCTAATTAGTGAAACCCTCTTTGGTATTTTACGTGGTTTAACTTTGCCACCAAATGAAGGAAATTACTATATCTAGATTGTTCCCCGAGTGGTAGAGTGATGAGACTGGAGTCAGGATGAGGAGAGTACAACTTAGGATGGTGAAACTAAGAGTCAGGATGGTGACTGCTAGTCGAGATAGAGGAACTATCAGGAGAGGTTCAGAGGGGTAGAGTTTGATGATAGATGTAGTAGTCTAGACAGTTCCTGACTAGGAAACTTTAAATGAGAATATGGGTATTTAGAGAGCTGAGGCTTGAGCATCGATCGAGTCTTTAACCAGATGTAGGTTGTATGCCAGTTCATTTGCAACCTATCAGACACCCAACCAGGCTACAATTGGTTTATCCAGGGAGACTTGTGAATTATTTACGCTCTTTCTCAACTAGATGTAGTTATCGGCCGGACGTAGGCTAAGCTCGGAGCTCCTCGAGGTGGGTACCGACTCCATGGGACCAAGCGTACTATATATGCAATGAGTGGTTGAATGTGAGAATGGATGATGGATGAAACAATAATAGGAGAAGATGACCATACTAACCAGTTTAAAGAATTGTGAATTTGCACTTATTATTTTGAGGGAATGACCATAAGTGGGTGCACTAACTACTCTTGAAGAGGTAAGAAAGGAATGAGACATCATTATTACAAAGATGAGGACTCGAGGAAGTTCTTTTGAGAAAATACATATTATAATGATTATATGGTTAGCCCATGATTGACATGTGTTCATTGTTAGTTTGATGATGTGGTGGTTGTTCTCTTATCTTGTATGTTCTTTATTCTTGTGGACTACACTAATTGTTAATTTACATGTGTTCTTTTATTTGTATAAGGATACCATAACAACCTATACTTGCTATGGACTTCAACTACACTCAGTTAAGGTTGAAATATGTGGTGCGTGTTATGAAGTAGTGATTATCATTATCTTAGCCTTTGTTGTTGGATTTTTATTTTTACACATCGTATATTCTATAGAATGACAAGAAAGTGAATATTTTACAATAATATATATATATGGAAAATTTATTTCATTATCATGAATGAATTGTGGTGTGGTGTGGTGTGTTGTGATTGCTGGGAAAACATGGTTATTGCATACTATTTTACTGGAAGTTAACTTATGATTTATGATTTTTCATATTTTTCTTTTAGTATACCCTAAAGAATGATCTATTATTTGGAATGGGTTTTATATCTTGGGAATTGTGAACGTGCAATTCCTTTAAGGGGGAGAATGTAATGACCCAAAACTTTTACATTTATAAAACTAAAGTAATTAATAATTTAGTTTTAGTAGGAGACAATTTGGATGTCATATTTATAACTATTGCGAAGATCTTTCGAAGACGATCAATTTGATATATAATTTTGGTATATTTGGAGGTATAGTTTAGAAAATATTGATTTTGTTATTTAGTAGATACACACATAAACCAAGGCAAATTCTATTTATACACCGAAAATCACTTAACATATACCATTATTTTTTTCTATGAAATTCTATTTCTAAATTATCCTTTTGTCAAAGTTGCTTTTTTAAATCTTCTGCGTATAAAAAGTCAAATTATTCTTAGAAGTATTGAAACTTGATACAAACTAGATATGTTAATGAAGATGTTAATGAATTATTTAATCATGAAATCTAAAATTTCAATTAAGAAAACATTCAGCAATAATGGTTTAATTTAGAAGTGTTGATTTATTTTGTAAAATTACAGTAATTTTGTTGAAATTGTTTTTTTTTTCAAAAAGTTTGTAAAAATTGTAGTATTAGTACAAGAAATAAATTTCATTCTATTAAAATTTACTCAATTTGATGAAAAGAATTTCTAATTTTGGGTAATTTTGTTTTAGATTTGAAAAAGAAAAGAAAAAGAAGATGAGAACATGAATAATTTAGTAAAAGAAACGATGTATGCAAAGTAATATATGGTATATAGTAATTTATTATATTTTTTGGTGTATGTTTAGCTATTATTGATGTATAAATAGAATTAGCCTAAAACCAATAGTTTCCAATGTTCTATTTTTAAGAAAAAGAATTGTGTTTGATGTAGTGGTTAAGTGAGTATACTATGATATAAGAGGTCATGTGGTTGATTCCTATCAATGACATATTTTTGAAGTTTAAGAAGATCAATCAAAGATGCATGTTCCAAGTGGGAAGTATGTTTGTATATATACATATATATATGAATGAGACATATTAGATCAAGATGTGCATATAAGGAAAATTTATATATTTTCATATATATATATATATATACACACATATATATATATATATATATATATGTATATATATGTATATGTATATGCATGTATTTTGTGCATATATATGTGTATGAGGTATATGTTGTTTCATAGTGTAATGCATTAATTTTGTAGGCTGCGAATTAATCGCATGTTAACTGCATAAATTATGGACTAATTGCATATTAATTAACATGTTTTTCAAATTCGAGATATATATGTGTGTGTGTGTGTATATATATATTATATAATTTAGTCGTGCATCGACTTTATGTGTTATCAGAAGCTAGAAAATAAGGTATAAATTATGTATTTAATGTTTTCCCTTATCAGACTTAGTTGCATGCGTTTGCAATCTAATAATCATTTGTGCAATAATTGTCAATTTATCCTACACATTCATGGATGATTATTCTATTTACTTTATATATTGTAATGGGGTAAATTGCATATTCTTGCGATTAATTAGTATGAGTTCAACTTGTCTTATATATGTATAAATTAGAATGTCTTTAATACCATAGAGAATTAGTTGTGCATGTTTGCATTGATTGACACTTAGGCCAATCGATATGTTTTAATGTAGATTTATTTTTTAGAGATTATGAATTACTTATTTTGTATATAGGGTAACTTTCTTAGAGGTTTTAAAATATATTAGTTTATTACTCTTTTTACATGGTATATTCAAATTCTCTTTTATTATGGCTTGGTTGAATATAATAATGGACGTATTAGATGTGTCTCAAGATCTTACTTCATTACAAAGTAGTTAAGAAAGAGGTTATGATGTAATTAATTTTTTTTAGGACTAATCTAATAGCCTAAATCAATCCCTAACTCCTATATAAGCAAGCAAACTCTAACTATTTAACCATAGTATCTACCTTTTTCTTTCCTTCTTCTTCTTAGAACATTTTTTAAATGTATTTCTTAACTTCTAAATAGAATTAAAAGAAGGTAATTCAAAATCTAAACCTAGAGGGGACCTACCACTCTAAGAATCCATTTGGATGATTATTACATTTTAGATCTGGAAAGATTTCTCAGATTTATAACTGTAGGCAAATGTGAGTGATAATTTCTTATTTATTAACTTCTATAAACATAAGATCCCTTTTAGAAATGGGTTAAAATATGTTAGGAAACATTTTTATTCCCAAAATTACTTGATTATATGTTTTTGAAAATAAGTCCAAAGTTGTTATTGTAGATCGAAACATGTTAAACCTATGTAGATGGATTTGTTAGATGTATGCACTCTTTCATCTAAGTTTACCCTTAGATGTAAATATCATAAACATATGCAAGCAAATTGATTTGATGCACGTACTTATTTTCACATAAATCATGTATCTCTGTCTTAGTTTTAAACATTTTGAATTGGTTTAAAATTGATGGATTGAATATCATAATCATATACAAGTTATTTGAATTCATTATGATGGTTTACTTTTGTAAATATCATAAACATATGCAAATATATCATAAACATATACAACAATAAATCATTGTGATGGTTTACTTTTGTAAATAAATAATCATTATGCAAGTTTATCCTTAGATGTAAATATAATAAACATATTCAAGCCAATGAATCCCTTGGTTTGGGCTGGGGTTATAAGGTTAGGCACAGTCCGAAAATAGTTAAAACATTTTTCATTCTTTGTATAGATATCGTTAACTTGAAAGATGTGAGTTGGCATAAAAGGAAGGAAAAACAAACAAGAAGAGAGCTTAATTTGTAAGTTGGATCCACAGATTGTTTATTTGAATTCACTTTTTACGCATCATTGTTATCTTATTTTATGGATGCTTAATATGATAAAATGAATTATGATTGTTTATTTTTGTAAATTATTTATTTTATTCCATCACGAAGTTTTCTCTATCATTCAACTTTTTTATCATTTTTAAGTATTATATACTTAAGGTCCACTACTTTTAATATATGTAAATAATTGTAAGCATGTTTGATGACATTTATAATTGATTTTGGACCTTTAAAAATAGTGGGTTTTCACATTTCTAATACTCCTGGACTCACTTGTGGCGACTTCGTAGAAGGTGTATCTCTAACTTCCCCACAGTTTGAGAGAGTCCTTATCACGTGTCGATAAACTATGGAGGAAGCAATTGAGATGCCCATAATTCCCAAAGGACTAACTATTGTCGATCTTCGTTCTACATGTGTGTTGACGGGCAAAATTGTCGCACGCCAACACCCAATGTGTATGTGTGAACAATTATCCAAATAAGCAATAAAGTATGTAAATGCAGAGAGACACAGCTTTTATAGTGGTTCGGCGCTAACATCTACATCCACTTTATAATCCTTAGTCATCATATCTTTGGTCGATTACAAGGTTGTACAAGTTCGGACGATGGCTAAGTTCAGAATGTTACAATGGAATAGCAAAATATATGCTTGTTCCACACTTTGACTACGTTTCCCTTCTTCTTCTTCGTTGGAAAGCGTTGACTTGGTCAACAATATCCAAGTTTAGGTTCATGTTCAAGAAGTCCAAAAGTAGCATAACAATCCTTGTTAATGTTCAAGTGTTAAAGAAAACATGCAAGCCATGTTTTAGTTGTCCATGC
Source organism: Allium sativum (assembly GCA_030737875.1). NCBI lineage: Eukaryota > Viridiplantae > Streptophyta > Magnoliopsida > Asparagales > Amaryllidaceae > Allium > Allium sativum. Next base: position 839,938,417 of record CM060916.1, read on the forward strand.
CATTTCATATGGCTATGGTGGAGGTGTTGGAAGCCATTAATGAGTGTTTGGAGCTATCAAGGTCCCAATATTCCAAGGGAGAAGCATCCTCAATGAAGGCCAAGGCTTGGGGTATTTATAGGAGGAAGCTTAGGTGGGAGTAGGTGAGCAGCGGGACCCATTGGAGCCATTTTCGCACCCAAAACAAGGCCATATGCGGAAAATTTGCACCCCTTGGTGCAGGGTTCGAAATTTCGCACCCCTCTAGGGGGTAAAATTTTTGAACCCACCCCTCCCTGGGGGGTCGAAATTTCGAACTCTCCAGTAGGGTTCGAAATTTCGACCCCATCGGGGAGGCGGTGTTCGAAATTTCGACCCCACCGGGGGGGAGGGGGTTCGAAATTTCGACCCCATCAGGGAGGTTCGAAATTTCGACCGCACCGGGAGGGGGGTTTGAAATTTCGACCCCACCGGGGGAGGTTTGAAATTTCGACCCCGCCAGAGGGTTCAAAATTGATAGAGTGTGAGGCGGAAATCACGCTGCAGATGGGGTCGAAATTACGGAATGCGAAGTGAAGGAATCCGAGGTTTCATGAGTCTGAACTAAAGGGATCTGAGCTTTCGGCATGGAGAAAATCGGATGAATCTGGCGGTGCCCACAGTTTCGACTGTGGGTCTCCGGACTCTCACCGGCGCTGCGCTCGGACCCGCTGGACCGCTCGCCTTTGGCTTAGAGCATGGCTCGCCTTCGGCTCGGAGCACGGCTCGACTAAGAGTTCATTGGGCCCGACAAAGGCCATCTGATAGAGGCTTCGGGTCTCCTTGTGTTTGCGACGCGATTTCGACCCAACTCCTTTGTATTTTTTGACGCCTGAGCGCGTCACTCACCAAATACTTGAAGTGTGACAGCTTCGACAAAAAAGCATGTCAACAACGTGCCCAATAGGTTAAGTGTAATGAACCATATTTAACATATCGAAGGATCTTAAAATAATTATATTTAATTCCCTAGGCATCAGATTATTCTTAGCCATTAATATATTGGTCATGGGGATGTGAGGCATGTCCATGATTTTATCGAATTGATCTGTGACTATTTTACCCTTATGAATGTTGTTTTAGCTATACCTTTTGATAAGGATCGAATTATCTATTTAAATTGGTCTCATTAGATCGGAATGGTGGTTGGCTTTTCCGTTGAGTGGTCACACTACAAATTCAGCTAAGCAGTTTGGGAAGAATCACTGTTTTAAGTTTCAGTTTATGCTAGGCAGACTAATTTGCTGCTAATAGGCTGATTAGTGAATCCCATTAGGCTAATGACCTACTGCTATAAATAAAGGGTTTTGGGGAGAGAATTAGGGTTTCTCTCTTTATTCAGCATCAGGTTTGTGTCCCTGATTCTATCGAAACCCTAATATCATCATCTGTTTTTCTAATTCACCCAAAATCACATCAAGAGACTAAATATACATTCGAGAAGATTAGATTTCATCAAATTGCATTTATTTTGGGAATTTTAATCATTGTCTAGAATTGGATTAGACGGATTTGCATTGGATCTTGAATTTGATGAGTGACAGATATCTCTCATACTGATACTATATATTATATGAGTTAGATTAGAATTAGTTCATGTCATACATATTAATTTCACCATAGATCTAATCATATATGTTAATTTAGATTCGTCCTAGGATAATCCAGTTTTACCATATAAATTGGCATTTGGTTAAATAAATCATATTCTTGTGTATGTTTGGATCCAAATCATGTTAGATGCATTGTTTTATGTAACGACCCGCTTTTTGGCCTGCTTCAAGCCGATGGTTAGCCCACTCAAAACGTTCTCCAAGGAGGATTGCTATGAGATACGATATATTAGAACATAACACGAAAGAACATTTCGTTGTTATTACAACAATTTTACATCAGAGTACAAGATATGAGAGTATATAAATCAATACATAGCGGAAAATATAAGAGAATTGTAAATTACAACACAACGGAAACATACATATATATATTAGAAGACTTCGAAAAAATCCAGAGCATATCTTCAGCCATAACCTAAGATATTGTTTTAAAAATGTCTGAAAACCCAAAACTACTAGCTGCCCATGTGGAAAATTTGGGAACCCAGAGTTTAGGTGGGAAACAATATACTCCAAGTCAGTCATGGGACTAGTATGAGAACCAAAACAGTTATTATGCTATATTTAAAAGTTTGGTAGATAACGGGACCACGCCATATAACATGGAACCAGTTTTCTCCTCATGTATACCGATCACAAAAACTCGCAATGCTTTTTGAAAAATGAATCTATTATAAGACTCAAGTCCCATCACATAATGCAAGCGCAAGCCGGAGTATGGAGTTTTACCTTATAATAGCCAAGCATGCTTGATATGCAAAATTTCTCTTTTTATTATCACTAGTGCATAATGTGAAAATCAATTTCAAAAATAAATGTATCAATCTTAAATGGCATAATACCCCCATCCTATTATGTCGCCATATAGGTTTACAACTGAAAACGCAAGGTTCATATTGCAAGTTGGATTTCCATCAATGACCAAGACAAAGGATATTTCCTTATCCGATTCGAGCCATCTCTAGCAGGATGCCCAAGAATCGGACACAGGCGAGCCCTAGATCGGCAGAGCTGGCCCGCCAATTCCTGGTGAGTTCTGTTGCACCTGAACAAAACATTCCCTGATCGGACCTACAATATGGTTAGCTTTTTGACCGTCATCTGAGGCGCCTCAATTCCAACATCCACATAAGTAAAATGCCTGGGATCCATACCATGGCTTCACCTTTCAGCTAGAAGAAAACATATATCCTTACTCTACTGTCTTTCATCCTGTTTTAGGCCATTCACGGGCTGTGAGGCTTGTTGAAGTCACGTATCGACACAAATCTACGCTACATCAGCCATGCTTTGATCATCATCTACAAAGCTCTGCTTTTCAACAAAAGCTTTGATCAATCAACATCTTAGCATGTCACATTGTCAATTCACCATATGATCAGTTTATATTAATAATATAACCTTTTAGTTTATACACTTCAAAGAAGGGTGTTAAGCTAAGAGAATAAATCCTCCGCCACCACAGATATATCATCAATAGCAATTAATCAGTTATGTTATGAAATACAACGTCAAACACACATCCATTTACAAGTTCGTTCCGGGTCTGAACGAACCCAAGGCATCGGCAATAATCCAAACGATGTGAAGATCTCTAGTCTTCAACCACCGTCTTCAATATCTTCAACAATCGTCATATTAGTTATTCAGAATAGTTTGAAACCCAGTCTTTCCGAATAACCATCGCATCAATAAAATCAAGTGATATATAAACATATCATATGCCTCATTCCAATTTAGAATATACTTTTATTCAAATATTCTTTTACATTGGGAATTACTCCCATAAAACTTATCAAAAATTTACATCATTTAACCTTCTCTTTTAAACCTGGAAATAATTTCAAAAGATTATATAACCTTCTTTCATAAACTTAACTCAAATCAAGGTTTATAAGCCTTATCAGGATTATCGAGCCTTACAAAAAGTAAATCTTTTATAGCGTTATCTCAATCCCATCCTATTCATCCTATGGAGAAAAACTGGTGGTACTTAATATCTAAAACCCCTCGGGTTTCGTTAAGTTTAATTTCCTACCTTCATTTCAAATCTAATTAAAGATTCATTAAAACTCTAACTTAGTTTTAATCTCCATTTCATTCGTTCAATTCTTTGTTGAAAGGTTTATTAAAACTCTAATGTGGTTTTAATCTCCATTGCATTCGTTCAATCTTTGTTGAAAGATTTATTAAAACTAAAACTTGAGAAATCATCTTTCTATTAATTGGGTTAAAGAATATATGTTATTTAAAATATCTTTCAAGATAAACCCAAAAATAAACATCCATTTAACTCCAATTAAATTTATAATTGGAAAACTTCACTACTCTTACTTAAAAGATTTATTTCATACTTCATTTTTAACTAGATTTAAGAACAGTGTTATTGAAGACACCATTCATGACAAACCCAAAATCCAATTTGATATCAAATATAAGGCTTCTAATAGAAATCATATCGACTTATATTCGGTATCAAATTCTGAAACCAACAGATACCGTACAAGTAATAACAATATTTCTACCTTCCAAATTCCTCGAAAAAGTATCCGTATAATTACGGAATCCAATATCGAAATATTCGAATATTATTTCCATTTAAATCCAATATTCATATAGTGGAAAACTAAATTTGGTCAAGTATTAAACTTTAAACAGTTTCAAATACCTTTGTCAAAATAGCTAATATTCCCAAAATAGCTTTATACTGTTCAAAAATGAATATATTCAGTCCAAACCATTTTTAAATCATTTATTATGATTTATGGTAATTTCCCCCCTTTTTAATAATTTAAAAATAGCTCAATTCATTAAAAACCCATTTCAGGTCATTACCAACATTAATGCTATTTTTGTTCAAATTTAGTTTGAATTTATCTCAAAATCTAACCATTGGATTTTAAATATTTATGTTTCAATGGAAAGCACTTTTCTATTTGAACCAAACGTTTTTCGTTTAGGGAAAATCTGACGGTTGGATCATGTCTTATTCGAATCATTTTATTTTTTATGATAAAATTCGTCGATTCGGCTTAAACGTATTTTATAAAAAGTTTATAAATTTATTTTAAAAACGATTTCAATCTTAATCAAAAATTGAATATTCAATATTATTATAATATTAAAATGATAATATTTTTCAAAATATAATATTTTAAAATCCGAATTTTCTCGACATCCGTTACAAAAAATAAATAAGACTATTGAGAAAACCCGTTTGAGTTAAAAACAATGTTTCTATACGTAACTCGAACTTAAATTTGCCCGTTACTGTTCATTTCAATTTAAAACTGAAAACATGTATTAATTAATTAAAAATTAGTTAAAATCAAATTCTAACTTTTACGAAATTTATTCGTAATCATTTAAACGGTCATTCCAAACTAATTTGAATTTAAAATTCAAACTGTCATTTCCACTGAATAATTTATTAATAAAAATATTCACATTAATTCCAAAGTGGAATGAGATCCAACCAATTTCCATATAATTTAATTTATATGGATTTCACACATCATTAACATCCATATCAATTACCATCGATAAATCAATATTTATAATATAAGTGTTTCCGTTGACAACACTTACATTCACAGTTTAATGACAATAATAGTAAAACTGTAAACATCATCCATTAACCACAAAAAAAACATTGCAATCATAGGCAATCAATATATATATATATATTTAGTTATGAATATAATAACTATAAAAATCAGTTGAAAGAGAGTTCTCACATTGATCAGTTCGAAATCGTTATAAAACGGCTGTTTTCGACAGTTCAATTAGCCGTTCTATTTTTCCATAAATTGTAACGTGTTCCAAATCTCTCCAAATAAGTTTTCTTGTGAAGCTTGCATCCATACGATCCCAAAGGATCTTATTTCGTCAGATTCTGATCACATATGGAAAAGTTATCAATTTATATGTTTGTATATGATTTAAACATTATTAACTATAAATTTAACAATTAATTAAATTCTTGATTACTCTTTACATCACTAATACTGTTGCTCATCATCTCTCCCAAGTCACGAAATACCCGTAAGTTCCTTGCCTATTAACTCATGCTCGCCACAATCAAGCTGCTTCCACACTCGACAGTTTTCAAAACCGGATCACCAATAATCATTTCTTCGTGAGAGCTTTCATCCTCACCCGAAAATCTTCAACTTGCCATCCCCTTCCCCCATGAGACATCAGCCCGAACGCATGCATCTCTAGGATGCTTCGACATTTTTTTATTTTAAACCAAAAAAAATCATACATCTCTACTTGACGCTCTAAATCCAAATACACACTCCAATTTGTGAATTTATGCTTCATTTGCAAGAATCGTTCAACCCTAGAATAAAGAACGCACGCTGCAAAGGAAAACAATGAACAAAAAATATCTCAAACACCCTCAAATTCATATGAAACTGAAGCAAGTTCTGGAGATTACAAATACATGAATTACGAGATTTATAAGATTTTCCTTAAATTATTTGGATTTTTTGAACTTGCGTTTTAGTTGTAGGATTTATTTCCAAGAGGCAGTGCAAGTTTTGTAGATTGGGGAATGAGGAAGCAAGGTTAGGGAAGAGTTAGGATGCTATATAATGGGAGGAAAATATATTTTTACTTGATTTTTAAATTCATTTTATTCAATCGTTGTTTACATTCATCATTTAAAAATTCGTATGACCACATATGAACTCTAGTTACGACGAAAATGGTCAAACAACTATAGTTTGACATTACGGACCCAACGAAACTTGCTTCATCGAATTACGAGTCTATTTTCTCTAACAACATATTTTTAAGTGAAAATAAGGGACAAATACCTAAAAAGTTTGGAAATTAAAATGGCCTCCCCCTGTAACTTTTTTTTCAAAACTGCCTAATGAAATCGAAGGCAGTTAGGTTACTCGCCTTTCCACCACAGTGGCTCCCCTTTTGACTAGCCCAGCACAGAGGCTTTTGTCCCCAACCGAGTTATAGGTTTAATGGGAACCCACCTCCGCGACTTGAATGGGAGTAGGGAAGACAGGTGTCGAACCCGCGACCTCATTAACAAGAAGCATGTAACTTTAATTCAAAGTGGGTCCCTATTTTTGACCTTACGTGTTTTTCAATGAAAAAACCGCAAATATTCCCAGAAGCAACCTGAAATTTTTTTGCATACGTTTCGACATTAATACTGAATATATGCATACATGTATGCATATTCATCCACAATTTATATTGAAAAACTGGGTGCATATATTGGTTATACTTGCTGAGATGTATGCATATAAAGATGAACTAATATGCATAGGCAACAAATTGTGGCTGAAATGTATGCATTTATTCTGTATTATATGCTGAAATGTATGCACTAAAGTTAAAATGAATGAAGACTTATGAATATGTGCTGACATGTATGCATTTATTGCTTATAAATGCTGAAATGTATGCATAAAAGGCATATGCTTGAAAAAACAAGCAGGATTGAATTAATGCATCAAAAGATGCATTTATTGCAGTATTACTGCATACATTTCTGCATTAATACCGTAATTTATGCACAAATGTATGCAAGAATTACAAATAAGTGCATCGTTTGATGCATAATACTGCAGTTTCGTGTTTTTGACGTGGTTTTAATGGATGAACTTGATGACGATTAGTCGTTGTATTTAATTATGAATTTACTTGATTTTTTGGTGATTTATAAAAAATAGGTACCTAATTTATAAAAATTTAAGGAAGGGATGTGAGCCTAATTTCGAAACCTTTTAGGGAGCTAAGACAAAATGACCTAATTTTTAAAGTCAAAATAATGAGCGATTCACATTTAAATTTCATACGGTTACATACTAACTCCACAAATTACGAAATCTGAAATCTAGAAATAATTTAATATTTCGGATCTAACAAAATTGGTTTCGTAAAAAACGGAGGTCGTTTGAAAAACAATTATTTTTAAGGCTTAAATAAAACCATAAAATATAAATAAATTCAAAAACGGTTCAAATAAATAATAATAAACTAATATTATCGTATATATCCAAACAAAAAATAATATAGTTTCAAAACAAACATACTTGGGTTTATAACTCGATGTTTTCAAATTTCAAGTCAAATTGATATTCAATTTTATAATAGATCCTTTTATTTTATTAAATAAATCATTATAATTTACAAACGATTTCATAGCGACTTTTTGAAAATTTGATTTGGATATAACTTACAATTTATAACGCGAAATCTCGATTTTTCACTTTTATTAGAAGATATAATTAAATAAATTCTAACATTTCTTGTTTTACATAAATCCAACTTATAACAAAATCTGTATATTCATTTTAAGTCCAAAACTAAATTTTTCGAACTACCGCGACGTTACGTGTTCGTTTTACAATAAATATAAACTTATATGTTCAAACTTCATTTTAAATAAATTCTTAGTCATTAATTCTCAAAATAAATCGTTTTAATTATTTTAAATCCATTTAATATTTCTTAATAAATTTTGGGTCGTTACATCTTATGACAGTTTAATGTATGCGCGTGTTTGTGTAATCATGATTGGATGACACTGTTTGTTTCGATTGAATTGAATGCACTGCTTGAATCGTTTGTTAAAATTGTTTGCTATAGAACTTAGGAATGAAGATCAGAGAAAACCAGAGGTTCAAATGATCAGATTCAGATGAAACTTGTCGGAGGGGTTTTGGAACATACCGAGATGACATTCAAAAATTTTTAGGTCAAAGTTCTCAAAGTGGATGGGACGGTACTAGTTCATAGCCTATGGATCAGTACGGATCATTAGAAGTGTCCATAAGGTGATGAAACTTGATGCGTGGACTTGGAAGGTGGAAACAAGGCTTTGTCCAAAGTTTGAAGTGATTTGGTTGGGTCGAATGAGATCGCTCGAGTTCTCGTTGACGAACTGACAAGGAAACTCATCAAAAAGGGATATGGCTACGAGAATGGACTAGTAAGAAGTGATTGAGGACCTAGTTGGAGAGATCCAACACTTAGCCAATTTCTGACTAAGTGAATGGATCGTTATCGATCCATAGGCGATGAACCGGCACCGATCCATCTGGACGCATGGTTGAAACACTCCACACCCCTTAACGCCACCCATATGAGGATGCGTTAAGTTTTATGAAGCGCTTAGCTATAAAGTAACAACACAAAAGTTCACAAGACAGAAATATAAAACATAGCGGAAACTTTAAGACATCATTTAATAAAGCAAGTCAAATCACAATACCTTTTAAATTTCATAAATACTAAATAATCATCAACATAAAACCAAATTCATTGTCTCGCGGAAAAACCATGATATCGGTGTTACACCCAACATTCGTTAATGTCACTCACCAAGGGAATGCATTAAGTTCCGTGAAGCGTTATAGGTAAACAGACACAGAATAATTACAAGACAGATATAAATAAGATAGCAGCAGAAATTTAAATTTTTATTTCAACATAAATCATAATATCGTGGTCCACAATACAATAAGTCACAAAAACCATTATAATAAAATAACTTTTGTCTTGCATATCAGAGTACATAAGAATATAAAAAACATAATTCCCCAATTGAAAGAGTTAAGCCATAGTAGAGACAAGAACTTTAGCCATATTTCAGAAGTAGCTTCTAGCAAAATGATATCTGAGTCCTGACTAAGCCTGAGTGTTTCCTCCCTGAGAACCGGAGGGGGGGAGGGGAACGGAAGAAAGTAGGAAAAACAAAAGGGTCAGACATAAAGTCTGGCAATTCTAGTTACTTTTAGCCAGTAGATAAATAAAAGTAACATGATAGGCATATAACGTGGATAAGAGAGGTCACTACATAAATGGCAGGTGTGACAAGGTAGACTGGGTAAGGTGTATACACTTCTCTAATGATTACTCTGCATTATTACTAGTATAACCTGAATGAGATGATCCCTTTCACTATAAGGTGGTAGACTTAGGGCATATGTGCAAAATATACCCTAACCACTACCCTAATCGATTGGCTCCCTACTCCGTGGATACTTTGTGACGGCCCCACGGTAGGATGTGTCACGTCCTACAGTGGCAACCCGTCACTGATATGCACATCCCCGTATCTACTGGTGTCACGGTTGTCTTATCCCTCTCTGTCCGGCTCATGCACACACATCGCCCGGTCGGTTTGCACCGCCCACATCGTCCTCCACGTTTGGATCTCTTACAATCAGTCAGTAAGCGTGTCCCCTCTCCGTCTAGTACAGAGCATTTTATTTGATACTTACTCCGGATTACTGACTGATATGGGTCTCACACAATATGATACAAGCTCTTCCCTTTGTCTTGTATCCCGCACTAGGTTTTTCACTAACTATGTATACCACTAGGTGTCTTTAATTACATATCCCTATACCAGTTATGCTTACCCTAAAAGGTGTCTTTATTACATAACTTTATTATTTTCTCTGTTATGTATACCACTAGGTGTCTTTAATTACATAACCTTATCGGGTTAAGTTCGTGGGCCTATATATAAATATTACCCACCCCCTCCAGATTTACTTAACCCATCCACTATTCCAATCAATTTACTTAACCCTAACCTTAGTTCATAATCATACAATCCCTATGGATTAGATTTGGTTAAGTAGTCCAATTCATTACCATATCCATTTATGGTTTATAATGGGCAAGACCTTCCACATTAGGCCTACAACGTGTGGATGCTGGATATGTCGGTTGGGTCCAGGAAGACTTATTCCACAGTTGGGCCTAACCTCGTGTCTTAGCCCAATTCGTCATTGTGTACTTAGACCTCCCGCATTAGGTTCAACATTAGTGGTTGTTGGATATGTCGGTCGGGTTCGGGCGGACTTCCACCACTAATGCAACCTAACCTCGTGTCATAAGTACAATTACAATTCCTAATTGTAATTACTAGACATTCCATTTTTAATTAATTAACCAATTAATTAATCCTTTCCTTTTATAGGTGTTAATTCCCATTTTACCCAATAATTTGAACTATATGTCCAAAAATGTTCATACTCAAATTATGCCAATATTAACCCTTTTTCCCCTGTTCCCTAACTAGCGCACTCATAAACTGGCAACATGCCTAGGCTAGACAATAGCCTAGGTATAAATGATAATAGGGGAAATAATGGGAATATAATCAAAGTGACCATCTTGGCATAAACATAAACTAGCATGGTGACAAGGTGAACATACATACTGGATGGACATGTAATTAACATCATAACAAGATGAACATAAAACTGGTGAACTTGTGGCAGTCAGTTGGTACTAACGTAACTACGGTGTCTCAATAAGCATAGTAAGATCTAAATCAGTAGTATAGATGTCCAATTGGTTTAGATCTAACATGATAACACAAGGTGATAAATTAGATCACATAATTCAGATCTGGAGGTTAAAATAGATCTAACACCATTAGAATGACATAATATCATGTTTTGATCTAAATACGGATTCACATGTCCAATTTACAACATATCTAAGTTGATCGCAATATGACAGGTGAAAGGTGATTTACATAAAGAATTAGATCTAACCAATGTTGCACCTGTCAAAATTAACAGATTTACATTCACCACAACATAGTTACAAGTTAAGATCCACATAGGCAATATAATATAATAACCGCAATTGCATTAGATCTAAAGGTGTAGATCTATCATGACATAGTATGAGTTTTAACAATAACATAGATCCATAGTTTACATCATATCCAATTCATAGTCTTTCATAATTCCCTTTTATTTATTTAAACCTAAAAGCAACTAGAAACTCACAGCGTTAGCTTTAGAGAATTGAGAAAGAATGGATCTTTTTCTGGATTTGATTTGCCTTAGTTGATAGAAGAAGATAAGGGATCCAGTCCAATTCACACACCAGCAGAGTTTGACTGCCATTGATTCTTTGTGAAGAAAACAAGAGAATTGAGATATATTTATAGCTGCTAATGTCCAGAATTCAAATGCCACCTCAGCCCTAGGGTGAATCAGGTAACGGGTTGCCACCCACTTGAAAAAGCCAAAAAAACCTATGGGCGCACTTTACAGGTGCGCCAGTGTAAAATTGCCTTGTCGCACTTGTGAAGTGCGCCAGTTATACCTAGTTTGATTGTCAAACTTTTATCATCCGTAACTTCTTTATATGTTATCTGCTTTACGCAAACTAGGTGTCTATCCTGACCAGATTTTCGAGACGGACGTAATGACGTAGTCTGTTTCCCTTAATTCTTAATATTTAATTAATTAATATTTAATTTATCCTACGGGGTGTTACATTCTCCCCGACTTAAAGGATTTCGTCCCCGAAATCACCAAGTTGAGAAGAATGCATATCCTACCATCCATCATCCATCTACTCTTTCATCAATCACTGGCATCCACTGTACTTAAGGATTTCTAATGCTTACATGAATATATGCAAAGGTGTGTGTATATGTCCAAATACTAATGCGAAGATCAGGCAGTCTACTGATTCAGTTGACCTCCTTAATGCAATGTATGTTAGTGCCATGAATCCAATATGTATGCAAATAAGCCTACTATATGTAGCAGCCCGCATTTTACGTATCGGAAGATCGTAAAATACTTTTATTTTATTCCCTGAGGGCTGGATCATTCTCATCTTTTGATATGTTGCTTATGGGGATGTGAGACATGTCCATAATTTTTACCGACTTTGTTTGTGACCATTTTGACCCTGTCAGTCTTGTATAGGGCATAACTTTTGATTCAGGTTGAATCAAAGGGTGAGACCTATGCCACTGGAAAGGAATTGATGATTCTCTTTCCATAGAGTGGTTACATTAAAGATTTGGCTCAGCAGTTTGGGAGAAATCGCTGTTTTAATATTTTTCAGTTGACTGGTCAGGTTTGGAGAGCCTAATAGACTGAATTGGAGAGGCCCATTAGTGGGCTGGTGGGACCCTATAAATAGGGGATGAGAGTGGGGGAAAAGGTTTACTTTCCCATTCTCTCATTTGGAGGCATTGATCTCCTTCTTCCTCCTACACCTTTCCACCATTAAAAATCCAAATCTAAGAAGGGAAATCATAGATCTACACCATGGAGGCTAGATCTACATCATTTCAAGTGAGGATTCATCAAATCGAAGGGCTAGGAGTCATCTCTTCGCTGTCCGGAATTCTATTTCTTCGATTTTGCTTTGTTTTGGATAATTGGTGAGTGATTTACATCTATCACATGAATGCAATGAAGTATATGAGTATTTGTGCATGTTTTCCATCAAATTTGAATGTTTTACCATAGATTTACACCATTATGTGTCTATTTTCATATGAACACCGTAGGACCAAATTTAGCAAGATTAAATTGATAATTTCCATAAGTTTTCTTATGATTTTGCATATAGGTCCATCATTTTTGTTCATATGTTCATTTATCACTAGTTTTGAGTGAATTGATATAATTTTTGGTGAAATCATCATATTCATGTTGTTAGTGTGTTCATGACATGCTTGTTGTTGTATTGAATGAGTTAGACGAGTATATTTCGTTGATTCGATCGATTGGCCAAGTTTTGGTCGAAATTGGATTTGGTATAGGCCTGTTCAGGGGACTGATCAGTCGGAAAACTCATGGCTTGGAGAACAAGTCAAACGGAAGACCGACCGACTGGTGCAAGAAGCAGAAGATAAACCGACTGGCGCAGTTGCTTTCCAGATCGATCGGTGTAGTGTTTGGATAACTTACCAGTGGAGTTCAAAGAAGGATCGACCGGTTAGGGTAACGGGTTTTATTGATTCGAGAAGGGATTATGAGACCGACCGGTAGTGACTAGGGAGGACCGACCGGTGGTGACTAGGGAGGACCTACCGGTGGTTACTGGAGAGGACCGACCAGTGGTGTTTGGAATGACCGACTAGTGGTGTGTTTGGGAGGACCGACCGGTATGTTTTGGGAGGACCGACCGGTGATGTTTTGGGAGGACCGACCGACCAGTGTTGATTTTCTGAAAATTTTATTTTTCGGGTAGAGATGTGAAGGCCGAGAGATTATCGTTGTCGTAAGTTATAGCAGGCTCGAAGCAGGGGTACACTAGAGATGTCTAAAAGACCGATTGTAGGTCGAGTATCCTGGGTCTTGGGGAAAGGCCTAGTTGTCAAGGTTGGACATATGGAGTTTATGCTAGAACTGGGGTTACCATTAGCCCTTGACATATGGCAAGGTTGGTTGTCATACGATTAACGATGGTTTCAAAGCAGGATTGGCGGTGATAGCCAGAGTCAGTCATGGATGATTGGTTGTTCTGTTTGTACTATCTCACATAGATTACCCAAAGTCGAGGGAGATGTTCTTTGAGTGCTTAACTGATATTGGTTTAGGCCTCTGGGGAGAGTACTCGGGGGATGTTAAACTCGATTAGGGTTGTCTGTGTGAGACTTATATAATCTGGATGTTATGAGTGTTTTCCATGATTGAATGGGTGTTCTAGTTTCCATGGTTGAATTGTTTATAGTAAAGGCAATCACTGTCCGACGTGAGGAAGACAAGGTTGTGTTCTTCTCTGATGTCATGGGTAGATTAGTATGTTTATCTATCCCTTCTCGTACACTTTATTGTTGAAGTTTGTTAGCTGTTTTATCGCTCACTAAGACTGTTGTCTGACTCAAGGTTTTATGTTTCCTCTTATTACCTTGGGTTGTTCATCCGGTTGTGGATGGGCAGACTGAGTAGCAGGTGATTCTTTAGTGAGGATGATGATGTTGATCGATGAAGAGCGGGAGGCTCACGTACCAGTTTTACTACTATCTAATAATTGGATTTCCGCTGTTTGCTTTTCTAAGTGATGTAGTGAGGTAACTTTGTACAAACACTATTTCCAAGTTGTGGATGTTACTTTCTGGTTGTATGAAAGTATTGTGTTTCTGCTTCACTATTACTACATGTTGTATATGTTCTATTATATTTTATCCTTGCGCTGTGAGTTTTCGACAGGTTCCGATGTATTTACCTTCTCTAATGATCATCCATAACTACCTAGCACACCCTTCAGCGTATTATTCCACTTGTTTAGCGCGGGGGTTATGGGTGGTCATCACATTATAACATGTAAGCTCTATATGTGTGCACACTCATTCGTCCAAATGCAACATCCATATGCTAGTTCATCCATTTCCATCCATAAAAGAAAAGAAAATGCACACACATCCATATGCAGTATGAGAGTGATTGAGCCAATCTAGTGCCTAATTTGTGTGTATATGCATCCACAGGCAACCACTAGCAAACACTTGCATCCACTTGCATACATCAATCATAACATGTCTCAAACACATGTTTACATCCATATGATTCGTATCTAAAGGTCGAAAATACTATTGATAGGACATACTTAAATGATAGAAACAAGTACTGATAAAGCTTTGAAAAAAGCAGTTAAGAACATACCCTCGAAAAGAAAAGGGTACGAAGCACAAATCTTGTCTTCGGTCTCATAAGTCGCATCCTCTGGGTTATCTCCCATTGAACCTTTAGCAACTTGATCTCTTTATTGCGTAGCTTCTTAACTTATGATCCCATAATATGGGTAGGGACTCGCCTGACTGTCGCCCCCCGTTCCACTTTGACTTCTTCCAACACACTCGACTCAACGATTACTGCAGTGTCATGCAGGCACTTCTGTAGATGGGGTACGTGGAAAACATCATGAATGCCGGATAGATTGTCTGGGAGTTTTACTCTATAGGCCATTTGGCCAATCATCTCGGTTATGGGAAATGGTCCCACAAATCTAGATGTCAACTTCCCTACTGATCCGAAGCGAACCACATTCCTCAGAGTTGACACTTTGATAAAAATCAAGTCTCCTACTTGAAATTCGAGGTCAGTCCTTCTCTTGTCTGCATAGGATTTTTGCCTATCTTGAGCTGTCTTCATCCGCCGCCGAAAAAGGCCAATCTTTTCAGACGTTTCCCTAACCATATCTGGTCCAAGTAATAATCTTTCTGTAGACTCCCACTAACAAGTTGGCGATCTACAGGGTCGTCCATACAATGCTTCGAAGGGTGCCATGCCGATGCTAGCTTGATAACTGTTATTATAGGCAAACTCTACTAAAGGAAGATGCTCTTTCCAAGTCCCTCCGAAGTCTAGGATACACAATCTCAAAAGATCTTCAAGAATCTTGTTCACCCTATCTGTATGTCCATCGGTCTGAGGATGATAAGCGGTGCTCAAACGCAACTGTGTACCTAATGCTTCTTGCAAGCTCCTCCAAAATTTGCTGGTAAAGATGGGGTCACGATCGCTCATGACGCTGGAAGGTACTCCATGAAGACGAACTATCTTATGCACATAAATTGCTGCCAACCATGATGTCGTTCTCTTACTCTTAACTGGAATAAAGTGAGCGCTCTTAGTGAGTCTATCCACCACAACCCAGATACTGGTGTTGCCTTTCTTCGATCTAGACAAACCATCTATGAAATCCAAAGAGACGCTCTCCCATTTCCACTGCAGAACCTCCAATAGATGAAGTAATCCACCGGGCTTCTTCTTCTCATCTTTTACTTGCTGACAAGCTAAACATTGAGAAACAAATTCGGCTACATCTTTCTTCATCCCAGCCCAAAAAAAAACCGTCTTCATGTTTCTGTACATCTTATCACTGCTCGGATGAATGGTCATCTTACCGTCTTCATGTTTCTGTACATCTTATCACCGCTCGGATGAATGGTCATCTTATAATGGTAGGCTTCTTCTAGGACTGCCTTTATCAAGCTTCCAGTTTGAGGAACACAAAGCCTTCCATCTCGTCGCAACCACCCCCTTTTCAACAATGGCATATCTGCTGAGGTGACTAGAAGTCTCCCCTCTTCTAAGCTTATCCATGATGTCTATAATCTGTGGGTCACCTTGTTGTGACATAAGAGTCGGTTGTATCTCCAAGGATGCAAACAAATCAGGCAAAATCTCAATGGAGGGTCTAAAATCAAAAACTGATATGAACTCCAAGTTCTTTCTTTCCACAAATAGAGGACTCAGGGCCACCCTCTGCCTACTTAGTGCATCTTCCACCACATTACCCTTGCCAGGGGTATAAGAAATCTCAAAATCATAAGAAGCTAGAAACTCCATCCACCGTTATTGCCTTAAACTGAGATCCTTCTGTGAGAATAGATACTTGAGAGATTTATGATTGGTGTATAACTTGAACTTCTCTCCGAGTAAATAATGACGCCACGTCTTTAACACAAACACTATGGCAGCTAGCTCTAGATCATGTGTGACGGCCCGCCCCACACCAACCGACATTTACTCCAAAAGTGTGATGTACACATGTCCAGTTAGCACGGAACGGGTCGTCAGAAAGAAAAGGAAGAAGGAAATGAACATACAAGGAACCTGTAGAATGTCTCACAGCGCATAGAATAAAATAGAATAATAACATACTTGACATAAAATAGGAGAGACAGTGTATAAGCTGAAAATCAGAACTAAACATCATAGCAGCGGAAATCCAAAATATAGCTTATTACAACTTTCAAACTGTCTCAAAGCAAAAACAAGATAAGGAGGTACACTACTAATGCCCAAGTAGCGACCACCAACGACACAGGGAGAAAGTGTATATATATATATCATACGTGGAAGCCTCCTGCCTGCCTCCGAATCAACTACTCGCGCATCACCAGCTAACCTGTCTCTAGTCTGCTCGTGTGAGCACCCAGAGTAATAAGAGGAGACATAAAACTCTGGGTCAGACATAAAGCCTGGTATGAGCGATAATCATCTAAAGTGAACAATAACAGGTAGACTAGAAACATACCTAAACCTGGACCTACAACCAAAGAGTTAGCACTACATACTGTACAACACTCTAAGGTACCATATCAAACGGTGTAAAGATACGGAGGTGGGGGAGATGTGCATGTCATAATGATGGCAAACAATCAAACATAGCATCCATCCTCACATCTCTCACTCGGTGCGTAAAGCATACGATATTCACCACTTCGATCACCCAACATACCTTGCTACGATCACTCTGCCTCATGAAGTCATAAATGGCTTCACTGCACTGATAACGTAGCCACAAATCCTTCGCTATGTCCACTTTGCCCCATGGAGTCACAAGAACCCCACTGCACTGGCTCATAGCCTTACTAATCCTTACTATGTCCACTCTGCCCCATGGAGTTGCAATGACCCCACTGCACTGGCTCATAGTCCTACTACGCATCACCTTGCCCCTCAGGTCATAATGACCCTACTGCACTGATAACGTAGTCTTGCTACCATCACCTTGCCCCTCAGGTCATAATGACCCAACTGCACTGATAAGTAGCCCATCATTCATTTTTGGTGGTGAATCGAAGTTATGAACGTCGACAACTCCTTAGCACACGTCCCGCAGCAAAGTCCAACCATGAAGTGAACTCATTGGTTCCCAACTGGGTCCGGGATCCTGAACTCTAGCTCCCATTTGGACTACCTTTGCATCTCGGGTTTTAGTCATCATCCTCCGGATCGGTCTTCATTCAGTTCGTAGCCTCCTGGTTCGGTTCGCAGTCACCATACTGGTTCGGGTCGAGTTCCTTCATTCGGATCGGGTCGCACCATCAACTCGTGGTCCTCCAGCTCCATCGGATCGGTTCGAGTACCCTTCAACGGATCGGGTCGGGGTCCCCAAGTCTATCGCCATGGATCGTTTCGTGACAAGCTCCTTCGGGTCGGGTCGTGCTTCCTCAGTTCGTGGGGACCTTGTCGGATCGGGTCATGCTTCCTTCTGGCGATCGGAACTGCTAGCGGATCGTGAAGGTGAATCGTGATTGAGGGCTCGGATCGAATCACATCGTCGGATCGTGGTCTTCAGGCATCGGCGGATCGGGTCGCGCCATCGGTTCGGATCGCCTTTGCTTCCACCGATCCGGTCTGGTTCGGGCTGATTTCCTGCAGTTCTTCCAGCGAGCAGTTTACGCCATTCGACGGCGTTTTCAACCATTCTAACTATTCTAATCAATCACAAAGCATACCATACAGTCATAACAATAAGTAGAAGTGACCTCAAACACCAAAACAACAATATGATGGGTTAAAATGGATCAAACATAGTCAAAACCCCCTATTTTCCCCTAAGCATGTTTAGGTGAAACTTATGATATAATTAGCAAGACTTAACCAAATTAACCCAAATTCATATCAGAGGTCTAAAACATCATTCCGAATTTTATAAACATTTTTCCAGAATTTTATCATGTTTAAATTCACTAATTAACACTAATCATCCCTAATTAGCCATAATTAGTGCAAAACTATGCAAATCACTCACCTTAGCCACAAAATAAACTAAGATCTGAAATAAATCTCTGATTTGATGTGATTCTCTATGCTAAACAGCAGCTCCAATGTTGATTTGGTGTAGATCTTCCTTGATTAGGGATTGCTAAGCCAAATCCTTGACCAAAAGGTGATTTGGAGGTGATTTAGAGGTTGGGGGCCATTTTTAGGGTTCCTTGGTGACAAGTGAAGGCTAGAAAACTGAAATGGAATGATCCTCTATCTCATTTCAGCCTCCCCATAACCCTAATCCCGAAATGGGTTAGGGGCCTACTCACTAATCACCCGATTTGGCTCGGTTAAGCAGTTTTCACCCTCCAAACCTTATTTCAGCCATATCTCCCAAACGGTAAGTCCGTTTGGCTATTATGATCATCTACGGAAGGTAAACCATCAAACGAATCTAATGGAAGTGGTTTCAGGTCAAAAGTCCTTTCCAATCAAAAGTTATGGCCAAAACAGTACCAACTAGGGGCAAAACGGTCATTTAAAAATTGACAAAAATCATGAACATGGGAAATGACTCCAATAGATGTTTCCCAAAGTTACATGACCATACGACTTCACATGGGAGAGAAATAAATATTCTACGATCCCCCGATGCGTAAAATACGGGTCATTACATCATGGGTGGGGTAATTCTTTTCATGAGCCCTCAACTGTCTACCTCCATAACACACTGCTTTCCCTTCTTGCATTAGAACCGTACCAATCCCTGTACCACACGCATCAGTGTAAACAGTGAACACCTTATTCCCGTCAGGCAAGGTCAAGACTGGGTCTGTTGTCAGAGGCCTTTTCAGCCGTTGGAAAGCAACGTCACAGTCTATATCCTATGAGAATGGCAAGCTCTTCTTCGTCGGCCTGGTGAGTGGGGCTGATATCTTTGCGAAGTCCTTAATAAACTTCCAATAGTAACCTGCTAATACAAGAAAGCTTCTTACCTCGGTTGCATTTTTAGGAACCTGCCAATCTTGCACTGCAACCACCTTCGCGGGATCTACAACTATCCCTTCTTTGGAGACCACATTCCCTAAGAATCTCACCTCTTTTCTTCAAAAATGGCATTTGGAGAATTTTGATTTACGCTGATGGTCACGGAGAGTTTTCAAAACTTCTCTCAAATGTTGGGCATGCTCTTCTTCGCTTTTGGAGAAGATCAAAATATCATTGACAAAGACTACAACAAATTTATTTTGGAACTCCTGAAACACCGTACTCATCAGATCGACAAAATAGGCGGGTGCATTCGTCATTCCAAAAGGCATTACTAGCCATTCAAAGAAACTGTCCGGAGTCCTAAAGGCAGTCTTATCTATGTTGTCCTCAGCCACCCTCAACTGATGGAACCCCATGGTCAAGTCTAACTAGGAAACTACCGAGGCACCAACAAGCTGATCAAATAAATCATCAATCCCCGGGAGCGGGTGTCTATTCTTCTTAGTGAGTTTACTCAGCTCTCTATAATCAACACACAAACAAAGCGAACATTCCTCCTTAGTGGCAAATACTACTGGATCACCCCATTCAGATATGCTTCGTCTGATAAACCCTTTCTCAAGCAGCTCCCCTACTTGCTTACTCAGCTCCATCCTTTCCCTTGGAGCCATGTGGCGCACCGGCAATGCAACTGTCTTTGCATTGTCCACCATATATATACGAAAGTCGATCTCGCGCCTCGGAGGTAAACCTCGAACCTTATCAAAAACATCATAAAAATCCCGCACTATTGGAACAGATTGTAGATTGTCGATAGATGCATCAAGAGACTCTAGGAAAATAAGCATAACCGACCCTTGTGGGTCACACGAAATCTCGAGGGTTCTCCCATGACAAGTCAGAAGCCTAACAACCCTCTTTTCACAATCCAGATTGGCACCATACATGGTAAGCTAATCCATTCCTAGAATCAACCAATAGCCCATAAACCCATGCACATATGCCTCGCATTTAAACTCGATGCCCAACGCAGATATTTTTAAACCCCGACAAATCATAGATAAATGAGTCGAACCACCAATGGGGTTTGAAACAACTACGGGATCCACTACCATACTAGTAATTAAGTGCAGAGATTCAACTACGAAACTTGATATAAATGAATGTGAGGAACTAGAATCATAAAGTGTTCTAATAAGATGGTTTGAAAGAGAAATTAAACCTACCACATAAATTTTTCTACCTCTATCAGGAGCACTAGTTGCGAGAGCATGCACCTGCCCTCCAAAAGTCTCTGTCCTTTGACCCTGTCCCTGTGATCCCTGTTTCTTCGGGCACTCTTTAGCAAAGTGTCCGGCCTCTCCACAGTGGTAGCAAGAGTTCTTCCTTCGTTTACAGTTTTTAACCAAATGACCTTCCTTCCCACAATGGTGACATTTTCTCTTATATCCTTGCCTTTATCATTTTCCCTCCTTTCTTCTACTGTTGTTGCTCCCCCTTCTTGGGCCACACCTTCCTATTGTGCGATGTCTCTTCAACCGTATTTTCTCCCTTGTCTTCCTCATGCATTAGGGCCATATCGACAAGATTTTCGAAAGTAGCCCCCATTGGAATATGGGACAAGGCTAAACCATGCAGAGGCTCATTAAGCCCTTTAGCAAACCACAAAGCCCTTTTGTGCGGCATATCCACCAACTCTAAACCGAACCTTGCTAGTTGGTTGAATTTATTCACATACTCTTTTACCGTCAAGTTTCCCTGTTTGAGTGCTAAGAATCTCTCCATCTGCATGCTACTTACGGCTTGGGAAAGAAATTTCATTTCGAACCTTTGTCTAAAATCTTCCCAAGTTTCCACCGAACGTCCAGCCTGAGTGATTTCTCACCAAAATGAGGCTTCATCCTTCAGTAGCCAGGCGGCTAACTGAATCTTCCTTCTATCCTCTACTTCAAAGATTACGAATAAATCCTTGGTCTCCTTGAGCCAATTTCGAGCTTCTACGAATGTATCATTCCCATGGAATGACTTCCCTCCAATAGCACGGAAGTCCTTGTAGATCTTGTCGAAGTTATCAGCTCTTGGAGGGGAATGAGGAGGAATGACTGGTGTAGCTGGGGGAGGAACATTTTGTTGGCCTTCGACAGGTGTCGTGGCCTCCAAATATCTACAGAACCATCTGCGTGTTGTGACGCCCTCTGGAATATTAGGAATGTATTGTTCCCCAGACATGATAAAAAAGGAAAAAGGAATAAATTTAGATAAAGGACCGAAGGATACTACATACGGCTTTTTAGGGAATGATTTTCAAAACAGACTTTTTTTATGAAAATGCTTTCTTTTAAAACATTCTTGAAAATAATTTTCAAGAACTTTTATCTAATCTGGTAACCTTCAGCTCTGATACCAAGTGTGAAACCCCACGTCCGTTAATGTCACTCACTAAGGGAATGCATTAAGTTTCGTGAAGCGTTATAGGTGAACAGACACAGAATAATTACAAGACATATATAAATAAGATAGAAATGGAAATTTAAATTTTTATTTCAACATAAATCATAATATCGTGGTCCACAATACCATAAGTCACAAAACCATTACAATAAAATAACTTCTGTCTTGCATCATCAAAGTACATAAGAATATAAAAAATATAATTCTCTCCAATTGAAAGAGTTAAGCCATAGCAGAGACAAGAACTTGAGCCATACTTCAGAAGTAGCTCACAGCAAGATAATATCTGAGTCCTGACTAAGCCTGAGTGTTTCCTCCCTGAGCACCTTGGGAGGGGAACGAAGGAAAGAAGGAGAAACAAAAGGGTTAGACATAAAGTCTGGCGAGTCTTGTTACTTTTAGCCAGTAAATAAATAAAAATAACATGATAGGCATATAAAGTGGACAAGAAAGGTCACTACATAAATGGCAGGTGTGACAAGGTAGACATGGTAAGGTGTATACACTTCTCTAATGATTACTCTGCATTATTACACGTATAACCAGAATGAGATGACCCCTTTCACTATAAGGTGGTGGACTTAGGGCATATGTCCAAAATATACCCTAAACACTACCTTAATCGATCGGCTCCCTAATCCGTAGATACTCTGTGTCAGCCCCATGGTAGGATGTATCACGTCTTACGGTGGCAACCCTTCACTGATATGCACAGCCCCATATCTACTGGTGTCACGGTCGTCTTATCCCTCTCTGCCCCGCTCATGCACGCACATGGCCCGGTCGGTTTGCGCCGCCGACACTGTCCTCAGCGTTTGGATCTCTTACAATCATTCAGTAAGCGTGTCCCCTCCCACCTAGTACGGAGTATTTTATTTGATACTTACTCCAGGTTACTGACTAAAATGGGTCCTACATATTATGATACAAGCTCTCCCATTTGTCTTGTATCCCACACTAGGTTTTTCACTGACTACATAGGTGTCTTTAATTACATAGCCTAATACCAGTTACGCTTACCCTAAAAGGTGTCTTTAATCATATAACTTTGTTATTTTCTTCGGTTATGTATACCACTAGGTGTCTTTAATTACGTAACCTTATCGGGTTAAGTTTGTGGGCCTATATGTAAATATTACCCACCCCCTCCAGATTTACTTAACCTATCCACTATTCCAATCAATTTACTTAACCCTGATCTTAGTTCATAATCATACAATCCATATGGATTAGATTTGGTTAAGTAGTCCAATTCATTACCATGTCCATTTATGGTTTATAATGGGCTAGACCTCCCACATTATGTGTAGCAACCTGGAATTTTGGAACCAATTTAAATTCTTAATTTTATAAATTTTAATGGATTTTAAATATTTAAAAGAAATTATTTTAAATAATAACGATTAAAAATTTATTTAAATTGAAGTTAAAATGAATAAATTTATTTTAATTAGAAAAGGAGTTAGAAATACGCGATAGTTTGAAAATTCAAATTTGAACTTTGACTGAATGTACAGAATGCAAAATAAATCAGATTTCAGTGAAACCAAAAATATTAGAATCTGTTTAAGAATATCTTTCCAACGAATCCAAAAAATTGGAATTTCATAGCGGGAATCAAAACTATACCCAGTTTACAATTCAGAATAGTCGCTATGGAATTTACACATATATTTTAATAAAATAAATAGCCATTTTACCAACAACTTCCGTTTCGATGAAACCATTTTTGTTGGATCCTGAATGTTAAATTATTGCTATATTCCAATTTTCATAATTTTTGGAATTAATATTGAGCGTGGCAAAAGAAAACGTGTTTTAACAGTTTCAGTCAATTTGGATCGACCAGAAAATGGTCATTTTTCAAATGGTCTCCAAATTCAATGTAATTAGTTTTGTTAGGACCGTATCATCAAAAAAAAGCAAGATATAATTTTTTTGTAATTTTTAGAGTTAGTATGTAGCCCCAGTAATTTAAAATGCATGTTTGAATTCAATATATTTTGATTTATATTTTAATTTTGATAAAAACCTATCAAATCAACCAAATTGGCTTACGAAACATATCCTATTGTGTTCGAAATAGGGGTATTTGGCTAGGGGCGATAGTTGTTGGGTCTTGTTTGGAGTTCATAGCGATAAATAGATAATAAGTGAATTTATTAATTAAATAAATAATATTGTAAATCTATTATATAAGGGTGCGTTTCCCAAGAAAACCCTAAAACCCTTTTCACGTTTCAGCGCTGCCAGGGTGTCTATCGATGGCCAAGAACGTTCAGTTTTAATTCTTCAATAAATCTCAATCTACACAAAATTAAAGCATGGATCTTAAGTGGAAATGGAAGAGAATTTTGAGCTCCTTAATTTGATACGACTATGATCTTTTTTAATGCCATGAATCACGAGATTTCTGGCTTGGAATTGGCGCCATTCGGGTGGGATGTCTTGAGCGATGGGGAGGGCGAGTTCATAGAAAATCATGGAGGTGGCGGATCTTGCAGAGGCGCTCCACGTGAGGGTAGTGGATGGTCCTCCAGTGACAGGAATTTGATGCGCTGGCGAGCCCTAGAAGTAGATGAACGACTCGAACGGTTACAGGAAGGATACGATATCAGGGAGAAAGGTCTACAGATGGATTAGTTTAACTTAATTAAATAATTATATAATTAATTACCCATTAAAGTAATTAACATAATAACATTCATATCTTGTTCATTTTAGATTAGAATTCGATGATTTTCATTGCGTTGGAACCCTCTAATCGAGCACTACAACATGGAGCAGATCAGAAGTGAAACAGAGCAGATTAGAATTTCAGGAAAATCCAAAGCTACGAGATTCCTTATTTTAAAAATTAAAATTAAAATAAATTATTATGCGTTGGAAATTTTCATCTATTCGCTGTTGAGATTCATATTGTTTATTGTTCGTGATTTGATTAGAAATATCTTTTATGGTTTACATATAAATTTTTAGATTTGTCAACAATAAAAATGATCTTTTTACTGTTTACATGTAATGTTAGAATTGTTAAACATTAAAAATACACTTTATTTGTTAACATGTAAGTTGTTAAAATTTGTTAACAATAGAAATATCCTCTTATTGTTCACATATAAATTGTTAGATTTGTTAACAATATAAATACTCTTTTTATTGTTTACATGAAATGTTAGAAATTGTTTGTACAATAAAAACTCCCTTTTTATTTGTCATGTTACATTGTTAGAATATTATAAAAAGGAATTGTGTAAAACATGTTATGGTATTAATATATATATATATATAATAACATTTTTAACATGTTAAGAGTAGGATTAGTATACACGTGAAAATATCTTTGTCATGTTAAAAACTAGAAATTGTATACAAAAAAGAATATCATTTTTTGTTAGAAATGTTACATTA
This sequence comes from Allium sativum, assembly GCA_030737875.1. Classification (NCBI taxonomy): domain Eukaryota; kingdom Viridiplantae; phylum Streptophyta; class Magnoliopsida; order Asparagales; family Amaryllidaceae; genus Allium; species Allium sativum. The sequence goes on from CM060916.1 coordinate 839,964,164, forward strand.
GATTAAAAATATCATTTTTATTAGAAATGTTACATTAGATTAAAATATCATTTTATTAGAAATGTTACATTAGAATAAAAATAACATTTTTGTTAGAAATGTTATGTTAGATTAAAAATAAATTTTTGTTCTAAAATTATCATTTTAGATAAATTGTCATGTTAGATTAAAAATTACATTTTGTTATAAAAATGTCATTTTAGATAAATGTCATGTTAGATAAAAATATCATTTTAGATAAAAATGTCATGTTAGATAAAAATATCATTTTAGATAAATATGTCATTTATGTTAGAGGTAAAAATGTTGAAACTTCAAAATTCACATTTTTAATGTAAAGAAAAATATAAAATATCCATTGTATGGATAATAATGTTGGAACATTAAGATTTACCTTTTTAATGTAAAGCATGATTTATGTAAAATGATCATTGGTTTAAATATAAAATACTTAACAATAAAAAGTTTACATTTTTATGGTATATGAGAAAATATGAAAAATGAACATTTGTTTTAAAAGATTCAAGTCAATAAAAATTTTGTTTACATAAAAAATTACATTTTTAATGTAAATATGAATCATATAAAAAGATTCAAGTTAATAAAATTTTGTTTACATTAAAATTTACACTTTAATGTATGTATGAGTCATATTAAAAGATTCATTGTTTGAAAATTTGTTTTCACATTAAAATTTACATTGTTAATTTAAAAAAGAACCATTAGAAAAAGTTACATTGTTTAATAAATTACGTTAACATTAAAATTACATCTTTAATGTAATAAAGGATTGATAAAAAAAATCAAACTTGGGTAAAAATGTGTTAACATAAGAAAGTACATTTTTAATGTACAAATGGTTATATAAAAAGATCAAAGTTTGATTATAATAGGTTTACATTAAAAAGCTTATTTTTAATGTATAAAAGGATTCAATAAAAAGATCATTGTTTAATAAAAATGCTTTTTACATTAAAAATTACATTTTTAATATAAGGAGGAATCATTAAAATATGCATTGTTTAATATTAACATTTTCATATTATAGAAGTAGAAATGTTCATTTGTTTGAAATTAACATTAATATGTTAGAAAAATATAAGAACGTACATTGGTAAAACATTATCATAATTATGTTAGCGACATTAGAATTAATTCAAACTGAATTATAATTGGTTAAATTTATCAACCAATGATTTATGTATGTAAACTGTTGTTGTTTGAAAACCCCACACGGGTATTGGGATGATATTTGTCATACAGTAGTCCCAATATTAAGTTGTATGTCAATCGATGGATTGACAGTCTGTGATGAGCGTTATTTATTTATTTTCATGCTCACACAGTTATAAATTTCACTCTGGATGTGAATGGATTGTTTATTGATTATTTCTCATTATTGTTGTATACATGCGATGTATAAAATCCATATAATTGAATTTATATGGTAATTGATTGAGTCGCATTCTGAATAAGAATATTTTTAATGTAAAACATATTTAAAATAAAGAATCTTTTGAAATAAAGAATATTTTAAAATTATGAATACTATAAAATAATATTCAGTGTAAAATAAAATTATGATTTCTATGTCCCTTTTAAGACGAATACAAAAATATAAAAATGTGAAGCCGAATTAAGTAGCTAACGTTATTTTAACCCGAGCGGGTTTATCGATCGATTTGATTTACTTTATAAAAAACATCGAAAGAAGCTATTTATAAATCTTGTATTTTGGAAATATAACATTTAATATGATAAAAATAAAGAATGTCCAATTATTATTTAAAATTGAAAATGAAGTTAAAATCGTTTTAAAACGAATTTATAAAATATGTTTTAAATAGTAAATGATGAAATATATATAATATGTGTATTATATATTCAATGGCATGAATAGAACGCGCCGCGCAGCGACCGTTCGCGGATTTCAACCACTAACTTCAAAATGATGTAACGGGAGATCCGAGCATTGGATTCTCCTAAAACTAGAACTGTTAGGTTCGTATCGAAAAGAGCTTTCCAATAAATATAAGAGATTTGAAATCTAATGGTTGGATTTGGAATTATGCCTAAATCAATTTGAGAAAAGGTCGCTATAAGTGCAGTTCGATGACCGTTTATAGAAATCAACTGTAAAGGCCTTAATAAAATTATTAAAAATACGAAAAATTTATGTAAAATCATAATAAATGATTTAAAAAGATTTTGGATGAAAAATTCCATATTTGAAAAGATAAAAATATATTTTTATCGATATGAATTAGTTATTGACTTGAATAAATCCTTTAAATTAAGATTTAATGGAGTTTACTAATAAATTAATATTTACTTCAAATTAAATAAATAAATTGGATTTTTGGGTTTGTCGTGAATGGTGTCTTCAATAACACCGTTTTTAAACCTAGATGAGAAAAGAATAAATCTTTTAATTAAGATTATTAGAGTTTCCAATTCTATTTAGAAATTAGAATAAAATGAAACGTGAATTGGGTTTATCATGAACTGTGTTTTAAACGACATTTGTTCTTTAACCCAATTAACAATGAAAATATAATTTGGAAGTTATAAATCTTTTATTAAGATTTAATGGACATTCTCCAAAGTAAAGTTTTCCAATTTAATATATTAAATTGGAATTGAATGGGATTCGATTTAATAATAATCGAGATGAGCTTCTATAAAAGAAGACCATTACTATATATGGAATTTAAAAGGCTCTGCCGTTATTCCATTTATATTATTAGTCTGATACGGAAATTTATATTGATTATATATTGATTTGATTTTTATGGGAATTCCGTATTTAATAGAAGATGATTTTGGGTTTATCGTGAACTGTGTTTTAAATGACATTGGTTCTTTAACCTAGTTAAATATAAGATTAATTTCTTAAAGTTGAATAATCATAAAGTAATGAATTTTGATATTAAAACCCAAATTGGAGTTTTAATGAATCTTTAAAAAGAAGATCAAAGAATAAATTTTAAAAAACAATATCTTTGATAAAATTAAGGGGGGGCCTTTCCCTAATAATGTGAATATTTTATTAAAAGAATATTCTGAATTGGAATGAGGCGTATGATGTGTTCCTATAGCACTTAATTATTGATTATAAAATACGTGAGTTATTCGGAAAGACTGGGTTTAACCCATTCTGAATAATTACTACGACGATTAAAAGTCGAAGATGAAGACGGTGGTTGAAGACCGGAGGTCTTCACATCGTTTGGATGATTACTGATGTCTTGATTGGGAGGCATCCCAAGACAAGGTAATAAGTGGTGATCTTCCAGACGTACTTGGAGGTCGATGGATATGCGAGAACCTCTCTCCTGTATTGGACATACGGGACGAGGAATAAGGTGTCTCCGGTTTCGTTCAGACCTAAAACGGACTTGTAAATGGATGGTATGTCTGACGTTGTATTCCTTTATGATGTATTCATTGATCTCTGCTAAATATATATCTGTTGGTGGCGGAGAATTTATTCTCTTGCTTAACACCCTTCTCTGAGACGTACGAGCTTAGTGGTTATATATTGGCAGAAATCAATGGTATGGTATGGATTGACAATGTAATAACCCGGAAATCCGAGCCAATTTAAAATTTTTATTTTGGCTATTTTAGCGAATTTTGGTTATTTAAAATAGATTATTTTAAATAATAACGACGAAAAATTTAGTTTGAATGGAATTAGAACGTATATATTTATATACGTCGTCGTTAGAATATAAATATTTATTTATATATATAAAAGGAATTAAAAATGGCGCGGTAGTTCGATAATTCCATTTCAAATTTCAAATGAATGTACCGGGTGCAAAATAAACCGGATTTTAGTGAAACCAAAAATATTTGAATCTAATTGAGAATATCTTTCCAACGAATCCGAAAAATTGAAATTTCAAAGCAGGGTTAAAAAGTTTTGCCCAGTTGAAAATTCAGAATAGTCGCTACGGAATTCTGACCCTTAAAAATAGCCATTTTGCAAACGACCTCGGTTTTCAACGAAACCACTTTTGTTGGATCCGTGATGTCAAATTATTGCAAGATTCCAAAATTCGTAATTTTTCGAATCAATATGTGAGCGTGGAAAAGGAAAACGCGTTTGACCAATTTCAGTTGATTTTAATCGACTGGAAAATGGCCATTTTTCAAACAGCCTCAGAATTCGATGAAATTAGTTTTGTTAAGGACCGTATCGTCAATATGAAGCTAGAAAATATTTTTCGGGAATTTTTCTAGTTAGTATGTGGGCCCAGTAAATTGAGATGTACGTTTAAAATTCAATATAATGATTTAAATGTAAATTTGACGAAAACTGGTCGAAACGATCAAATTGAATTACAAAACATATCCCACTGTGTTCGGAATGGGGGTATTTGGCTAGGGTTGACATTCGTTGGATTTAAATTGGAGTCCGGACGAGTTAGATTCAATAAGAGAATTAATTATTATTAAATAAATAAATATATATATACTATAATATCTCTAAACCTAGGTCAAACCAATCAGTCGCAGTCAAACTGGTCAAACCCACTTCCGTCCTCTTCAGACATAAGGCGGAAATCGCTCCTATTTTTCTCCATAAATTTTGGCCAAATCACTCAACGTAATTCAACTCTTCCAAATCGAATCCATAGCGTGTTCTTCCCTCCTTCAATCAAGACCAGACTCATGGATTTTCATGGCGCGTCGCGCTCGATTTTTCAACTGGAAGACGCCGACTTCGTGAGCTCCTTCAGGCGCGCTAGGACCACCAAATGCGACGCCTTCGCTGGCGTTCGAAGGGGTACCGGAGCCCTACCACATGAAGATCTCCGATCATCCTCTAGCGCAGCGTGGAGGGAGAAAACTGAAGCCCTAGAGGGCGAGGTTGGTTCGATGCGGGTCTGAGAGGGTTCCAGGAGTAACGGCCAAACGAGAAAGGTTCAACACTGATTTCTGTCTTCAGTTTTTCATTTAACTGGACAGTGAACTGTTTTCAGTTTTAATTTATATAATATAGTGTTTTGAAAATCTGTTTTGTTTAAATTTGTGTTGAAAAATATGAACATCTTTGTTTTGAAAAATATAGACAATCTGTTTTGAAAAATATAGACAATTTATTTTGAAAAATATGAACATCTTTGTTTTGAAAAATATAGACAATTTGTTTTGGAAAATATAGACAATTTGTTTTGAAAAATAGGAACGTCTTTGTTTTGAAAAATATGAACATTTTTGCTTTGAAAAATATGAACATCTTTGCTTTGAAAAATATAGGTGTAATAACCCGAAAATCTGGGCCAGTTTAAAATTTTTATTTTGGCAATTTTAGCGAAATTTGATATTTAAAATGAATTATTTTAAATAATATTGTCGAGAAATTTGTTTCGAATATAAATCGACGTATATATTATATACGTCGTCGTTAGAATATATAATAATTATATATAATTATAAAAGGAATTGAAAATGGCGCGGTAGTTCGAAAATTCGATTTCTAATTTCAAATGAATATACAGAATTCAATATAAGTCAGAATTGAACGAAACAAGAAATATTTGAATCTGTATAACTATATCTTTGTAACGAAGTTAGCAAACTGAGATTTCATCTTAGAAATGATAAGATATGTCCAGTTGAAAATTCAGAATAGTCGCTATGGAATTCAGGCCCTTAAAAATGGACATTTTGCAAACGACCTCGGATTTCGACGAAACCAGTTTTGTTGGGTCCGGGATGTAAAGTTATTGCTAGGTTTCAAATTTCATGATTTTCCGAATCAATATGTGAGCGTGGCAAAGGAAAACGCGTTTGACCAGTTTCTGTTGAATTTGATCAACTGGAAATTGGCCATTTTGCAAACGGTCTCAGAATTCGATGAAACTAGTTTTGTTAGGACCGTATCGTCAATACGAAGCTAGAAAATATTTTTCTGGAATTTTTCTAGTTAGTATGTGACCCCGGTAATTCGAAATGTACGTTTAAAATTCAATATAGTGATTTAAATGTAAATTTAACGGAAACTGATTGTAACAGCCGAATCAGCTGACGATACATATCCCATTGTGTTCGGAATGGGGGTAAAACGCTATGGACGACAGGCGGTGGACCTCGTTTCGAAGTCGTATGTAAAAGTACCTTTTTTGAAAATTAAATAATTAAATAATTAAAAATAAAAATAAAAAACCCCCTTTCTTTATTCATATCAGACCCCCCCCGATTAAAATCATTTCGAAATAAAAGAAAAAAAATTCGATCGACGCTTCTTTCCCCCCCCCCCCCCCCGGCGGGCCACCGCGCCGCCGCCTCCATCTCCACCTTCGTGCGCCTCTCCCATCAGCCCTCCCCTCTTCTCCGCGACCCCCTCCCTTAACGTCGACGCCAGAGCTCCCCCTCGTCGCAGCCACCTTCGGGCACCACATTCACCCACTCCGGCGCCTCCACCGCCTCCTAAATCCATTCCCCTTCGAAACCCTAAGCGGAAAGCAACCCAGGGCCCGCGCCGTGCTTCAGACCGACGCTCCAACCTCCTGCCACCGTCGGCAACACCCACTGTTGCCTGCGCCAGCCTCCGACCACCCCCAACGCGCCGAACAGTGAGTTTCCTTATTTTATTTAGTTTATTTCAGTTTTTTTTTATGTATTAATCTTTAAATAAAAATTTGATTTTTAAATATATGTTTAAAACTGATATTTTTATCTAGGTTGTAGTGAAATAAAAAAAAAAATTCGATTTTTATTCGTATGGAAAACATAAAAAGATCTGATTTTTATATAGAAAGCAAAGTAGTAAAAATTTGATTTTTATATAGAGAGTGACAGGATAAAAAGTGAGCTTTTATTTTTGCTATGTTTAGTAATGCGAATAATAAAAAAAATTCAGATTTTTATGTTGATGAAGAGGAGATTTTTAGTAAAGAAAAAAAAATATATAATTTTTATATATTGAACTTCGAAAGAAAAATAGAATTTTTATATATTGAACTTTGAAGTAAAAATTCGATTTTTATATATTGAACTTTGAAGTAAAAATTCGATTTTTATATATTGAATAGCGAAGTAAAAATGTGATTTTTACGTATGTAGTGAAAGCAGCAACGAAGGTGACAAAAAGGCGAAACGACGAAGACTTCTGCAAATGAAGGGCCGTGGAGCTAGGATAGCTATATGTGAGAATTTCTCACCTTTCAATTTATTTTTCTAGTTATATATATATACTAGGATGCAGACGGTGCTTAGTAGCACCCGACACAATCGTCCACAGACCATGGACTTGTTTGTTTGGCTGTGTTGTTAGTTAGATTGTTTGAGTTGATTTGAATTGTTTGGTGAAATGAAATTGATATGATTGATGTGTGAATGGCGTGGGCCTTCACTAGACCGGGGATAAGGCTAGGCCTTGTCCCGTTTCTAGTATCGTGCCGTTATGCCGCCGAAATTTTCTAAAATATGTTAGAAAAATAAAAATATCATTTTATTGTGTAAATGAATTGAATAGAAATTCATAGGTTGAAATAAAATGTTTTATCGTTAGAAATATAATTTTTAACGTGAATGTGAATAAATATTCATTTATGAACCGGACGGTTTGTTTATGTACACCTATTTGAATGACATTGATTGGGACGATAAATTTTACACATCGCCCAACTGCACAAATAAAATAAGTGTTTGATTGTTTGAAACCCCACACGGGTGTTAGGATGAAATTTGAAGTTCACTCATCCTGATTGATTAAATATGTCGATCGATTGATTGACAGGCTGTTATAAGCGAGATATCTATATTTGATGCTTATACAGTGTAGTGCACTTTGGTTGATGGTTGATTATTTTTCAATGTTATTATATACATGTGATGTATGCAAATCCATATAATTAACGTTATATGGTGATTGATTGGGCCTCATTCCAATTTGAAAAATAAAGAATAATATAAAATAAAAGTTCATGTGTTGACAGTACTCATTCATTGAGATTGGTCATGTGTTGAACGAAATATTTTAGTAATAAAATTTACATCTTTATCATTATAAAATAAAAGTTCATGTGTTGACAGTACTCATTCATTGAGATTGGTCATGTGTTGAACGAAATATTTTGATAACAACAACTATTTTAAAAAAAGAAATATTTGAAATAGAATATTTGTAAAATGAATTGAAAACGATTTCGAAATGAAATGAATTGAAAACGATTTCGAAATGAATTGAATTGAAAACGATTTCGAAATGAATTGAAAATGAATTCAAATTGAATTGAAATTTGAATTGAATAGAAATGAATTTTAAAACGAATTTATAAAGAAGAATTCAATTTTGATTTGAATTGAAATGGAAGTTGAAATTGCTTTTGAAACGATTTTAAAACTATTCATATAATTCGTTTTAAATAGAAATCGATGAAGTATATATATTATATATATTATATATATAATATAATGGCCTCAATAGAACGCGCCGCGCCGCGGCAGTTCGCGAATTTCGACCATTTATTTCAAACAGACATTGCGGGAGATCCGACCGTCGGATTCTCCTAAAACCGGAACCGTTGGGTTCGTATCGAAAAGAGCTTTCTAACGAATATTAGAAATTTGAAATCTAACGGTTGGATTTGGAATTATGTCCAAATCAAATTCGAAAAAGGTCGCCGTAAGTGCAGTTCGATGGCCGTTGATGGAAATCGACTGTACGGGCCTTGATAAAATTATTAAAAATAGTAATAATTTATGTAAAATCATAAGAAATGATTTAGGAAGAATTGGGATGAAAAACTCCATATTTGAAAAGATAAAAATAGATTTTTATCGAAATGAACTAGTTTTGAACTAGAAATATAATTCTATTTATTTTTTTAAATAAATAAATTGGATTTGAAATGGTTTTGAAAATAACCAGAATTTCCAATGATTGCATTGGAGTGGATTTGAATCGAAATTGTCTTCGGAATATTTCGATGTTGGAATTCGGGATTATGCAGATGTTGTTATGGAAATTTGAAAGATATATATATTTATATCGTTATTTCCGATGCGATATTTGTTAGTCGTAGAATTTGATATTGAATATAAGCCGGTATATTTTCTATTCAGAGCCTTGTATTTAATATCAAATGTGATTTGGGTTTGTCGTGAATGGTGTCTTCATTAACACTGTTCTTGAACCCAGTTGAGAAATGATTAAATCTTTTTATTTAGATTTAATGAAGTGTACCAATTAAATAATATTTAATTGGAATTGAATTGATATTGATTTTTGGGTTTATCGTGAACAGTGTTTTAAACAACACTCGTTCTTTAACCCGATAATTAATGGAATGTGATTTTGGGTTTATCGTGAACCGTGTTTTAAATGACACTGATTCTTTAACCCAGTCGAGGATTAAAACTAAGTGGAGTTTTAATGAATCTTTAATTAGATTGAAATAATCGAAATGGAGTATCACCAGTTTTGCTCCAGGCGATAGTTAAATCTTTAATTAGATTTGAACGTGAAATGGTAATTGAATTTACCGATAACACCGTGGTGTTAGATATGAAGTATAACCAGTTTTACTTCATGGGATGAATAGGTTGGGATTGGGAAATTAAAACAAATGATTACTTCGGTAAGGTTCGTTAATCCCGACTAGTTTGAATTGATATTCAAAAATAGATTATAGAATAAATTCAAGAAATTTATCTTGGATAAAATTAATGGGAACCTTTCCCTATGAATGTGAAATTTAGAAATTGACTGTCGGTTAGCCAAACAGAATGGTTTTCTGGATATTGATCTGATGTTGGTTTCGGCCTTCGGGGTTAATATTTGGGGAATTATTCTCTTGATTAATTTACGGTTAGTGACTAATGAATTGGAATGAGGCGTATGTTGTGTTTGTGTAACACTTATTTAAAATATACGCGAGTTATTCGGAAAGACCGGGTTTATCCCATTCTGAATAACTGATACGACGATAAGTCGAAGATGAAGACGATGGTCGAAGACCGGAGGTCTTCACGTCGTTTGGGTGATGACTGATGATCTTGATTGGGCTGTACACCCAAGAAGATGGAAACAGTTAGTGATCGTCCAGACGTACTTGGAGATCGATGGATATGCGGGGTACTAGGTGCCTCCGGTTTCGTTCAGACCCAGAACGGACTTGTAAATGGACTGTGTGTCTGACATCGGATTTCATTCTGTGTGACTGATATCGGTTGCATAGGATGGCTTGCCTGTGTGGCATGCTAAGATGCAAATGATCAAGGCTTCTGTTGAAAAGCAAAGTCTTGTGGTGATGATCAAAGCACGGCCTTTGTGGCGTAGCTTTGTGTAACGTTTACCTCGCGTGTTTCACACCCGGTATGAACCAAAAACGGGAGACGGACCTCAGGGAGGGCATGCGTTTCCTTCTAGCTAAAAAGTGGCGTCAGTGGTTTTACACGCCCTGACGAGTTTGACTTATGTGGTTGTTGCTGTTGCGAGGCGCCTCGGATTGATCGGTCGTTCTCGAACCGATGGAGTCATTCGTTGGCTCATTGACACCCCAAAGGGTGGGGAAACGCATGTTCAGGGTTTAAGTTTAATCCACATCGGTGGACTGGCCCTGACGATCCAAGGGTCACTCGAGCTCTGATCCTGAGACACGGGCTAGAGCGTCTCGAATCGGTTGAGGACTATCTTTTGCCTCGGTTCATAGAAGGAAATCCAATTTCCAAATACGTGACTTTGCGGTTTTTATTTGTAAACCTATATATGGCGACATGATATATGGTACCCATGCCGCCTATGATTGATACTTATGATTTGAAGTTGTTTTATACACTATGCACTTATAGTAGTATCAAATGATTTGTTTTAAGCGTATCAAGCATTCTTTGGCTGTTATAAGGGAAAACCCTATCCCCCGGCTTGCGTTTGCATTGTGTGATAGGACCTGGGTCTTATAACAGCTTCATTTTCCTTTATTTAGCATTGCGCTGTTTGTTTTATGCACTGGTATTCTTGGGAGGAAACCCGTTCCGTGTTATACGGCGTGGTCCCTTGATTTACCTAACTTTAAAAATAAAGATTTATAACTGTTTTAGTTCTCACACCAGTCACATGACTGACCTGGAGTTTATTGTTTTAACCTAAACTCTGGGTGCCCTTATTTTGACACGGGCAGCTAGTAGTTTTGGTTTTGCAGATTTATATTCACAGGATCCTGGTTTACAGCTGGAACGATATCCGGAAAGCTTTGTATCCGTATATCTCATTCTAGTTGTGTATTGTATTATTTTCCGCTGCTATGTGTTTAAATGTAATTTAAATCTCTGTTATTTCTGTGTAATATTTATTCATACTCTGTATATTCTTGTGATCTGATGCATTGTTGTAATATACAATGAAATGCTCTTCTGTATGCGTTCTGTTGTGGTTTGTTCTCGAACTATCCGACGCTTCCCTTTACGGGGAAGTTACGGGTTTTCACAGTTGGTATCAGAGCTTTGGTTTACAGAGCTCGAGAACAAGACACATTAGAACCATACGAAAGAATTCATCAGATATTGGATTAGTAATATCCAATTAGAATGACTCGTTAGAGATAGGATCAGTAGTATCCTAGAACGAGTGTGAAGAGTATATTTTTCAAATGAAAACAATTTTGTTTTGAAATTTATACCCTTTTAAAACGTATTTGGATTATTTATTTATTTTGAATATGGACAATCTAGTATATAAAGGTTTTGCATATGCGCGTCATGAACGTATATTCGAAGCTTTAATATATTAGATAGATATAGAATCACATTCTAGTCGCCCGGACCTGAACCTGATGATTGACGCGTCATCATTAGTAATTAGTTTCGTGTTTCAAAGGTGTGCTTTCTATATGTTTCCATTAGACTGGTGTGAGAACCAAAACTTATATAGTTAGAACACATTGTTGTGAATTTGCATCAAAAACAAGATTTTCTGTATATATATCAAAATTATGAATTTGAAACTCTAATTCACTAATTGATTGATGTTTGTGTTGTTTGTTTAATTGTTTGCTAATTTTAACCATTATGCCTAATATAATCAAATATTGAGTTGTATTGAAAATTGGTCGCATTTGCTTGCATATACGTATACTTATATTGAACAGGTCATAGCAAGGAGGCTAGAGCAGAGAATAAAATTTGTTTGCCCGACAAATAGGTACATGTTTACTACATAATTTACTGTTTTGTTTTGGTGATGATGATTTTGTGAGCCTATTGGCTAGCCGCTTGGCTTTTTCTTTTTCTTTTTGAGATCTGAAGGACCGGGGAAGCTATTTGAAATTCCCCGATGCTCCCGGTGCAGGGGAGGTTATGGCGAAATTTTTCGAAAATTTAGGGAGTTAGCCAAATTTTTGAAATTTTGGAAATTCTCAGAAACTGAAAAGTTGGAGAATGGAAGCCAAATCGAACGTAGAGCTGAATAATCAAACCACTTTCGACTTTGTTCCTTTTCGGGGACGAAAAGTTTTAAGTGGGGGAGATTGTAATAACCCGAAAATCTGGGCCAGTTTAAAATTTTTATTTTGGCAATTTTAGCGAAATTTGATATTTAAAATGAATTATTTTAAATAATATTGTCGAGAAATTTGTTTCGAATATAAATCGACGTATATATTATATACGTCGTCGTTAGAATATATAATAATTATATATAATTATAAAAGGAATTGAAAATGGCGCGGTAGTTCGAAAATTCGATTTCTAATTTCAAATGAATATACAGAATTCAATATAAGTCAGAATTGAACGAAACAAGAAATATTTGAATCTGTATAACTATATCTTTGTAACGAAGTTAGCAAACTGAGATTTCATCTTAGAAATGATAAGATATGTCCAGTTGAAAATTCAGAATAGTCGCTATGGAATTCAGGCCCTTAAAAATGGACATTTTGCAAACGACCTCGGATTTCGACGAAACCAGTTTTGTTGGGTCCGGGATGTAAAGTTATTGCTAGGTTTCAAATTTCATGATTTTCCGAATCAATATGTGAGCGTGGCAAAGGAAAACGCGTTTGACCAGTTTCTGTTGAATTTGATCAACTGGAAATTGGCCATTTTGCAAACGGTCTCAGAATTCGATGAAACTAGTTTTGTTAGGACCGTATCGTCAATACGAAGCTAGAAAATATTTTTCTGGAATTTTTCTAGTTAGTATGTGACCCCGGTAATTCGAAATGTACGTTTAAAATTCAATATAGTGATTTAAATGTAAATTTAACGGAAACTGATTGTAACAGCCGAATCAGCTGACGATACATATCCCATTGTGTTCGGAATGGGGGTAAAACGCTATGGACGACAGGCGGTGGACCTCGTTTCGAAGTCGTATGTAAAAGTACCTTTTTTGAAAATTAAATAATTAAATAATTAAAAATAAAAATAAAAAACCCCCTTTCTTTATTCATATCAGACCCCCCCCCCCCGATTAAAATCATTTCGAAATAAAAGAAAAAAAATTCGATCGACGCTTCTTTCCCCCCCCCCCCCGGCGGGCCACCGCGCCGCCGCCTCCATCTCCACCTTCGTGCGCCTCTCCCATCAGCCCTCCCCTCTTCTCCGCGACCCCCTCCCTTAACGTCGACGCCAGAGCTCCCCCTCGTCGCAGCCACCTTCGGGCACCACATTCACCCACTCCGGCGCCTCCACCGCCTCCTAAATCCATTCCCCTTCGAAACCCTAAGCGGAAAGCAACCCAGGGCCCGCGCCGTGCTTCAGACCGACGCTCCAACCTCCTGCCACCGTCGGCAACACCCACTGTTGCCTGCGCCAGCCTCCGACCACCCCCAACGCGCCGAACAGTGAGTTTCCTTATTTTATTTAGTTTATTTCAGTTTTTTTTTATGTATTAATCTTTAAATAAAAATTTGATTTTTAAATATATGTTTAAAACTGATATTTTTATCTAGGTTGTAGTGAAATAAAAAAAAAATTCGATTTTTATTCGTATGGAAAACATAAAAAGATCTGATTTTTATATAGAAAGCAAAGTAGTAAAAATTTGATTTTTATATAGAGAGTGACAGGATAAAAAGTGAGCTTTTATTTTTGCTATGTTTAGTAATGCGAATAATAAAAAAAATTCAGATTTTTATGTTGATGAAGAGGAGATTTTTAGTAAAGAAAAAAAAAATATAATTTTTATATATTGAACTTCGAAAGAAAAATAGAATTTTTATATATTGAACTTTGAAGTAAAAATTCGATTTTTATATATTGAACTTTGAAGTAAAAATTCGATTTTTATATATTGAATAGCGAAGTAAAAATGTGATTTTTACGTATGTAGTGAAAGCAGCAACGAAGGTGACAAAAAGGCGAAACGACGAAGACTTCTGCAAATGAAGGGCCGTGGAGCTAGGATAGCTATATGTGAGAATTTCTCACCTTTCAATTTATTTTTCTAGTTATATATATATACTAGGATGCAGACGGTGCTTAGTAGCACCCGACACAATCGTCCACAGACCATGGACTTGTTTGTTTGGCTGTGTTGTTAGTTAGATTGTTTGAGTTGATTTGAATTGTTTGGTGAAATGAAATTGATATGATTGATGTGTGAATGGCGTGGGCCTTCACTAGACCGGGGATAAGGCTAGGCCTTGTCCCGTTTCTAGTATCGTGCCGTTATGCCGCCGAAATTTTCTAAAATATGTTAGAAAAATAAAAATATCATTTTATTGTGTAAATGAATTGAATAGAAATTCATAGGTTGAAATAAAATGTTTTATCGTTAGAAATATAATTTTTAACGTGAATGTGAATAAATATTCATTTATGAACCGGACGGTTTGTTTATGTACACCTATTTGAATGACATTGATTGGGACGATAAATTTTACACATCGCCCAACTGCACAAATAAAATAAGTGTTTGATTGTTTGAAACCCCACACGGGTGTTAGGATGAAATTTGAAGTTCACTCATCCTGATTGATTAAATATGTCGATCGATTGATTGACAGGCTGTTACAAGCGAGATATCTATATTTGATGCTTATACAGTGTAGTGCACTTTGGTTGATGGTTGATTATTTTTCAATGTTATTATATACATGTGATGTATGCAAATCCATATAATTAACGTTATATGGTGATTGATTGGGCCTCATTCCAATTTGAAAAATAAAGAATAATATAAAATAAAAGTTCATGTGTTGACAGTACTCATTCATTGAGATTGGTCATGTGTTGAACGAAATATTTTAGTAATAAAATTTACATCTTTATCATTATAAAATAAAAGTTCATGTGTTGACAGTACTCATTCATTGAGATTGGTCATGTGTTGAACGAAATATTTTGATAACAACAACTATTTTAAAAAAAGAAATATTTGAAATAGAATATTTGTAAAATGAATTGAAAACGATTTCGAAATGAAATGAATTGAAAACGATTTCGAAATGAATTGAATTGAAAACGATTTCGAAATGAATTGAAAATGAATTCAAATTGAATTGAAATTTGAATTGAATAGAAATGAATTTTAAAACGAATTTATAAAGAAGAATTCAATTTTGATTTGAATTGAAATGGAAGTTGAAATTGCTTTTGAAACGATTTTAAAACTATTCATATAATTCGTTTTAAATAGAAATCGATGAAGTATATATATTATATATATTATATATATAATATAATGGCCTCAATAGAACGCGCCGCGCCGCGGCAGTTCGCGAATTTCGACCATTTATTTCAAACAGACATTGCGGGAGATCCGACCGTCGGATTCTCCTAAAACCGGAACCGTTGGGTTCGTATCGAAAAGAGCTTTCTAACGAATATTAGAAATTTGAAATCTAACGGTTGGATTTGGAATTATGTCCAAATCAAATTCGAAAAAGGTCGCCGTAAGTGCAGTTCGATGGCCGTTGATGGAAATCGACTGTACGGGCCTTGATAAAATTATTAAAAATAGTAATAATTTATGTAAAATCATAAGAAATGATTTAGGAAGAATTGGGATGAAAAACTCCATATTTGAAAAGATAAAAATAGATTTTTATCGAAATGAACTAGTTTTGAACTAGAAATATAATTCTATTTATTTTTTTAAATAAATAAATTGGATTTGAAATGGTTTTGAAAATAACCAGAATTTCCAATGATTGCATTGGAGTGGATTTGAATCGAAATTGTCTTCGGAATATTTCGATGTTGGAATTCGGGATTATGCAGATGTTGTTATGGAAATTTGAAAGATATATATATTTATATCGTTATTTCCGATGCGATATTTGTTAGTCGTAGAATTTGATATTGAATATAAGCCGGTATATTTTCTATTCAGAGCCTTGTATTTAATATCAAATGTGATTTGGGTTTGTCGTGAATGGTGTCTTCATTAACACTGTTCTTGAACCCAGTTGAGAAATGATTAAATCTTTTTATTTAGATTTAATGAAGTGTACCAATTAAATAATATTTAATTGGAATTGAATTGATATTGATTTTTGGGTTTATCGTGAACAGTGTTTTAAACAACACTCGTTCTTTAACCCGATAATTAATGGAATGTGATTTTGGGTTTATCGTGAACCGTGTTTTAAATGACACTGATTCTTTAACCCAGTCGAGGATTAAAACTAAGTGGAGTTTTAATGAATCTTTAATTAGATTGAAATAATCGAAATGGAGTATCACCAGTTTTGCTCCAGGCGATAGTTAAATCTTTAATTAGATTTGAACGTGAAATGGTAATTGAATTTACCGATAACACCGTGGTGTTAGATATGAAGTATAACCAGTTTTACTTCATGGGATGAATAGGTTGGGATTGGGAAATTAAAACAAATGATTACTTCGGTAAGGTTCGTTAATCCCGACTAGTTTGAATTGATATTCAAAAATAGATTATAGAATAAATTCAAGAAATTTATCTTGGATAAAATTAATGGGAACCTTTCCCTATGAATGTGAAATTTAGAAATTGACTGTCGGTTAGCCAAACAGAATGGTTTTCTGGATATTGATCTGATGTTGGTTTCGGCCTTCGGGGTTAATATTTGGGGAATTATTCTCTTGATTAATTTACGGTTAGTGACTAATGAATTGGAATGAGGCGTATGTTGTGTTTGTGTAACACTTATTTAAAATATACGCGAGTTATTCGGAAAGACCGGGTTTATCCCATTCTGAATAACTGATACGACGATAAGTCGAAGATGAAGACGATGGTCGAAGACCGGAGGTCTTCACGTCGTTTGGGTGATGACTGATGATCTTGATTGGGCTGTACACCCAAGAAGATGGAAACAGTTAGTGATCGTCCAGACGTACTTGGAGATCGATGGATATGCGGGGTACTAGGTGCCTCCGGTTTCGTTCAGACCCAGAACGGACTTGTAAATGGACTGTGTGTCTGACATCGGATTTCATTCTGTGTGACTGATATCGGTTGCATAGGATGGCTTGCCTGTGTGGCATGCTAAGATGCAAATGATCAAGGCTTCTGTTGAAAAGCAAAGTCTTGTGGTGATGATCAAAGCACGGCCTTTGTGGCGTAGCTTTGTGTAACGTTTACCTCGCGTGTTTCACACCCGGTATGAACCAAAAACGGGAGACGGACCTCAGGGAGGGCATGCGTTTCCTTCTAGCTAAAAAGTGGCGTCAGTGGTTTTACACGCCCTGACGAGTTTGACTTATGTGGTTGTTGCTGTTGCGAGGCGCCTCGGATTGATCGGTCGTTCTCGAACCGATGGAGTCATTCGTTGGCTCATTGACACCCCAAAGGGTGGGGAAACGCATGTTCAGGGTTTAAGTTTAATCCACATCGGTGGACTGGCCCTGACGATCCAAGGGTCACTCGAGCTCTGATCCTGAGACACGGGCTAGAGCGTCTCGAATCGGTTGAGGACTATCTTTTGCCTCGGTTCATAGAAGGAAATCCAATTTCCAAATACGTGACTTTGCGGTTTTTATTTGTAAACCTATATATGGCGACATGATATATGGTACCCATGCCGCCTATGATTGATACTTATGATTTGAAGTTGTTTTATACACTATGCACTTATAGTAGTATCAAATGATTTGTTTTAAGCGTATCAAGCATTCTTTGGCTGTTATAAGGGAAAACCCTATCCCCCGGCTTGCGTTTGCATTGTGTGATAGGACCTGGGTCTTATAACAGCTTCATTTTCCTTTATTTAGCATTGCGCTGTTTGTTTTATGCACTGGTATTCTTGGGAGGAAACCCGTTCCGTGTTATACGGCGTGGTCCCTTGATTTACCTAACTTTAAAAATAAAGATTTATAACTGTTTTAGTTCTCACACCAGTCACATGACTGACCTGGAGTTTATTGTTTTAACCTAAACTCTGGGTGCCCTTATTTTGACACGGGCAGCTAGTAGTTTTGGTTTTGCAGATTTATATTCACAGGATCCTGGTTTACAGCTGGAACGATATCCGGAAAGCTTTGTATCCGTATATCTCATTCTAGTTGTGTA
Source organism: Allium sativum (assembly GCA_030737875.1). Lineage (NCBI taxonomy): Eukaryota > Viridiplantae > Streptophyta > Magnoliopsida > Asparagales > Amaryllidaceae > Allium > Allium sativum. The sequence goes on from CM060916.1 coordinate 839,982,618, forward strand.
TTGTATTATTTTCCGCTGCTATGTGTTTAAATGTAATTTAAATCTCTGTTATTTCTGTGTAATATTTATTCATACTCTGTATATTCTTGTGATCTGATGCATTGTTGTAATATACAATGAAATGCTCTTCTGTATGCGTTCTGTTGTGGTTTGTTCTCGAACTATCCGACGCTTCCCTTTACGGGGAAGTTACGGGTTTTCACAATAGGCATCTTTGTTTTGAAAAATATGAATATCTTTGATTTGGGGAAAAAAATATTATTGTTTAAAAAGAGAATTTTGACATATATTGCTTGGAAATAAAAATCTGATTTTTAATATATATAGTGAAATAAAAGTGTGATTTTTATGTTGAAAACGAAGTTATAAAAAATATGATTTTTATATAAATGAAAGCGATATAAAAATTTGATTTTTATAAATATAGCGAAGTGATAAGAATGTGATTTTTATCCATATAACGTTGGAATAAAAATGTGATTTTTATTTATGAACAGCGTGGAAAGAGAGAGTTGAAATTTCGGACAAATCTGAACCGTTCAGGGATAGATAATGGAGGAGTGGATCCCAAAGGTGAGAACTTCTCACTTTTAATTTAATTTTCTAGTTAAAATATATACTAGGATGCAGACGGTGTTTAGTAGCACCCGACACCCGTCGTCCACAGACCATGGACGGCTTGTATGCTTGTTTGTTTGATTTTGATGTGTAGTTGATTGTGTGATGTGATGTGAAATGAAATAAAATATTTATATAGTTAAAAATATTTTATATTTGAAAATAGAATTTTTAACGTGTATTTAAAATGAAATAAATATAAACAAATCGGACGATTTGTTTATATACACACATTTGACTGATATTGATTGGGATGATAAATTGTACACATCGCCCAACTGCACAAATAAAATCTGTGTTTGATTGTTTGAAAACCCCACACGGGTATTGGGATGATATATGACATATACTAGTCCCAATAATTAGTTGTATGTCGATCGATTGATGAACAAACTGTTATGAGCGTTAAATATTTATATTTGATGCTTATACAGTGTAGAATGCACTTTGGATGATGCTTGATTATTCATCGTTGTTATTGTATACATGTGTTGTAGAAAATCCATATGATTAACATTTTATGGTAATTGTTTGGGCCTTATTCCAGTTTTGAAAAGAAATATTTGAAATAGAATATTTGAAATAGAAATATTTGAATAGAAATATCTGAAAAAGAAATATTTGAAATAGAATATTTGAAAATAGAAATATATGAAGCCGTGTTGATTAGATTGACGCCATTTTGACGCGAACGAGATTTATACCGATTTTATTCGTTTTTCAATGAATATTGAAAGAATTGAAATTCGAATTATATTGAAAAGAATTGAAATTCGAATTAAATCGAATTGAATTGAATATAAAACGAATTCGGATTGAATTGAATATAAAACGAATTCGGATTGAATTGAATATAAAACGAATTTGAATTGAATTGAATATAAAACGAATTCGAATTGAATTGAATATAAAACGAATTCGAATTGAATGGGATATAAAATGAATTCGAATTGAATTGAAATCGATTTGAAATGAATTTAAAACGAATTTATATTGTAAAATTCAATTTTGATTTGAATTTGAGATGGAAGTTGAAATCGTTTTGAAAACGAATTTAAAACGGTTTTTAAAATACGTTTTAAAAAGGAAATCGACGAAGTATATATTATATATATATATTATATATATAATATAATGGCCTGAATAGAATGCGCCGCGCTGCGGTAGTTCGCGAATTTCGACCATTGACTTCGAATGGATATTGCGGGAGATCCGACCGTCGTATTCTCCTAAAACCGGAACCATTGGGTTCGAATCGAAAAGAGCTTTCTAACGAATATTAGAAATTAGAAATCTAACGGTTGGATTTGGAATTATGTCCAAATCAAATTTGGAAAAGGTCGCTGTAAGTGCATTTCGATGGCCGTTGATGGAAATCGACTGTACGGGCCTTGATAAAATAATTAAAAATAGTAATCATTTGTGTAAAATCATAAGAAATGATTTGGGAAGAATTGGAATGAAAAACCCCATATTTGAAAAGATAAAAATAGATTTTTATCGAAATGAACTAGTTTTGAACTAGAATAATAATTTATTTATTTTTTAAAATAAATAAATTGGATTTGAAATGGTTTTGAAAATAACCAGAATTTCCAATAATTGCATTGGAATGGGTTTGAATCGAAATCGTCTTCGGAATATTTCGATGTTGGATTTCGTGATTATACAGATATTGTTATGGAAATTTGAAAGATATATATATATATATATATCGTTATTTCCAATACGATATTTGTTGGTCGTAGAATTTGATATTGAATATAAGCCGATATAGTTTCTATTCAGAGCCTTGTATTTAATATCAAATGTGATTTGGGTTTGTAGTAAATGGTGTCTTCATTAACACTGTTCTTAAGCCAGTTGAGAAAAAGATTAAATCTTTTTATTTAGATTTAATGAAGTGTACCAATTAAATGATATTTAATTGGAATTGAATTGGTATTGATTTTTAGGTTTATCGTGAACAGTGTTTTAAATAACACTTGTTCTTTAACCCGATAATTAATGGAATGTGATTTTGGGTTGTCGTGAACGGTATCTTTAATAATACTGTTCTTTGACCCAAAGGAGTTAAGAAAATCAGAAACTAACTGGAAATTAGTTAAGTTGAATGGTTTCTAAGGTATTGATCTGATGTTGGTTTCGGCCTTCGGGGTTAATACTTAGGGAATTTCTCACTTGCTAATTTACGGTAAGGGACTGATTGAAATGTGATGTGATTTTGGGGTTTATCGTGAACTGTGTTTTAAATGACACTGATTCTTTAACCCAGTTAAAGATTAAAACTAAATGCAGTTTTAATGAATCTTTAATTAGATTGAAAAGATCGAGAATGGAGTATCACCAGTTTTGCTCCAGGCGACAGTTGAATCTTTAATTAGATTTGAACGTGAAATGGTAATTGAATTTACCGATAACACCGTGGTGTTAGATATGAAGTATTACCAGTTCTACTTCATGGGATAAATAGGTTGGGATTGGGAAATTAAAACAAATGATTACTTCGGTAAGGTTCGCTAATCCTGACTAGTTTGAAGTGACATTCAAAGGTAGATTAAAGAATAAATTCAAAGGATTTATCTTTGATAAAATTAATGGGAACCTTTCCCTAAGAATGTGAAATTTAGAAACTAACTATAGGTTAGCTAAGCAGAATGGTTTCCTGGGTATTGCTCTGATGTTGGTTTCGGCCTTCGGTGTTAATATTAGGGGAATTATTCTCTTGATTAATTTACGGTTAGTGACTGATGAATTGGAATGAGGCGTATGTTGTGTTTGTGTAGCACTTGTTTATTATATAAGCGAGTTATTCGGAAAGACCGGGTTTATTCCATTCTGAATAACTGATCCGACGATAAGTCGAAGATGAAGACGGTGGTTGAAGACCGGAGGTCTTCACGTCGTTTGGATAATTACTGATGATCTTGATTGGGCCGTACACCCAAGAGGAGGGAATCAGTTGGTGATCATCCAGACATACTTGGAGATCGATGGATATGCGGGGTACTAGGTGCCTCCGGTTTCGTTCAGACCCAGAACGGACTCGTAAATGGACTGTGTGTCTGACATTGGATATCATTCTGTGTGATTGATGGATATCGGTTACATGGAGTGGTTTGCCTGTGTGGCATGCTAAGATGCAAATGATCAAGGCTTTTGTTGAAAAGCAAAGTCTTGTGGTTGATGATCAAAGCACGGCCTTTGTGGCGTAGCTTTGTGTAGCGTTGATTCGTGAACCTCACACCCTGGATGTGAACCAGAAACGGGAGAGGACATCAGGGAGGGCATGCGTTTCCTTCTAGCTAGAAGTGGCGTCAGTGGTTTTACACGCCCTGACGAGTTTGACTTATGTGGTTGTTGGATTGCGAGGCGCCTCGGATATATCGGTGACTATGTGAAGCCGATGGAGTCATTCGTTGGCTCATTTACGCCCCCAAAGGGCGGGGAAACGCAGTGTTCAGGCATTTTAATCTACATCGGTGGACCGGCCCTGACGATCCAAGGGACGATGCGCTTTGACCCTGAGGCTCGGGCTAGACAGTCTCGAAGACGGTGAGGACGATCCCTGGCCTCGGTTCACGGATGGAAACCCAATTTCCAAATACGTGATAGTGCGGTTTTGATTGTAGAGCCTAGTATGGCGACATGATATATGGTACCCATGTCGTCTATGATTGATATTTATGATTGTATATAAAATCAGAAACTAACTGGAAACGAGCTAAGATGGGTGGTTTCCTGGGTATTGGTCTGATGTTGGTTTCGGCCTTCGGGGTTAATACTTAGGGAATCGTTCTCTTACTAATTTGCGGATGGAGTCTGATTAAGAATAATAAAAGATGAAATTTAGCGTATCAAGCATTCTTTGGCTATTATAAGGTAAAACCCTATCCTCCGGCTTGCGTTGCATTGTGTGATGGGACCTGGGACTTATAATAGCTTCATTGTTCTTTATTTAGCATTGCGCTGTTATTTTATGCACTTGTAGTCTTGGGAGGAAACCCGTTCCGCGTAAGCGGCGTGGTCCCTTGATTTACCTAACTTTAAAAATAAGTTTAATAACTGTTTAGAGTTTTTCACACTAGTCCCATGACTGACCTGGAGTTTATTGTTTTAACCTAAACTCTGGGTGCCCTTATTTTGACACGGGCAGATAGTAGTTTTGGTTTTGCAGATTTATATTCACAGGATCCTGGTTTATAGCTGGAACGATATCCGGAAAGCTTTGTATCCGTATATCTCCTTCTAGTTGTATTTTGTATTATTTTCTGCTGCAATGTATTTAAATGTAATTTAAATCTCTGTTATTTTCTGTGTAATATTTATTTATACTCTGTATATTCTTGTATTCTGATGGAATTGTTGTAATATACAATGAAATGTTCTTTTATCTGCGTTCTTTTGTGGCTTGTCCTCAATTCAATCAGCGCTTTCCTTACTGGGGAAGTTCGGGTCATTTCATTTTGGTATCAGAGCTTTGGTTTACAAAGCTCAGAGAACAAGACACGTTAGAACCATACGAAAGAATTCATCAGAAATTGGATTAGTAATATCCAATGGGAATGACTCGTTAGAGATGGGATCAGTAGTATCCTAGAACGGGTGTGAAGAGTATATTTTAGAAAGTAAAAACAAATTTCATTTTGAAAATTTAAATCAATTATTCGTATTTGATTATTTATTTTATATTGATTTGCACATCAGGTATATATGGATTTTGCGTATACGTCTCATCCACGGATATTCGAAGTTTTAATATACTGGATAGATATAGAGTCACACTCTAGTTGCCCGGAGATGACACTGATGATAGCAGCTGCATCATCAGTGGATATATGTTCGAGTGACGAAGGTGAGATTTCTATATATTTCCGTTAGACTGGTGTGAGAACCAAAATTAGATTGGATATTTGTTGTGAATTGGCATCAAAAACATGATTTTTTGACTATATATCAAAATTATGAATCTGAAAAGCTAATCAACTAATTGATTGTTGATTGTGTTGTTTGATTAATTTAAATGTTGAACCTTTAGCAAAATTGGACCAAAAAGTGAGTTATATTGAAAATTGTTAGAATTTGCATGCATATACATGTGCTTACATTGAACAGGTCATAGCAAGGAGGCTAGAGAAGAGGAATAAAATTGTTTGCCCGACAAATAGGTACATGTTTATTGTATTTCTTGAGTTTTGAGTGATTTTGTGAGCCGATTGGCTAGCCGCTTGGCTTTTTCTTTTTCTTTTGGATAGAAGAAGGCCATGGGAGGCTATATGAAATATCCCGAAGTCCCCGGTGCAGGGTAGGTTATGGCGAAATTTTTCGAAAATTTAGGGTGTTAGCCAAATTTTTGAAAAATTTGAGAAGTTCTTAGAAACTGAAAAGTTGAATAACTTAAGCCGTAATGGAAAGAATGAAAGTTGAGTTGATTTGTGAAACAAATTTCGACTTCGTTCCTTTTCGGGGACGAAAAGTTTTAAGTGGGGGAGATTGTAATAACCCAGAAATCCGAGCCAATTTAAAAATTTTATTTTGGCTATTTTAGCGAATTTTGATTATTTAAAATAGATTATTTTAAATAATAACAACGAAAAATTTAGTTTGAATGGAATTAGAATGTATATATTTATTTACGTCATCGTTAGAATATAAATATTTATTTATATATATATAAGGAATTGAAAATGGCGCGGTAGTTCGATAATTCGATTTCAAATTTCAAATGAATGTACCGGGTGCAAAATAAACCGGATTTAGTGAAACCAAAAATATTTGAATCTAATTGAGAATATCTTTCCAACGAATCCAAAAAATTGAAATTTCATAGCAGGGTTAAAAAGTTATGCCCAGTTGAAAATTCAGAATAGTCACTACAGAATTCTGACCCTTAAAAATAGCCATTCTGCAAACGACCTCGGTTTTCGACGAAACCACTTTTGTTGGATCCATGATGTCAAATTATTGCTAGATTCCAAAATTCGTAATTTTTCGAACCAATATGTGAGTGTAGCAAAGGAAAACGCGTTTGACCAGTTTCAGTTGATTTTAATCGACTGGAAAATGGCCATTTTTCAAACGGCCTCAGAATTCGATGAAATTAGTTTTGTTAGGACCGTATCGTCAATATGAAGCTAGAAAATATTTTTCGGGAAGTTTTCTAGTTAGTATGTGGGCCCAGTAAATTGAGATGTACGTTTAAAATTCAATATAATGATTTAAATGTAAATTTGACGAAAACTAGTCGAAACGATCAAATTGGATTACGGAACATATCCCATTGTGTTCGAAATGGGGGTATTTGGCTAGGGGCGACATTCGTTGGGTTTAAATTGGAGTCCGGACGAGTTAGATTCAATAAGAGAATTAATTATTATTAAATAAATATATGTATATATATTATAATATCTTTAAACCTAGGTCAAACCTATCAGTCGCAGTCAAACTGGTCAAACCCGCCTCCGTCCTCTTCAGACATAAGGCGGAAATCGCTCCTATTTTTATCCATAAATTTTGGCCAAATCACTCAACGTAATTCAACTCTTCCAATTCGAATCCATTTCATGTTCTTCCCTCCTTCAATCAAGACCAGACTCATGGATTTTCATGCCGCATCGCGCTCGATTTTTCAACTGGAAGACGCCGACTTTGTGAGCTCCTTCAGGCGCGCTAGGACCACCGAATGCGACGCCTTCGCTGGCGTTCGAGGGGGTGCCGGAGCCCTACTGCGTGAATATCTCCGATCATCCTCTAGCGCAGCGTGGAGGGAGAAAACTGAAGCTCTAGAGGGCGAGGTTGGTTCGATGCGAGTCTGAGAGGGTTCCAGGAGTAACGACCAAACGAGAAAGGTTCAACACTGATCTCTGTCTTCAGTTTTTCATTTAACTGGACGGTGAACTGTTTTCAGTTTTAATTTATATAATATAGTGTTTTGAAAACCTGTTTTGTTTAAATTTGTGTTGAAAAATATGAACATCTTTGTTTTGAAAAATATAGACAATCTGTTTTGAAAAATATAGACAATCTGTTTTGAAAAATATAGACAATTTGTTTTGAAAAATATGAACATTTTTGTTTTGAAAAATATTGACAATTTGTTTTGGAAAATATAGACAATTTGTTTTGAAAAATAGGAACATCTTTGTTTTGAAAAATATGAACATTTTTGCTTTGAAAAATATGAACATCTTTGCTTTGAAAAATATAGGCATCTTTGTTTTGAAAAATATGAATATCTTTGATTTGGAGAAAAAAATATTATTGTTTAGAAAGAGAATTTTGACATATTTTGCTTGGAAATAAAAATCTGATTTTTAATATATATAGTGAAATAAAAGTGTGATTTTATGTTGAAAATGAAGTTATAAAAAATATGATTTTTATATAAATGAAAGCGATATAAAAATTTGATTTTTATAAATATAGCGAAGTGATAAGAATGTGATTTTTATCCATATAACGTTGGAATAAAAATGTGATTTTTATTTATGAACAGCATGGAAAGAGAGAGTTGAAATTTTGGACAAACCTGAACCGTTCAGGAATAGATAATGGAGGAGTGGATCCCAAAGGTGAGAACTTCTCACTTTTAATTTAATTTTCTAGTTAAAATATATACTAGGATGCAGACGGTGTTTAGTAGCACCCGACACCCGTCGTCCACAGAACATGGACAGCTTGTTTGTTTGATTTTGATGTGTAGTTGATTGTGTGATGTGATGTGAAATGAAATAAAATATTTATATAGTTAAAAATATTTTATAGTTGAAAATAGAATTTTTAACGTGTATTTTAAATGAAATAAATATAAACAAATCGGACGATTGGTTTATATACACACATTTGACTGATATTGATTGGGATGATAAATTGTACACATCGCCCAACTGCACAAATATAATCTGTTTGATTGTTTGAAAACCCCACACGGGTATTGGGATGATATATGACATACACTAGTCCCAATAATTAGCTGTATGTCGATCGATTGATCGACAGACTGTTATGAGCGTTAAATATTTATATTTGATGCTTATACAGTGTAGAATGCACTTTGGATGATGCTTGATTATTCATCGTTGTTATTGTATACATGTGTCGTAGAAAATCCATATAATTAACATTTTATGGTAATTGTTTGGGCCTTATTCCAGTTTTGAAAAGAAATATTTGAAATAGAATATTTGAAATAGAAATATTTGAATAGAAATATCTGAAAAAGAAATATTTGAAATAGAATATTTGAAAATAGAAATATATGAAGCCGTGTTGATTAGATTGACGCCATTTTGACGCGAACGAGATTTATACCGATTTTATTCGTTTTTCAATGAATATTGAAAGAATTGAAATTCGAATTATATTGAAAAGAATTGAAATTCGAATTAAATCGAATTGAATTGAATATAAAACGAATTCGGATTGAATTGAATATAAAACGAATTCGGATTGAATTGAATATAAAACGAATTTGAATTGAATTGAATATAAAACGAATTCGAATTGAATTGAATATAAAACGAATTCGAATTGAATGGGATATAAAATGAATTCGAATTGAATTGAAATCGATTTGAAATGAATTTAAAACGAATTTATATTGGAAAATTCAATTTTGATTTGAATTTGAGATGGAAGTTGAAATCGTTTTGAAAACGAATTTAAAACGGTTTTTAAAATACGTTTTAAAAAGAAAATGGTGTTTTCATTAACACTGTTCTTAAGCCCAGTTGAGAAAAAGATTAAATCTTTTTATTTAGATTTAATGAAGTGTACCAATTAAATGATATTTAATTGGAATTGAATTGGTATTGATTTTTGGGTTTATCGTGAACAGTGTTTTAAATAACACTTGTTCTTTAACCCGATAATTAATGGAATGTGAGTTTGGGTTGTCGTGAACGGTATCTTTAATAATACTGTTCTTTGACCCAAAGGAGTTAAGAAAATCAAAAACTAACTGGAAATTAGTTAAGTTGATTGGTTTCTGAGGTATTGATCCGATGTTGGTTTCGGCCTTCGGGGTTAATACTTAGGGAATTGCTCACTTGCTAATTTACGGTTAGGGACTGATTGAAATGTGATGTGATTTTGGGGTTTATCGTGAATCGTGTTTCAAATGACAATGATTCTTTAACCCAGTTAAAGATTAAAACTAAATGCAGTTTTAATGAATCTTTAATTAGATTGAAAAGATCGAGAATGGAGTATCACCAGTTTTGCTCCAGGCGATAGTTAAATCTTTAATTAGATTTGAACGTGAAATGGTAATTGAATTTACCGATAACACCGTGGTGTTAGATATGAAGTATTACCAGTTCTACTTCATGGGATAAATAGGTAGGGATTGGGAAATTAAAACAAATGATTAATTCAGTTTCGCTAATCCCGACTAGTTTGAAGTGATATTCAAAGGTAGATTAAAGAATAAATTTAAAGGATTTATCTTTGATAAAATTAATGGGAACCTTTCTCTAAGAATGTGAAATTTAGAAACTAACTGTAGGTTAGCTAAGCAGAATGGTTTCCTGGGTATTGATCTGATGTTGGTTTCGGCCTTCGGGGTTAATATTAGGGGAATTATTCTCTTGATTAATTTACGGTTAGTGACTGATGAATTGGAATGAGGCGTATGTTGTGTTTGTGTAACACTTGTTTATTATATACGCGAGTTATTCGGAAAGACCGGGTTTATCCCATTCTGAATAACTGATATGACGATAAGTCGAAGATGAAGACGGTGGTTGAAGACCGAAGGTCTTCACGTCATTTGGATAATTACTGATGATCTTGATTGGGCCGTACACCTAAGAGGAGGGAATCAATTGGCGATCGTCCAGACGTACTTGGAGATCGATGGATATGCGGGGTACTAGGTGCCTCCGGTTTCGTTCAGACCCAGAACAGACTCGTAAATGGACTGTGTGTCTGACATTGGATATCGTTCCGTGTGATTGATGGATATCGGTTGCATGGAGTGATTTGCCTGTGTGGCATGCGAAGATGCAAATGATCAAGGCTTTTGTTGAAAAACAATCTTGTGGTTGATGATCAAAGCACGGCCTTTGTGACATAGCTTTGTGTAGCGTTGATTCGTGAGCCTCACACCCCGGATGTGAACCAGAAACGGGAGAGGACATCAGGGAGGGCATGCGTTTCCTTCTAGCTAGAAGTAGCGTCAGTGGTTTTACACGCCTTGATGAGTTTGACTTATGTGGTTGTTGGATTGCGAGGCGCCTCAGATATATCGGTGACTATGTGAAGCCGATGGAGTCATTCGTTGGCTCATTTACGCCCCAAAGGGGCGGGGAAATGCAGTGTTCAGGCATTTTAATCCACATCGGTGGACCGGCCCTGACGATCCAAGGGTCGATACGCTCTAACCCTGAGGCTCGGGCTAGACAGTCTCGAAGACGGTGAGGATCCCTGGCCTCGGTTCACAGATGGAAACCCAATTTCCAAATACGTGACAGTGCGGTTTTTATTGTAGAGCCTAGTATGGCGACATGATATATGGTACCCATGCCATCTATGATTGATATTTATGATTGTATATAAAATTAGAAACTAACTGGAAACGAGCCAAGATGGGTAGTTTCCTGGGTATTGGTCTGATGTTGGTTTCGGCCTTCGGGGTTAATACTTAGCGAATCGTTCTCTTACTAATTTGCGGATGGAGTCTGATTAAGAATAATAAAAGATGAAATTTAGCGTATCAAGCTTTCTTTGGCTATTATAAGGTAAAACCCTATCCTCCAGTTTGCGTTGCATTGTGTGATGGGACCTGGGTCTTATAATAGCTTCAATGTTCTTTATTTAGCATTGCGCTGTTGTTTTATGCACTGGTATTCTTGGGAGGAAACCCGTTCCACGTTAGCGGCGTGGTCCCTTGATTTACCTAACTTTAAAAATAAGTTTAATAACTGTTTAGAGTTTCTCACACCAGTCCCATGACTGACCTGGAGTTTATTGTTTTAACCTAAACTCTGGGTGCCCTTATTTTGACACGGGCAGCTAGTAGTTTTGGTTTTGCAGATTTATATTAACAGGATCCTGGTTTACAGCTGGAACGATATCTGGAAAGCTTTGTATCCGTATATCTCCTTCTAGTTGTGTTTTGTATTATTTTCCGCTGCGATGTATTTAAATGTAATTTAAATCTCTGTTATTTTATGTGTAATATTTATTTATACTCTGTATATTCTTGTATTCTGATGGAATTGTTGTAATATACAATGAAATGTTCTTCTGTCTGCGTTCTTTTGTGGCTTGTCCTCAATTCAATCCGCGCTTTCCTTACCGGGGATGTTCGGGTCGTTTCAGACAATGTGGCATGCTAAGATGCAAATAATCAAGGCTTATTGTTGAAAAGCAGAGCCTTGTGGTTGATGATCAAAGCACGACTTTATTTAGCATAACTTTTTGGTCATCACTTCGCAAGCCTCACACCCCGGTAAGAGTCAGAAATAGGACAAAGGAACGCAGGGAGTGCATACGTTTCTTTCTAGCTAGAAGTGGTATCAGGGTTTTGCAAGCCCAGATATTTTACTTATGTGGATGATGGATTACGAGGCCTTAGTTATATTGGTCGATAGTGACCAATTTATAGGTTCAATAGGACCGGGAAGCATGTGTTCAAGAATTGTTTATCCACTAAAGTATTTGTGGATCGACCCTGCAGGATCCAAGGTTTCTCCAGCGTCTGAATCCTGATACATTTGCTAGAGTGTGTCGAATCGGTAAGGAGATCGTCCCTAGCCTTGACTCATGATGGAAATCCAACTTGCAATACGACACCATACGGTTTTGAATGTAAAACTAGTATGGTGACATAGTATATGGTAGCTATGCCGTCTATGATTGATACATGATTGATACATTATGATTGAAATATTTTTGAACCATATATACACTAATAATAATATCGAATCTGTTTTATCGTATCAAACATTCTTTGACCATTATAAGGTAAAACTCTATCCTCCAGTTTGCGTTGCATTGTGTGATGGGACTTGAGTCTTATAATGGTTTCATTTTTCTAAAAAGTATTGCATTGTTTAACGATTTACTTTATTTATGCACTGGAGATCCAATGGAGTAAACCCATTCCGCGTTAGCGGCGTGGTCATGTGATTAGCCTTATTATGAGATTAGTTATGTAAGATTTCTCATACTAGTCCCATGACTGACCTGTCGTTTGTTTCAATTTGCAAACTCGGGTGCCCTCTTTTCCACACGGGCAGTCGAGTAGCTTATTTTGCAGATATATTGAGCAGGATTCTGGACCGAAGCTTAAAGCTATGTCCAAAGCATTGATAGTCTTCTGCTGTGATTAGTTTATTTGTTCCGCTACACTGTATTAAATCTATTGTAAATTTATCTTTCGCTGTATTATATTCGATATACTCTGATATATTCGGTACTCTGATGTTACGTTATTATGATGTAATAAAATACTACTGTTATTTGTTCTGATATTTTGTACTCCCAGAGTTACCGCATTCAGGTTTTGAACGGTCTTAGTCGATTTTGCGATCGATTAGGTCCGGGCAAAAATCTGAGTCGTTACAGTTGGTGTCAGAGCTTTGGTTAGCTCAAATCTTTGTGTTGTGTGATTATTAGTTCAACTTATAAAATTATTGAAACCCATAAAAGAATGAAAGTTGAGTTGGTTAGATAAACAACTTTTAGCTTCGTTCCTTTCCGAGGACGAAAAGATTTTAAGTGGGGGAGATTGTAACAATCCGGAATATTGGAACCAATTTAAAATTTTTATTTTAGAAATTTTAATGGATTTTAAATATTTAAAATAATTTATTTTAAATAATAACGATTAAAATTTTATTTAAGTTAAAGTTAAAACGAATAAATTTATTTTAATTAGAAAAGGAGTTAGAAATAGCACGGTAGTTTGAAAATTTGAAATTTGACTGAATGTACAGGATGCAAAATAAATCGGATTCTAGTGAAACCAAAAATATTAGAATCTGTTTAGGAATATCTTTCCAAGGAATCCGAAAAATTGAAATTTCATAGCGGGAATCAAAAGTTATGCCCAGTTTAAAATTTAGAATAGTCGCTATGGAATTTATACATATATTTTAATATTATAAATATCCATTTTACCAGTGACCTCCGTTTTTGACGAAACCACTTTTGTTGGATCCGGAATGTCAAATTATTACTAGATTCCAATTTTCATAATTTTTTGAATTAATATGTGAGCGTGGCAAAAGAAAACGTGTTTTAACAATTTCAGTCAATTTGGATCAACCAGAAAATGACCATTTTTCAAACGGTCTCCAAATTCGACGAAATTAGTTTTGTTAGAACTTTATCATCAAAACAAAGCTAGATATAATTTTTTCTGTGATTTTTAGTTAGTATGTAGCCCTAGTAATTTAAAATGTGTGTTTGAATTCAATATATTTTGATTTATATTTTAATTTTGATAAAAACCTATCAAAACAACCGAATTGGCTTACGAAACATATCACATTGTGTTCGGAATAGGGGTATTTGGCTGGGGGCGACAGTCGTTGGGTCTCTTTTGGAGTTTATAGCGATAAACAGATAATAAGTGAATTTATTAATTAAATAAATAATATTATAAATCTGTTATATAAGGGCGCGTTTCCTAAGAAAACCTAAAAACCCTCTTCACGTTTCAACACCGCCAAGGTTTCTATCAATGGCCAAGAACGTTCGATTTTAATTCTTCAATAAATCTCAATCTACACAAAATTAAAGCATGGATCTTAAGCGGAAATGGAAGAGAATTTTGAGCTCCTTAATTTGATACGACTATGATCATTTTTAATGCCATGAATCACGAAATTTCTGGCTTGGAATTAGATTCGTTCGAGTGGGATTTCCTGAGCGATGGGGAGGGTGAGTTCGGAGAAAATCATGGAGTTGGCAGATCTTGCAAAGGCACTCCACGTGAGGGTAGTGGATGGTCCTCCGGTGACCGGAATTTGATGCGCTGGCGAGCCCTAGAAGTGGATGAACGGCTCGAACGGTTACAGGAAGGATACCATATAGGGAGAAAGGTATACAGAGGGATTAGTTTAACTTAATTAAATAATTATATAATTAATTACCCATTAAAGTAATTAACAATATAACGTTCAGATCTTGTTCATTTTAGATCAGAATTCATTGATTTTTGTTGCGTTGGAACCCTCTAATCGAGCACTAAAACATGGAGCAGACCAGAAATGAAACAGAGCAGATTAGAATTTTAGGAAAATCCAAAGTTGTGAGATTTCTTATTTTAAAAATTAAAATTAAAATGAATTGTTATGCATTGGAAATTTTCATCTATTCGCTATTGAGATTTATATTGTTTATTGTTCATGATTTGATTAGAAATATCTTTTATGGTTCACATATAAATTGTTAGACTTGTCAACAAAAAAATGATACTTTTATTGTTTAAATGTATGTTAGAATTGATAAACATTAAAAATACACTTTATTTGTTAACATGTAAGTTGTTAAAATTTGCTAACAATAGAAATATCCTCTTATTCTTCACATATAAATTGTTAGATTTGTTAACAATATAAATACTATTTTTATTGTTTACACGAAATGTTAGAAATTGTTTGTACAATAAAAACTCCCTTTTTATTTGTCATGTTAAATTGTTAGAATATTATAAAAAGGAATTGGGTAAAACATGTTATTTATTAATATATATATATATATATATAATAGTATATTTAACATGTTAAGAGTAGGATTAGTATACACATGAAAATATCTTTTTTCATTTGTTATGTTAAAAACTAGAAATTGTATACCAATAAGAATATCGTTTTTGTTAGAAATGTTACATTGGATTAAAAATATCATTTTTATTAGAAATGTTACATTAGATTAAAATATCATTTTAATGTTACATTAGAATAAAAATAACATTTTTGTTAGAAATGTTATATTAGATTAAAAATAACATTTTCGTTATAAAATTATCATTTTAGATAAATTGTCATGTTAGATTAAAAATAACATTTTGTTATAAAAATGTCATTTTAGATAAATGTCATGTTAGATAAAAATATCATTTTAGATAAAAATGTCATGTTAGATTAAAAATATCATTTTAGATAAATATGTCATTTATGTTAGGGGTAAAAATGTTGAAACTTCAAAATTCACATTTTTAATGTAAAGAAAAATATAAAATATCCATTGTATGAATAATAATGTTGAAACATTAAGATTTACCTTTTTAATGTAAAGCATGATTTCTGTAAAATGATCGTTGGTTGAAATATAAAATGTTTAACAATAAAAAGTTTACATTTTTTTGGTATATGAGAAAACATGAAAAATGAACATTTGTTTTAAAAGATTCAAGTCAATAAAAAATTTGTTTACATAAAAAGTTACATTTATAATGTAAGTAT
Organism: Allium sativum; assembly: GCA_030737875.1. NCBI lineage: Eukaryota > Viridiplantae > Streptophyta > Magnoliopsida > Asparagales > Amaryllidaceae > Allium > Allium sativum. The sequence goes on from CM060916.1 coordinate 839,998,652, forward strand.
GAATCATATAAAAAGATTCAAGTTAATAAAATTTTGTTTACATTAAAATTTACACTTTAATGTATGTATGAGTCATATTAAAAGATTCATTGTTTTAAAATTTATTTTCACATTAAAATTTACATTGTTAATGTAAAAATGAACCATTAGAAAAAGTTTCATTGTTAATGTAAAATTACATCTTTAATGTAATAAAGGATTGATTAAAAAAATCAAACTTGGGTAAAAATGTGTTAACATAGGAAAGTACATTTTTAATGTATAAACGGTTATATAAAAAGATTGAAGTTTGATTATAATAGGTTTACATTAAAAAGCTTATTTTTAGTGTATAAAAGGATTCAATAAAAAGATCATTGTTTGATAAAAATGCTTTTTACATTAAAAATTACATTTTCAATGTAAGCAGAAATCATTAAAATATGCATTGTTTAATATTAACATTTATATATTATAGAAGTAGAAATGTTCATTTGTTTGATATCAACATTAATATGTTAGAAAAATACAAAAATGTACACTGGTAAAACATTATCATGATTATGTTAGCGACATTAGAAATAATTCAAACTGAATTATAATTGGTTAAATTTCTTAATCAATGATTTATGTATGTAAACTGTTGTTGTTTGTAATCCCTCACGGGTGTTGGGATGACATTTGTCATACAGTAGTCCCAATATTAAGTTGTATGTCAATCGATCGATTGACAGTCTGTGATGAGTGTTATTTATATATTTTAATGCTCACACAGTAATAAATTTCACTCTGGATGTGAATGGATTGCTTATTGATTATTTCTCATTATTGTTATATACGTGCGATGTATAAAATCCATATAACTGAATTTATATGGTAATTGATTGAGTCGCATTCTGATTCAGAATATTTTTAATGTAAAATATATTTAAAATAAAGAATCTTTTGAAATAAAGAATATTTTGTGAATATTATAAAATAATATTCAGTGTAAAATAAAATTATGATTTCTATGTCCCTTTTTAGACGAATATAAAAATATAAAAATGTGAAGCTGAATTAAGTTGCAAACATTATTTTAACCCAAACAGGTTTATCGATCGATTTGATTTACTTTATAATGAACATCGAAAGAAGTGATTATAAATCTTATATTTTGGAAATATAATATTTAATATGATAAAAATATAGAATGTCCAATTATTATTTAAAATTGAAAATGAAATTAAAATCGTTTTAAAACGAATTTATAAACGATTTATAAAATATGTTTTAAATAGTAAACGATGAAATATAATATATATATATATATATATGTATATATATTATATTTAATGGCCTAAATAGAATGCGTCGCGCAGCGACCGTTCGCGAATTTCGACCATTAACTTCAAATTGATGTAACGAGAGATCCGACCGTCGGATTCTCCTAAAACCGAAACAGTTAGGTTCATATCGAAAAGAGCTTTCCAATAAATATAAGAGATTTGAAATCTAACGGTTGGATTTGGAATTATGCCTAAATCAATTTCAGAAAAGGTCGCTATAAGTGCAGTTCGATGACCGTTTATGGAAATCAACTGTAAAGGCCTTAATAAAATTATTAAAAATACGAAAAAATTATGTAAAATCATAATAAATGATTTAAAAAGATTTTGGATGAAAAATTCCATATTTGAAAAGATAATAATATATTTTTGTCGATATGAACTAGTTATTAACTTGAATAAATCCTTTAAATTAAGATTTAATGGAATTTACCAATAAATTAATATTTACTTGGAATTAAGTAAATAGATTGAATTTTTGGGTTTGTCATGAATGTTGTCTTTAATAACACCGTTCTTAAACCCAATTGAGAAAAGAATAAATCTTTTAATTAAGATTATTAGAGTTTCCAATTCTATTTAGAAATTAGAATAACATGAAATGTGAATTGGGTTTATCGTGAATTGTGTTTTAAACGACATTTGTTCTTTAACCCAACTAACAGTGAAAATATAATTTAGAAGTTACAAATCTTTTATTAAGATTTAAGGGACATTCTCCAAAGTAAAGTTTTCCAATTTAATACATCAAATTGGAATTGAATGGGATTCGATTTAATAATAATTGAGATGAGCTTCTATAAAAGAAGACCATTACTATATATGGAATTTAAAAGGCTCTGGCGTTATTCCAATTATACTATTAGTCTGATATGGAAATTTATATTGATTATATATTGATTTGATTTCTATGAAAATTCCATATTTAATAGAAGATGATTTTGGGTTTATCGTGAACTGTGTTTTAAATGACATTGGTTCTTTAACCCAGTTAAAGATAAGATTAATTTCTTAAAGTTGAATAATCATAAAGTAATGAATTTTGGTATTAAAAACCAAATTGGAGTTTTAATGAACCTTTAAAAAGAAGATTAAAGAATAAATTTAAAAGAATTTATCTTTGATAAAATTAAGGGGGACCTTTCCCTAATAATGTGAATATTTTATTAAAAGAATATTATGAATTGGAATGAGGCGTATGATGTGTTTCTATAGCACTTATTTATTTATTATAAAATACGCGAGTTATTCGGAAAAACCGAGTTTAACCCATTCTAAATAATTACTACGACGATTAAAATTCGAAGATGAAGACGGTGGTTAAAGACCGGAGGTCTTTATATCGTTTGGATGATTACTGATGTCTTGATTGGGAGGCATCCCAAGACAAGGTAATAAGGGGTGATCTTCCAGACGTACTTAGAGATTGACGGATATGCGAGAACCACTCTCCTGTATTGGACATATGGGGCGAGGAATAAGGTGTTTCCTGTTTCGTTCAGACCCAATACAGAGTTGTAAGTGGATGGTATGTCTAACGTTGTATTCCTTTATGCTGTATTCGTTGATCTCTGCTAAATATATATCTGCTGGTGTCGGAGAATTTATTCTCTTGCTTAACACCCTTCTCTGAGACGTGCGAGCTTAGAGGTTATATATTGGCAGAAATCAATGGTATGATATGGATTGACAATGTGGCATGCTAAGATGCAAATGATCAAGGCTTATTGTTGAAAAGCAGAGCCTTGTGTTGATGATCAGAGCGCTTTATTTAGCATAGCTTTGTGTAGCGTAACTTCGCGAGCCTCACACCCCGATATGAGTCAGAAACGGGACAAGGGAACGCGGGGAGTGCACACGTTTCTTTCTAGCTAGAATAGTATTAGGCTTTTGCAAGCCCTGATATTTTACTTATGTGGATGATGGATTACGAGGCATCAGTTATATTGGTCGATATTGACCAATTTATAGGTTCAATAGGACTGGGAAGCGTTTGTTCAGGAACTGCCAATCCACTAAAGTATTTGTGGACCAGCCCTGCAGGATCCAAGGGTTCGCCAACGTCCGAATCCTGAGACATTTGCTAGAGTGTCTCGAATCGGTAAGGAGATCGTCCCTAGCCTTGACTCATGATGGAAATCCAACTTCCAATATGGCACCGTACGGTTTTGAATGTAAAACTAGTATGATGGCATAGTATATGGTAGCATGTCGTCTATGATTGATATATTATGATTAAAATGTTTTTAAAACATATATACACTAATAATAATATCAAATCCGTTTTATCGTATCAAGCATTGTTTGACCATTATAAGGTAAAACTCTATCCTCCAGTTTGCATTGCATTGTGTGATGGGACTTGAGTCTTATAATGGTTTCATTTTTCTAAAAAGCATTACGTTGTTTAACGATTTAGTTTATTTATGCACTGGCAATCCAATGGAGTAAAACCATTCCGCGTTAGCGGCGTGGTCCTGTGATTAGCCTTATTATTAGATTAGTTAAGTAAGATTTCTCATACCAGTCCCATGACTAACCTGTAGTTTGTTTCACTTTGTAAACTCGGGTGTCCTCTTTTCTACACGGGAAGTCAAGTAGCTTATTGTGCAGATATATTGACCAGGATTCTGGATCGAAGCTTAAAGTTGTGTCCAAAGCATTAATAGTCTTCCGCTGTGATTAGTTTATTTGTTCCGCTGCACTGTATTAAATCTATTGTAAATTTATCTTCCGTTGTATTATATTCAATATACTCTGATATATTCTGTACTCTGATGTTATGTTATTATGATGTAATAGAAGTCTTCTGTTATTTGTTCTGATATGTTGTATTCCCAGAGTTAGCGCATTCGGGTTTTGAACGGTCTAGTCGATTTTGCGATCGATTAGGTCCGGACCGAAATCCGAGTCGTTACATTAGGCCTACAACGTGTGGATGCTGGATATGTCGGTCGGGTCTGGGCAGACTTATTCCACAGTTGGGCCTAACCTCGTGTTTTAGCCCGATTCGTCTTTGTGTACTTAGACCTCCTACATTAGGTTCAACATTAGTGGCTCTTGGATATGCTAGTCGGGTCCGGGCAGACTTCCACCACTAATGCAACCTAACCTCGTGTCATAAGTACAATTACAAATCCTAATTGTAGTTACTAGACATTCCATTTTTAATTAATTAACCAATTAATTAATCCTTTCCTTTTATAGGTGTTGATACCCATTTTACCCAATAATTTGAATTATATGTCCAAAAATGTTCACATTCAAATTATGCCAATATTAACCTTTTTTCCCCCGTTTCCTACCTAGCGCACTCATAAACTGGCGGCATGCCTAGGCTAGATAATAGCCTAGTTTTAAATGATAATAAGGAATATAATCAAAGTGACCATCTTGGCATAAACATAAACTAGCATGGTGACAAGGTGAACATACATACTGGCATGGACATGTAATTAACATCATAACAAGATGAACATAAAATTGGTGAACTTGTGGCAGTCAGTTGGTTCTAACATAACTACGATGTCTCAATAAGCATAGTAAGATCTAAATCAGCAGTTTAGATGTCCAATTGGTTAAGATCTAACATGGTAACACAAGGTGATAAATTAGATCACATAATTCAGATCTGGAGGTTAAAATAAATCTAACACCATTAGAATGACATAATAGCATGTTTAGATCTAAATATGGATTCACATGTCCAATTTACAACATATCTAAGTTGATCGCAATATGACAGGTGAAAGGTGATTTACATAAAGAATTAGATCTAACCAATGTTGCAACTGTCAAAATTAACAGATTTACATTCACCACAACATAGTTACAAGTCTAGATCCACATAGGCAATATAATATAATAACCACAATTGCATTAGATCTAAAGGTGTAGATCTATCATGGCATAGTATGAGTTTTAACATTGGCATAGATTCATAGTTTACAGTCTTTCATATTTCCCTTTTATTTATTTAAAACCTAAAAGCAACTAGAAACTCGCAGCGTTAGGTTTAGAGAATTAATGGATCTTGAATTTATGGATTTGATTTGCCTTAGTTGATAGAAGAAGATAAGGGATCCAGTTCAATTCACACACCGACAGAGTTTGGCTACCATTGATTCTTTGTGAAGAAAACAAGAGAATTAAGGTATATTTATAGGTGCTAATGTCCAGAATTCGAATGCCACCTCAGCTCTAGAGTGAGTCAGGTCACGGGTCTCCACCTACTTGAAAAAGGCCCGAATACCCAAAACCTCTATGGGCGCACTTTATAGGTGCGCCAATGTAAAATTGCCTTAGCGCACTTGTGAAGTGCGCCAGTTATACCTGGTTTGATTGTCAAATTTTTATCGTCCGTAGCTTCTTCATATGTTATCTGTATTACGTAAACTAAGTGTCTATCCTGACCAGATTTTCGAGACGGACGTAATGACGTAGTATGTTTCCCTTAATTCTTAATATTAAATTAATTATTATTTAATTTATCCTCTTTAATGTTAACAAAATTATGGGTTGTTACAATCGGAGTACAAATGCAAAACCATCCTTCTCAAATGTCAATACAATAACTAGAAAATAAGAAATGAATCGATACATGAGTTGAAATGATTCTGAATCCAAGATGAACAAAAAAGTCAAGAATAACTGCTGAGACCCTTTACCCTACGAACCTTTGGGGGGAGGGAAGGAAGAGAGAAGGAGAAAACAAACTAGGTCATATATACGTCTGGTGAGTTCTAGTCATTTCTAGCATGAGCGTAAGTTAAGAAAGCATTAGACATATGAACAAGTTTAGGGATATAAGTCATAAAGGTATAAAAGCAATAAACAAAGTTAAGCATGAACTAAAGATTGGCTTCTCATTCATATCCAAGATTGCTGCACTAACTTACCAAGATGTCATACTTAGGCTTTACATAGTAACTACCCGTCGATTAGCTCCTATGACCACAATGTGATAACCTATGCCAATTATGGAATTCGGGTTATCAATCCCGGACCGATCAACTAAAAGAACATAGCCGTTAATCACAGGCATTACAACGGCTTAGCTTCTGCAATCAGCACGATGCACGCTCATCATCCAGCCTGAACGCACCAGTACCCATCTCATTTGGACATCTTTCTATCTAGTGCAGTAAAGTGTGCCCTCGCCACTACCTAGTGTGAGACCTCCATACATGATAAAAGGGATACTGCCTTATACGGGTCCCCAACCAAATATGCAATTGACACAAGTCACCCCCTTGGTTTAGAGCTTAACATAAGAGGATGTGTATTGATATCTGACTTGCATGTTTTAAATTACCTTAGCATAGGATAAATTTTGGGGGTAGATTGGTTACAAAAATATATAGCTGTTATAGATTTTGAAAAACCTACCATTTCTCTAAGAAATAATAATAAATAGGAAATAATAGTAATAAATGAAACATCATAACATACTTGTGACACCCCACGTCCGTTAATGTCACTCATTAGGAGAATGCATTAAGTTTCGTGAAGCGTTATAGGTAAACAGAAATAGAAATATTACAAGACAAATATAAAATGACAGCGGAATTTTAAATTTTTATTAAGAAGAAAACATCGTGGTTCAAAACATTGTTATATCATAAGTCTGAAATGCATAAAACCCATTACATCAACTTGAAACTTCTATCTTGTACTTAAATCATCAGAGTACAATAAACATGAAAAGAGCATAATCCCCAAAAACATAACCATAGTAGAAAAGGTACGAAATCAAGCAGTACATCTAAGCAGCTCCAAGCAGGATGAAAGCAAAATCCTGATCAAACTTGAGCATTCCCACCCTGAGAACCTGGGCGGAAACGGAAGAGAAAGAAGAGGACATAAAATGGGTCAGACATAAAGTCTGGCGAGTCCAGTTACTTTTAGCATATAAATAAGTAAAGGCATCATGACAGGCATATAAGCTGGATAAGAGGATAACAGCATAAAAGGCAGGTAGGACAAGGTAAATAGGACAAACAGAACATAATATATGTATAGCGCTTTTCTAATACTTTTCTCTTTCTCTGCACCAATACTAGTATCATACGAACAAGATGATCCCCAAACAAGTATAAGATGGTAGACTTAGGTGTACTTCTAGTAAGAGGTTTTACCCCATACAATAACAGGCAGCCCAACTGAACATACTGGCGTTACCCTTAAAGATAATAATGGGCTCCTAAACATATCAGAATCTAGATGTTCCTTAATTACTACCCCAATCGATCAGTTCCCTACTCCGTAGATAACCTGTGCTGGCCCCACAGTGGGACGTATCACTTCCTAAAGCGGCAACCCTTTATTTTCAGGATGTGCATAACCATATCTATAGGTCTCATGACGTCTTAATCCTCCCCTGTCCAGACCCAAGCACGCACATAACCCCGTCGGAACGCACCGCCCACACCCCCCCTTTGTTTGGATCTCTTACAAGCAGCCCAGTAAGCGTGCCCCGACTCCGACCTAGTTCGGAGTACTCATTTGATACCTATATATGAGTTAGTGACCGAAACGGGTCCCACACACAAGATGATACAAGTTCCCCTAGATTGCATCCCTACTATTAGGATTTCCACAGGTTATGCCATATCAGTGTAAAATGATTGCATAACGCCAAAGGTTAGGTTTGTGGGCGTATATATAAATATTACCTACTCCAAGATACACTTAACCCTCCCACTGTTTTTAGCAAGTTTACTTAACCCCTACTCAAGTTGACATGTCCATACAATCCCCACCAGGTTAAGTACCATATATTCATTTATGGTTATAATGCGCTAGACCTCCCACATTAAACCTACCATTTGTGGATGCTGGATATGCCGGGCGAGTCTGGGCAAATTTCTTCCATAAGTCGGACTAAACCTCGTGTCTCAGCACGTTAAGTGTTTTTGCACTTAGACCCCTTACATTAGATTAACCACTTGTGGTTGCTGGATATGCCGGTTAGGTCAGGGAAGACTTCTACCATAAGTTTAATCTAACCTTGTGTCTAAGCGCGGTTACAGTTTCTAATTACTTTAAACCTAGGCACTTTCATTACTTAACAATTATCCCTATTTCATTATAGGTTTTCATGCCCCTTTTCCAAGTCAAATTCATCATGTACCATATGCCCCAAATTAAGATCTAAATCACAATTTGATTTATGCCCCAAATCCATATTAATGTATTTAATTCAAGTTATGTCCAAATTTCCGAATGCAAGTTATGCCCTAATTTTAACGTTTTCCCCTCGTTCCCAATTTCACGCATTTGCATATTTCAGTGGTATGCCTAGGCTCGAAGGTATCCTGGCTATAAAATAAAAAAGGAAAAGAAGAAGGGAAGAGAACAGAAATAAAAATAATAACAAGATTGTCATATGATGGCAGGAATAAGCATAGCAACTAATAAACATATAGTGACAAAATTGGGCATAATGACAAGATATGCATATAGGAACATATCCAATGAACATGTGATAATAGAATTGATTATGCATAGTGTCATGATCATAAACAGGCATGATGAGATCTAATTAGTGAATTAGATATACAAATAATGGCAGATTTGACATGATAAATAGGCATAGGCTTAGATCCAATTTATAGTCATGTCAAAATAACTTAGATACACAGGTTATGGCAGATCTGATATGATTCAATTAGTCACAGGCTTAGATCCAATTCATAAACATGTCAAAAATAACTTTTAAGTGTATATCTAAAAATAATGTAGACTTGCAGGGAATGGATCTAAGAAAACTGAGGAAAGCGTGTTGATGTTGAATCGACGTTCTTTGAATACATATGAATCGTCGTTGCTGAAGAAAAGGCTAATTTAATCCGAGTTGGAGGAGCATCTCACCGTCGCCATTGATTTTGGTGAATAAAACAATGGGTATAGGGTCTTATTTATAGCCATCAACTAACGGATCTTGCACAGAAATCAGTCCACGTTCAGAACAAGGAATCTGCCCAGATCTGTATGGGGGCGACCCCCCTTGGTGTGTCGACCCAGGGGTCGACATAGGGGTCAACACCCCCTTGATGGGATCAACCTATGGGTCGACACCCATAGCGGGAATTTTCCCGCCCCTCTTCGCGGTGTGAATTTGTATTATTTTGAATTTCTAGGAAGGTTTATTTATATCTAATTAGCTTATATATGTGTAAACTTCAAACCTTAATAACTTCTTCATATGATGTCTATTTTACGCAAACTCGGAGTATATCTTGAGCAGAATTCTGAGAAGAACACAATGGCGCAGTCCGTTTTACTTTATTTTGAATATTTAAATAAGTATCCTTTATATTATCATTTTTAGTGTTATAAAATTATGGGTTGTTACATTCTCCCCTACTTAAAGGATTTCGTCCCCAAAATCTCTAAGTTAAGAAGAATGTATATCCTAACATCCATCACTCATCTACTCATCCACCAATCACAGGCATCCATTGTCCTTGAAAGTTTTCTAATGCTTGTATGAACATATGCAACGTTGTGTGTATATATCCATATACTAATGCGAAAGATCAGGTGGTCTACTGATTCAGTCGACCTCCTAAATGCAATGTATGTTAGTGCCATAAATCCAACATGTATGCAAATAACCCTATTACAACATGTATGTTCTATATGCGTGCGCAGCTATTCATCCAAATGCAACATCCATATGATGACACATCTACTTTTATCCACTAAAAGAAGAAAATGCACACACGTCCATATGCAGTATGAGAGTGATTGAGCTGATTTAGTGCCTAATGTGTGTATATGCATCCATGAGCAACCACTAGCAAACACTTGCATCCACTTACATCCACCAAACATAGCATGTCTCAAACACATGTTTACATCCATGGGATTTCTACCTAAAGGTCGAAGATTTGATCGATAGGATACACTTAAATGATAGAAACAAGCATGAATAAAAGCCTTGAAAAGGAAGTTAAGAACATACCCTTGAAAATAAAAGGGTACGAAGCATGAATCTTGTCCTTAGTCTCCCAAGTTGCATCTTCTTGGTTATCTCCCCACTGAACTTTCACCAACTTGAATTCTCTGTTGTGTAGCTTCTTAACTTCTGATCCAAGATGTAACACCCCACGTCCGTTAGTGTCACTCACAAAGGGAATGCACTAAGTTCTGTGGAGCATTTTGGGTAAAAGATGCAGATAAATTACAAGACAGACAAATATTAAACAGCGGAAAATAGAACTTTGCTTTATTGATAAAATAGCCTGTACAAGATTCTTTTACAATATCAGAGTATCATCTGTCTTTACAAAATAAAGAAGCATAAAACAACATTTTATATTCCCCAATGTAACAAGAGCCTGCCATAGCATCTGAAAGAGAATCCAAGGATGACTTCGTCAAATCTTCAAGCTGGGGAAAGAGCAACGGTCCAATCTAATCTTGAGTTATACTATTCCCTCCTCAACTACCTGGGAGGGGGGGGGACGGAAGAAAAGAAGCGAAAGAAAAACAGAGTCAGACATAAAGCCTGAGTAAGTCAGTAACTTCTAGCATGTGAACAGGGAAAAATAAAACGACATGAATTAACTGAATACAAGACAATACCATGATGATAGGGTCAACAGGATAAGATAAGATTACCACAAGATATACTAAGGCAAGATAAACTGGATATACTTTAATACTTTCTCTGCTTCGCTATTACCTTATTATTCTGGCTTCTATATCTCTGCACCGCCTAACTAGTGTCCCTACTAGTAACGATAACGTGATCCCAATCCCTGTAGTTTCCGTCGCCTTCAGGCATCCATTTATTATTTAATTACCTAAATATAATCTAGGGTTTTCTATCAAGTGCCTTCTAGATTCAACTAGAACTTACGCTATTTTTCTGAATGCTTCTTGGATTCAGGGTTTATGCCACCTAGTTCCAAACTAGGGATTATGCTACCTGTCGAACGATGCCCTTTAGTATAGGACACACCACCTAGGGTGGTACATGTTCCTAGACTTTTCCCACGCATGTATCGCGAATCGTTATCGCTTGTCTAGATGCACATGTCCAGTAATGTGCGGTCCGAGTTCCGCTGTCAGGGCTACTCTAGAAATACGGAACTCGGTCGGGAGCTTTCAATATCTGCCGATGCAGATGCTAAGGTCTGTTTTTCCAGTGGCTATGGTCCCACTCGACCCCTCCCTCAACTAATGGAAGGCCACCCTTGTAAAATGAGAACTGTACGAAGGCCCCTATCTGCCCCACTAATTCTATGGCCAACAACACCCCGCAACCACAACTAGATAGCAAGTATGTGGTCCGTATGAGTCCTCCAACCTTCCCGCTTCACGTGTCTCGCTTGACTGAAGATGGTAGGTAGACGACGAGTTGCTATCACAGGGCTTCCGTCTTCTCGCCGAATCACGCTGGTCCATCCTAGTCTTTTGGTTGCCATATATTGCAACCAAGGCATACCCTTGGCTCTTCTACCGCATACCTTAACCTCTGTGCGCCCAGGCGGATCATCTGCAGCCTCATAGAGGGATACCAAGAGTACCCTCACGTCCCCTCGAAGCCTCGGGCTTCGTATCCCAATTCATTGGAGTCTTCTTTAAAATCAGATGGACGTCCGCTCCTTCGTGTTATACTAAGAATTACTACTTAGTTCTACTAACTAAGGTTTACCACTTAGTTTCCAAATTCCTTGTTTTCTTAACTAAGTTTTACTACTTAGTCCCCTTTTCAACTGAGGTTTACTACTTAGTTTTCTTTCTCGCCAGGTTGGATTGGTTAAGTGTCTTTAGTCGATTCAAGCTATCTTAACCCTCTTCCCTTATCCTATTAAACTGGTTAAGTGTTATCCCTTTATGCTTTTTACTTAACCCTATTCATTTATCATATTCTGATGGTTAAGCGTTCAAGTTTACTTAACCCTATGGTCTAGTCCAGCTAACATATTAAATTGGCTAAGTGTATTACTTAACCCCAACCTCTAGTCTAATTAACATGTTAAATTGGCTAAGTGTATTAACTTTACTTAACCCCACCTTCTAGTCTAGTCAACATGTTAATTTGGCTAAGTATTCCCATGGACTTAACCCTCCCATTCTAACTTTAACTGTGCTAAGTTGGTTAAGTGTTCCTTAACCTTCCCATTCTAGATTAACTGTGTTAAGTTGGTTAAGTGTTCCTATGGACTTAACCCACCCATTCTTGCTTAACTGTGTTAAATTGGTTAAGTGTTTCTATGGACTTAACTCTCCCATTCTTGTTCTAGCTTTAATTAATAAATTAAAGCTGCAACCTCTCACATTAGACAGATATTGCTGCGGTTATTGGATGTGTCGGTCGGTTCTGGGCAGGTTTACACCGCAACTCAGTCTAACCTCGGGTTAGGCATATTCATGTTTTCTAAGTTCAAAGGGTTTTTGATTAATTTCCAAATCTGGTTTTGAAAACAACCATCCCGTCCTTCGGATCAGTTAGGGATAGCCATGGAGGGCAGGAAACTTGTATTTTCCAAACCCAAGCCTAGACACTATCCTCTCTGTCACCCTAGAACTTTCAGGTGTATGTGTTATTCAAAGAGAAAACCTTTCTTTTGTCCATATATAAATTTTCAACAATTTATCTTCAAAGTCCATTTTCCCTTTTTAAATAAACTTGGCCTATACCATTTTCATTTTGTCATGCCCACTAGTATACTTATATTCTAGGCCCAAGTCCTAACCCAACTTGCAGTTCAGGCCATTTCCTATTTCATTGCCAAAACTAGATTAAATATCCTAGTTTATAATTTATGGCCAAAACTTTACCTACATGCAAGTTACATATTTTGTGGTAAATGAACAATTTATCATTTATGACAAATTCTATAAGTAAATTTACTCCTAATTTACTTATTTCATTATTACACTTTTAATGTACATTGTCACATTTATTATTATGGCCCGTTCCCTCTTATTTATCATATTTATACTTTTTTGGTATGTAAATTATACCAAATTAAGTGTCACTAACCATAATTTATTCTAAACATGACAATTTCTCACAATTATGGCTAAATTCAAAACGGTGCTAATATACTTATTCCAAATCTTTAATTAACACAATTTTGATTTAACATTCCTAATTCACAGTTTATGGTAAGACTAGAATTATTATTCTAGTTTACATTTCATGCCTAAAATTTAGCTTACTTGCTAATACTAAATTTAATATGTCAAACTTATCCAATTTGCATTCCTATGAACATGCCATAATACATATTCCCAATTTATGCCAATTTCCAAGCTTATAACTACATTTATGTTCATTGTCATATTTTCCCCAAATTGCATTCCCACCGTTCGTATAATCGTGATTTAACCTAGATTGTAAATAAATCTAGATTCGTAGAAAATAGGGAATGAACCAAAGATGCTATGAAAAGGGATAATAACTGGCATAAAAGGTTTGGATAATGACGTAGGTTCAAGAATATGGGTAGACCTAACTTAATAGGTAAATTCCCACGGTCTAAAACCAATAGATAGAATAGGTTCAAGAACATGGGTAGACCTAACTGAATAGGTAAATTCCCACAGTCTAAAACCAAAGAAAAACAAGGAACAGATAAAATAGATAATCGGGTTTAGACCCAATTTCATAGCCACAAAACTTAAGCAACAATTTTCCTAATTATGAATCATAGGCAAAGTTCATAGTTATAGGCGATGTTCATAGTCCAAAAGGGAAAATAATTCCCATAGTCATAAGTCATTGTCATAGGCAATGTCATAGTCATATGTCCCAAATCAAGGTTCATGTTCGTAATTCAAAGGCAATAGGTTCATGGTCATAGTTCTCATAATCATGATCATAGGCATAGGCATATCCTCTTTGTTCAATAGTCATAGGCCGTCAATCAAAGTCATAGTATGTTCTGGGCCATAGTCAAGAATTAGATCCAAAAACTTAAATAAACACAGATCCAAGTGAAGAGATTAGGCATTTTTCTTATATCCTTTTAATTTCATGTCACAAGTAAAAATAAAACGTTCAAGTCTAGAAATAACCAACTTACAGAAATTAGATCTAGAATAGAAGAACGGCGATGCTAAGATTCGTATGTCGTTGCTCGAGGTTTGTTGATTTAGCCTTTGAATTCTTCACTTTGATTTGAATCTTCTCTTGAACAGATTTGAGCAGCATCTCCATGTCTTGAATTTATATTTTATTTTAATTATTTAAGAAAATTTAGAGGAGGGGAAGAAGCCATGAATCTTAGCAGCATAAGGATAGAAGAGAATTGGTGCAAAGAGAATGAAGACTAGGGATGTTTATATAGCTGCTCAAGACCTTATCGTACACGCAGCGCTGAGTCAGCATTGAACCTAGTTAAGAAAATAGTCCAGGTACGTAGATGAATCTAGCCAAACCTTATCATACACGCAGTGCTGAGTCAGCATTGGGTCCCACAAGCTATTTTGGCGTAGAAATTTGAATTTCGAATGAATTGTTTTATTCATATGAAATATTCTTATATGTATACAATTCCTCTCACGACCATTTTACGCATATATATATACGCACAACTTTCATTTTATTTTCAAAATTCAAATGATGTTGCCATATTTCATTGATTGTAGCCTTATCTTGAATTTTATCTTTCGTATACATATATTTTTGCATATATATATATATATATATTTATATTCTCATATGTATATATATATATATTCTTTATTTCCTTATATGTACGTTCTTATCCTTTCAAATTTTGAATTTGTATACGTACATATATTTGCATGTTCAGTTGGCCCTCTCTAAAACAAAGATAAAAAATTATGCCGCACCGAGGTTCGAACCCCCGACCTCCATGCTACAAATCCAATGCCTTAACCAACTGAGCTACAGAGGCTTTTGTTAATAAGTCTTAGAACAATAATAATTATTGTTCTCTCCTTACTTCTCTTTTTCATGTTAGTTACAATACTTAAATTAAACAACTGCATGGATCTTTTTATTTTTATTTTTCTTTTAAAAATTAATTATACTTTAATTTGAGAATCTTAATGTCACAGAATTACGGGGTGTTACACAAGAATACGGGTAGGAACTCGTCTAACTGTCGCCTCCCGTTCTACCTCTACTTCCTCAAGCATATTCGGCTCAACTACTTCTGCAGTATCATGCAAGCACTTCCGTAAATGAGAAACATGGAAAACATCATAAACACCGGATAATCTCTCTGGTAGCTTTAATCTATAGGTCATTTGGCTAATCTTTTCTATTATGGGAAATGGCCCTACGAATCTTGTGCCAATTTACCTACAGTTTCAAAGAGAACCACATTCCTCAAAGGTGATACCTTGATGAAAACCATGTCTCCCACCTCAAACTAAATGTCAGTCCTTCTCTTATCTGCGTTGATCTTCTGCCTATCTTGAGCAGTCTTCATTCGTCTAATAAGATCAATCTTTTCAGAAGTTTCTCTAACCATATTCGCTCCAAGTAGAAGTCTTTCTGTAGATTCCCACCAACAAGTCGGTGATCTACAGGGTCGTCCGTACAATGGTTCGAAGGGTGCCATGCCAATGCTAGCTTGATAATTGTTGTTGTAGGCTAACTCTACTAAAGGAAGATTCTCTTCCCAAGTCCCTCCGAAGTCTAGGATACACAGCCTTAAAAGTGTTGGAGAATGGAGTTTTGATGACAACAACCTTATTTCAATTATCATTGATTATAAAATATATACTAACACTTTTTGTATAGAATATATATATATGTGTGTGTGTGTGTGTGTGTAGGAATTATATACATGAAATATTACTAAAATCTGTATAGTTATAAAGATAATAGAGATTCAAAGAACAGAGAAATTTCAAGACTCATGAGTAATCAAGATTTCAAGAGTTCAAGATTAATAAATTTATAGAGTCTAGATTTTGTAAGACTCTAAATAGCACTCCAGGTTCAAATTCAAATTCTAATTTACAAATTTAAATCTAATTTTCAAATCTATCCTCAATCCTCTCTATTTTATTTTTCTATTTGTTTCTATTTTTATTCTTCTTTGTTTTTCAAACTTAAGTTTTTACTTTATATAGTTTAAAACCTTATAATTTTATAAATATATTTGTACATTTTAAATTTATGTTTTCGTATGTTTTTCTATTACATAGTATTAATTTACAACACTAGAATTTTACTTAAGAATTTCCAGAATTATCTTTATATCAGATTACTTGAAAAATGCTTTAAAATTTAAATTTACAAAGGAGTATGTCGACATAACAAAAACTCCATGTCGACATATAACTGTCACTTTTTCAATTTTGAAAGGAAGTGTCTTTTCACTATTTGAAATGATTCAGAACCGTTGCAACCTTTCATACTCTACAAAAAGGGGTTAAAACCGAATTTTCTATCATCCTTCTTCTCTAACTTCATCCTCTTTCTCTCCACTGTTATTCTTTACCATTTTTATGATTCTTATACTCTGCCGAATTCAATTCTGTTTTGATAAATCGTCTTCTCTCTACACTCTCTACTCTCTGAATCAAGTGCTATTGAAGAGTTATAGGGTTGTTTTGTAATTGATTAGGTTGAATAAACCTTGTTTGTAAGTCAAAGAGGAATCAGTGTATCCTTATAGCCGCGAAATCAAGGAACATGAGTCGGTGTGTCCTTGTTGAGCCGTGAAATCAAGGAATAGGAGTCGGTGTCTCCTTGTTGAGCCGTGAAATCAAGGAGAGTGTATTTGACTATTGGAAATAGTAATAAAACTCTACGCAATCCAGTGTTGTGTAGGACTGGACGTAGGAGTAATCCGAACCAGTATAAAATCCAATGTGTTCTTTCCTTTTCTGCATTTTTATTTCTATTTATTTTGCATTTTTATTTGAATATGTGTCTGTGATTGTATTTATGGTGTTATATTCATCCCGTAGTTAACATTAGATTTAAATTTGTTTAAATTCTTACAAACACTATTCTCCCCCTAGTGTTTGCTTTGCCTTAACGATCCATTCCGCATTCCCTAACAATTGGTATTAGAGCTAGTTAGAGAACATGATAGGGGGTGCTTGCTCGGCTTTTTGGTGGCGGGCAGGAGACTCTTACTCCTACATGTACCCGTGTGTGGGTTGGTTGAGTCGCGAGGCTAACCGTGAAATTAGTTCTGAGGTATCCTTGATGGGCCACGGTGGCAGGCTAGGCCACTGGTCATGGAGATGACCCCTAACAATTGGTATCAGAGCAAGGTCTTTTAAAAGTTCATAATCTGATTTTTGAAAATAGTGATAATGGCAACCAACACTGGTAGCAATAATAGTTCTTTTATAGAGGGTCAATCCACTGTTAGACCACTATTGTTTAATGGTAGTAATTATTCATATTGGGCATGTAGAATCAAAATTTATTTACAGTCTATAAGATTAGACACGTGGAATAGTACACAAAATGAATATGTTGAACCCACAACTGCATCTGCACAATGGACAAATGAACAAAAGGCTGTTGCACAAAGCAATTCTAAAGCCATGAATATGTTATTTTTTTCATTAGATAGGAATGAGTTTAATAGAGTATCAACATGTAAGACTGCTTATGAAATCTGGAGAACTTTACAAGTTACTCATGATGGAACTAGTAAAGTTAAACAGACTAAGATAGGCATGCTGGTTAATCAGTTTGAATTATTCAAAATGAACGAGAATGAGTCTATTTTAGATATGAATTACAGATTTCAAGAGATAGTGCATTCACTAACAACACTTGGAAAACTTTTTCAGAAGCATATCAAGTCGGAAAAATATTAAATTCATTAACTCAAGAATGGGATCAGAAGACTTTGGCTATAGAAGAAGCCACTGATGTCAATGAAATGAAATGAAAATTGAAGAGTTTGTTGGAAATTTGATGTCATATGAAGTTCAATTATAGAAAAGAAAAGAAAATAGATCAGCTGAAAAGAAATCTATTGCATTGTAAGCAACAATCTGACTCGAGTAGTAAAGATGATAAAGAAATAACACTCATGACAAGTCATTTTAGAAGATTTCTAAAATATAGAAGGAAGAATTATAATCAAGCAAATTCAAAATTAAATGATGGATCATGTTTTAGCTGCAACAAACCAGGTCATTTAAAGAAAATGTGTCCATATCCCGACAAATCTACTCAACAAACGGACAACACCAATTCATCAAGGAAAAGAAAGAAAGCATATGCAGCAACATTAGATGATTCAGATTTGTTATCAAGTGATGAAGAACCAGAAACCGGAAATACAAATATATGCTTTACAGCAATTCAGAGCACAGAAGATCATGAAGAAAAGGATTAAAAAACCGGGTACGCATTAATTGAATTTTAATTTTATTTGGTTGAGTGGTTGCTTTGTTTGTTTGCTTTGGTTTGAATTTAATTTTTTTTAAAAATAGATAAAAAAAATTTGAAATTTGAAATTCAAATTTGAATTTTTAATTTTGAAATTCAAAATAATAATATAATATGAAATAACCAGTAAATTAATAAAATAAATTGTTTGTGTGTTTATTAGCATTAGAATTATTTTAGGAAATCGTTAAACCTGAAATATAGATCGATAATATATTTCAAAAACTTAAAAAACAAATTCCCTTTCAAAATAAACCTAGTATGTCGACATACATAAAAATACATGTCGACATATCCTACCAGTTTTGAAATTTAAATTTTGAATTTCGAAAGTTTAAACTTTCAAACTTCCCTCCAATCTTTTCACCAACTCCCAAGGTCTGTAAAGGTGTCCTTTCAATCTAAAAAGTTGTGCCTATTCAATTCATGTTCATTCAATTCATATCTATTCATTTTCTATATATATATATATATATATATATATATCCTTTCTACCTTTCATTCACAACTCAAAACAATATTCTTCATATCTATCCTCTTCAAAATTATCATTTCAATGGCTTCCTCAAGTTCATCTCAGAATTGAAGATAACCGAAACCATTAAAGGTTATCTTTACAATGACTAAGAGCCTATCAAAACCTATGGTAACTATTTAGCAAATGCTAAAGTTAACACGGATGCTTTTGCCGTCTTTAATGATTTTTCCATCTTATGATCTCGTCTCTCTTTTTGAACACAACGAAGTATTGAGTCTAATTGACTCTCGTGATAACGATGAAGTATGTTATCCCAAACTCGTGAAGATGTTCTATGCAAATCTCAATTGCATATTTCACAAAGGAAACAAAAACTAAATTTGGAGTACTGTCATGGGAACTCAAATTGTTCTCGATGCCGAACTTTTAGGCGAAATTCTAATTGTGGAAGCGTGGGCTCAGATTTCTTAACTTTCGATATCGACGAAACCGATATGGAAACCTCTCATGATATCTTCAAAGATGGTGCTCCAATGGATTCCAAAAATTGTTTCTTACATCCAAAAACAAGAATTGTCAACCTTCTCCTTCAACACACTATCACTCCCCATTCCGTAAATTTCAACAATCCAACTCTTAAATTCCAAAAGGCTCTCTTTGCTATTATGGGTAGTTATCTTATCAATTGGGCTAATGTGATTCTAAATGAAATTAAGCCCATAGATTTATCTACAAGAGAAAACACTCTCTACTATGGCGTTTATCTCACTCGTATTTTCAAACACTTTAATGTTTATCTTCATGGAGAAGAATTTGTCCCTAGAAAAGTGTTTGACGTATCAAACATTCATCTTATGAAAATTCCTCTCACTTTCAAACCTTATGAGACATTTGAGGCCAAACAAACTCGATTGCAACAAGAAAAAAACCCAATGGAAGTCGAAGAAGAAGAGACTTCTATGGAAAGCATTGAGTATCCAACCTCAAAGCGTATCTACAAAGGCACGATTGTTCAAAATCAAGTGAAAATCGTCAACAATCAAAAGAAGCTTAACAAGATGCTTTCCAAAATATCCAAATTCATGGTCAAGATAGGAAGAAAGCTTGGAATTTCATCTTCCTCATCATCATCCAAAAACTAGGCTATCTAGTTTAGTCTTTCTTTATATATTTCCTTGTATTTGCTTTCGAATCTCGTATTTAAAGTGTGTCTTGTTTAGTTGGATGTATTTGCTTTCTATTAAGCAATGAATGGAGTTTTATTTCTGATTAAATCATCTTTATGTTTCTGAAAAACTATAAAACAAATTAAATATTACAAGAGTTCAAAAGAATTCAAAAATTCAAAAAAAATCAAAACTCACTATAGTATGTCGACATGACAAAAAGAGTATGTTGACATATAACTGACATATTTTCAAATTATTTCAAATTTTAAATTAAAATAACTACTCATGTCCATTAAAAATCCAACGAATTCCAGACCTATTTAAGCCCATTCCTCTTAGAAAACCTCATTATTCCTTCTTCCTTAATCATTTCTCATCAAATCCATCGCAAATCCTATCCATAATCTTAGTGAAAACCTAGTAGAAGCACTCAATTCATTCAAAAATATCCTCTCTATCATTCTACGAAATCAGAGTCATCTTGAATTAAGTCAAAAAAAGATGTTCGAACAACAAGAAAAGCACTTTGACGCAATGCGATAGCTAATCTCTTCTCTTTTCATAGATGAAGAAAATAATCTCACAAAAGCTCCACCAACCAAAGAAGATGAAGATTGGGAAATAATTAAGAAGGATCCTATCTTTGGAGAAGATGGTTGGGTTGAAGTTCCAAGTAACATTTAATTCTTCGGCACGATTTGTTTAAGTATTCTAAAAACATATGGTGTAGTGTGATTTGGATTCTATTATTTGTAACTTGTATATATTAAGACATATGGTGTGGTGTGATTTGGATTCTATTATTTGTAACTTGTATATATTAAGACATATAGTGTGATTTGATTTGGTTTGATTTGTGTGTGTGTGTATATATATATGTATGTATATCAGACATACATATGTAATAATAATACTTGGATTGGCTTGTATTTAATCACCGTATTAGATATTATTTTTAATTTGAATAGATTAAGGGAGTATTCTACATAGAAATAGTTACTAGATTAAGGGGGGGTATTTTTATTAAGATAGTTACTTAAGTTCTATTTGGGAAGTCATACATTTTAGGGGGGGTACATTTTGGATTTCTTTTTGATAATGCCAAAGGGGGAGAAATTATAAAATATAGGCATAGTTTATAGGATTCTTACAGATAGGGGGAGTATAGAAGGAACATCATCAAACAGTTATATACAGGTATGATATTTTATAAACTAAGGTTGTCATCATCAAAAAGGGGGACATTGTTGGAGAATGGAGTATTGATGACAACAACCTTATTTCAATTATCATTGATTATAAAATAATACTAACACTTTTTTTATAGAATATATATATATGCAGGAATTATATATAGGAAATATTACTAAAGACTGTATAGTTATAAAGATAATAGAGATTCTAAGATCAGAATTTTTTTAAAGACTCATGAGTAATCAAGATTTCAAGATTAATATAGTTACAGAGTCTAGATTTTGTAAGACTCTAAATAGCACTCCAGGTTCAAATTCAAAATCTAATTTTCAAATTCAAATTCAAATTTTCAAATTCAAATTCTGATTTTCAATTCTATCCTCAAACCTCTCTATTTTATTTTTCTATTTATTTCTATTTTTATTCTTCTTTGTTTTCCAAACTTAAGTTTTTACTTTATATAGTTTAAAACCTTATAATTTTATAAATATATTTATATAGTTTAAATTTATGTTTGCATATTTTTACTATCATATAATATTAATTTACAACACTAGAAGTTTACCCAAGAATTTCTAGAATTGTTTTTATATCAAAATACTTGAAAAATGCTTTAAAATTTAAATTTTCAAAGGAGTATGTCGACATAACAAAAACTCCATGTCGACATATAACTGTCATTTTTTCCAATTTTGAAAGAAAGTGTCTTTTCACTATTTGAAATGATTCAGAACCATTGCAACCTTTCATACTCTATAAAAAGGGGTTAAAACTGAATTTTTTTCATCTCTTCTTCTCTAACTTCATCCTCTTTCTCTCCAACATTATTCCTAAACATTTTTATGATTCTTATACTCTGCCGAGTTCAATTCTGTTTTGATAAAACTTCTTCTCTCTACACTCTCTACTCTCTGAATCAAGTGCTATTAAAAGGTTATAGGGCTGTTTTGTAATTGCTTGGGTTGAATAAACCTTGTTTTTAAGTCAAAGAGGAATCGGTGTAAGCCATGAAATCAAGGAATAGGAGTCGGTGTGTCCTTGTTGATCCATGAAATCAAGGAATAGGAGTCAATGATTCCTTGTTGAGTCGTGAAATCAAGGAGGGTGTATTTGACTATTGGAAATAGTAATAAAACTGTGCACAATCTAGCGTTGTGCGGGACTGGACATAGGAGTAATCCAAACCAGTATAATATTTGGTGTGTTCTTCTTTCCTTCTCTGTATTTTTATTTCTGTTTATTTTGCATTTGTATTTGAATCTATGTCTGTGATTGTGGTGTTAGATTCATCTCGTAGTTAACATTAGATTTAAATTTTGTTTAAATTCTTACAAACACTATTCACCCCCCCCCCCCCAATGTTTGCTTTGCCTTAACGATCCATTCCGCATTCCCTAACAAAAAGATCCTCAAGACTCTGTTCACCCTTTCCATCTTTCCATCTTTCTCAGGGTGATAAGTGCTGCTCAGACACAATTGTGTACCTCATGCTTCTTGCAACCTCCTCCAAAATTCACTAGTGAAAATGGGGTCACGATCACTTATGATACTGGAAGGTACCCCATGAAGATGGACTATCTCATGAACATAAATTGCTGCCATCCTCTTACTCTTAACTGGAATGAAATGATCGCTCTTAGTAAGTCTGTCTACTATAACCCAAATGCTGGTGTTGCCTTTCCTTGATCTAGGCAAACCATCGATGAAATTCATAGAGACGCTCTCCCGCTTCCACTGTGGGACTTCCAAAGGATGAAGTAAACCACCGGGATCTTTTTTCAAGCCTTGACTTGCTGGAAAATCAAACATTGAGAAACAAACTCCGACACATCTTTCTTCATCCCAGCCCAAAAGAAAACCCTCTTCATATCTCTATACATCTTATCACCGCCTGGATGAATAGTCATCTTTGAATGATGGGCTTCCTCTAGGACTGTCTTCAACAAACTCCCAACTTAGGGAACACAAAGCCTTCCATCTCGTCGCAACCACCCTCTATCATCTATGGAATATCTACTGAGGTGACTAGAAGTCTCCCCTTTACTGAGCCTATCCAAGATGTATGAAATCTATGGATCCTCTCGCTGCGAAGCTCCTCTTTGATCCAAAAGAGTAGGTCGCGCCTCTAGTGAAGCCAATAAACCATGTATAAACTTGGTGGAGGTCTAAAATCAAAAGTCGATAAAAATTCCAAGCTTTTACTTTCCACAAACAGAGGAATTAAGGCCATTCTCTGCCTACTCAGTGCGTCTGCCACCACATTACCCTTGCCAGGGGTATAAGATATCTCAAAGTCATAAGATGCTATGACCTCCATCCACTTTTGTTGCCTTAAATTAAGATCCTTCTGTGAGAACAAGTACTTGAGAGATTTATGATCGGTGTACAACTCGAACTTCTCTCCAAGTAAATAATGGTGCCAAGTATGAAGCGCGAATACTATGGAAGCTAGCTCTAAATCATGGGTAGGATAGTTCTTCTCATGAACCCTTAGCTGTTTACCTCTATAGCATACTACCCTTCCCTCTTGCATCAAAACCGCACCAAGCCCTGTACTACATGCATCAATGTATACTTTGAACACATTGTTCCCATCGTGCAAAGTCAAGATTGGGGCTGTTGCCAGAGCCCTCTTAAATCACTGGAAAGCATCGTCACAATCTATATCCCAAGAAAATGTCAGATTCTTCTTCGTTAGCCTGGTGAGG
This sequence comes from Allium sativum, assembly GCA_030737875.1. Taxonomy (NCBI): domain Eukaryota; kingdom Viridiplantae; phylum Streptophyta; class Magnoliopsida; order Asparagales; family Amaryllidaceae; genus Allium; species Allium sativum. The sequence goes on from CM060916.1 coordinate 840,022,873, forward strand.
GGGGCTGATATCTTTATGAAGTCCTTAATGAACTTCCTATAATAACCTGCAATCCCATAAAACTTCTCACCTCTATTGCATTCTTTGGGATCTTCCAATCTTGAACTGCAACTACCTTTGCGGTGTCTACTATTATCCCATCTATAGAGACCACATGCCATAGAAATCTCACTTCTTTTCTCCAAAAATGACATTTGGAGAACTTCGCCTTAAGCTGGTGCACACAGAGAGTTTTCAAAACCTCCCTTAAATGTAAGGAATGCTCTTTCTTGCTCTTCGAAAAAAATCAAGATATCATCAACGAAGACCACAACGAACTTATTTAAAAACTCCCGAAACACCCTACTCATTAGACTAACAAAATAGGCGGGTGAATTTGTCAACCCAAAAGGCATAACGAGCCACTCGAAGAAATCGTCCGGAGTTCTAAAAGCGGTCTTGTCTACACTGTCCTCGGCCACCCTCAACTGATGAAACCCCATGGCCAAGTCTAACTGAGAGAAAACAGATGCACCAACAAGCTGGTTAAACAGATCATCTATCCTCGGAAGTGGGTGCCTGTTCTTTTTAGTGAGTTTATCCAACTCTCTATAATCCACACATAAGCGAAGCGAACCATCCGCCTTAGTTGTGAATACTACCGGAGCACCCCATTCAGATATGCTTCGCCTAATAAACCCTTTCTCAAGTAGCTCCCTTACTTGCTTGCTAAGCTCCCTTCTTTCTCTTGGATCCATATGGCGCACAGGCAATGCAACTGGCTTTGCATTGTCCACCAAGTATTTACGGAAATCAATCTCGCGCCTTGGAGATAACCCCGAATCTAATAAAAAAACATCAGGATACTCACGGACTACTGGTATAGATCGCAGATCATCGATAGATGCATTAAGTGACTCTAGGAAATTAGGCATGATAGACCCTTTTGTGTCACAAGAAATCTCGAGGGTCCTCCCATGGCAAGTCAAAAGTCTAACGACCCTCCTCTCACAATCCAGAATGGCACCATACATGGCTAGCCAATCCATCCCTAAAATCAAACCATAGCCCCTGAAACCAAGCACACATGCGTTGCACTCAAACTCGACGCCCAACACAGATATTCTCAAACCCCGACAAATCATAGACAGATGAGCCGTGCCACTAATGGGGTTTGAGACAACAACGAGATCCAAAACCATACTAGTACAAAGGTGCATAGACTCAACCACAAAATCAGATATAAAAGAATGTGAAGCGCCCGAATCAAAAAGAGTTCTAACAGGATGATTGGAAAGAGAAATCAAACCTTCAACGGAAACTTTCCTACCCCTGTCTCGCGCACTGTCCACGAGAGAATGCACCCGAAGATCCTGCCCTTTGACCTTGTCCTGGCTTCTTCAGGCACTCCTTAGAAAAATGTCCGACCTCTCCACAATTGAAGCAAGCATTCTTCTTTCTTTTGCGGTCCTTGATCAAATGACCCCCGCATCCATAATTATGACACTTCCTCTTATCTCTGGCCTTGCCGTCCTTTCCGCCCTTCCTTTTGTTGTTGTTGTTGTCCTTTCTTGGGCCACACTTTCTTATTTTGTGTTTCCTTAATCTTAGCTTTTTTCTTTTCACCTTTATCTTCCTCATGCATCAATGCCATATCCATGAGCCTTTCAATAGTTGCTCCCATCGGAATATGTGATATAGCCAACCCATGGAGGTGTTTATTCAATTCTCCATCCAACAGCAAAGCTTTCTTATGCAGGGTATCTACTAGCTCCAAACCAAACCTCGCTAGTTGATCGAATTTGTTAACATACCTTTGACAATTATGCCTCCTTGCTTGAGTGCCAGAAACCTTTCCATTTGCATACTTTTCTCATCTTGATAAAGAAACTTCATTTCAAACCTCTATCGGAAATCATCCCAAGTCTCCACTAGATGCACTGCTTGCGTCAGAATAAAGCCTCATCTTTCAGCAGCCAAGCAGCCAACTGAATCTTCCTATGATCGTCAACTTCGAAAATTCCAAACAAATCCTCCGTCTCTTTAAGCCAACCCCTTGCCTCTGCGAAAGTTTTGATTCCTCGGAATGGCTTTCTACCCATAGCACAAAATTTTTGCAGATCTTAGAGAAATTATCTGCTCGCGGAGGAGGAGGATGAGAAACAGCGGGTGTAGCTGGGGGAGGAACGTATGCTTGACCACCGGCAGGCGTCGTGGCCTCTAGATACCTACGGAACCAACCCGGTATCATGACATCCTCAGGAATATTAGGTTCCCCAGACATGCTGAAAAGAAAGGAAAAAGGGATTCAAGTAGAAAATCGAAAGATATAACATATTGCTTTGGGGAATATGTTTTTAAAAACAGCCTTTTCTCTTGAAAATGCTTTCTTTTAAAACCTTTCTGAAAAAAAATTCAAAATCTTTTATCTAATTTGGTAACCTTCAGCTCTGATACCAAGTGTGATACCCCACATCCGTTAATATCACTCATTAAGAGAATACATTAAGTTACATGAAGCGTTATAGGTAAACAAAAACAGAAATATTACAGGATAGATACAAAATGACAGCGGAATTTTAAAATTTTATTAAGCAGAAAACATCGTGGTTCAAAACATAGTTACATCATAAGTCTGAAATACATAAAACCTAGTACATCAACTTAAAACTTCTATCTCATACTTAAATCATTAGAGTACAATAAACATGAAAAGAGCATAATCCCCAAAAACATAGCCATAGTAGAAAGGGTACGAAATCAAGCAGTCTATCTAAGCAGCTCCAAGCAGGATGAAAGCAGAATCCTGATTAAGCTTGAGTATTCCCACCCTGAGAACCTGGGGGAACGGAAGATAAAGAAGGGGAAACAAAATGGGTCAGACATAAAGTCTAGCGAGTCCAGTTACTTTTAGCATATTAATAAGTAAAACCATCATGACAGGCATATAAGCTGGATAAGAGGATATCATCATATAAGGCAGGCAGGACAAGGTAAACATGACAAATTGAACAAAACATATATGTATAGCGTTTCTCTAATACTTTTCTCTTTCTCTGCACCAATATTAGTATCATATGAACGAGATGATCCCCAACAAGTATAAGATGGTAGATTTTGGTGTACTTATAGTGATAGGTTTTACCCCCATATAATAACAGGAAGCCCAACTGAACATATCGGCATTACCCCTAAGGATAATAACGGGTTCCTAAACATACCAAAGTCTACATGTACCCTAACTAATACCCCAATCGATCGTCTCTCTACTCTATAGATACCCTGTGTCGGCTCCACAATAGGACGTATCGCTTCCTAAAGCGGCAACCCTTTATTTTTAGGATGTGCACAACTATATCTATAGGTCTCAGGGAGTCATAATCCTCCCCTGTCCGGACCCAAGCATGCACATAACCCCGTCAGAATGTACCGCCTAGACCGCCCCTTCGTTTGGATCTCTTAGAAGCAGCCCAATAAGCGTGCCCCGACTCCGATCTAGTTCGGAGTACTCGTTTGATACCTATTTATAGTTTACTGACTGAAACGGGTCCCACACACAAGATGATACAAGCTTCCTCATACGCTTGTATCCCCACTACTAGGATTTCCACAGCTTATGTCATACCAGTGTAAAAAGATTGCATAACCTCACAAGTTAAGTTTGTGGGCTTATATATAATATTACCTACCATCCTAAGATACACTTAACCTTCCCACTGTTTCTAGCAAGTTTACTTAACCCCTACTCAAGTTAACATGTTCATACAATCCCTATGGATTCAGCCAGGTTAGGTATTCAAGTTTATTACCATATATTTATTCATGGTTATAATGCGCTAGACCTCCCACATTAAGCCTAGCACTTGTGGATGTTGGATATGCCGGGGGGGTCCGGCCAAACTTCTTCCACAAGTCGGACTTAACCTCGTGTCTCAGTATGTTACTTGTTTTTGCACTTCGACACCTCACATTAAATTAACCACTTGTGGTCGCTGGATATGCCGGTCGGGTCCGGGCAGACTTCTACCACAAGTGTAATCTAACTTCGTGTCTAAGCACGGTAACAGTTTCTAATTACTGTAAATCTAGGTATTTTCATTATTTAACAATTATCCCTATTTCATTTTAGGTTTTCATTCCCCTTTTCCAAGTCAAATTCATCATGTACCATATGCCCCAAATTAAGATCTAAATCACAATTTGATTTATGCCCCAAAACCATATTCATGTATTTAATCCAAGTTATGCCCAAATTTTCCAATACAAGTTATGCCCTAATTTTAGCGTTTCCCCCTCGTTCCCTATTTCACACATTTGCATATTTCAGCGGTATGCCTAGGCTCGAAGGTAGCCTGGCTATAAAATAAAAAGGGAAAAGAAGAAGGGAAGAGAACAGAAATAAACATAATAACAAGATTGTCATATGATGGCAGGAATAGGCATAGCAACTAATAAACACATAGTGACAAAATTGGGCATAATGACAAGATTGGCATATATGAATAGATCTGATGAACATGTGATAATAGAATTGATTAGGCATAGTGTCATGATCATAAAAAGGCATGATGAGATCTAATCAATGAATTAGATATACAAATGATGGAAGCTCTGACATGGTAAATAGGCATAGGTTTGGATCCAATTCATAGTCATGTCAAAATAACTTAGATACACAGGTTATGGTAGATCTGATATGATTCAATTACTCACAGGCTTAGATCCAATTCATAAGCATGTCAAAAATAATTTTTAAGTGTTTATATCTGAAAATAACGTAGACTCATAGAGAATGGACCTAGGAAAACTTAGGAAAGCGTGCTGATGTCGAATCAGCGTTCTTCGAATACGTATGAATCGTCATTGCTGAAGAAAATGCTAATTTAATCTGGGTTGGAGCAGCATCTCACCATCGTTGTTGATTTAGGTGAATAAAACAATGGGTATAGGGTCTTATTTATAGCCATCAGCTGACGGATCTTGCACAGAAATCAGTCCATGTTCAGAACCAGGAATCTACCCGGATCTGTATGAGGGTCGACCCCCCTTGGTGTGTCGACCCAGGGGTCGACACCCCCTTGATGGGGTCGACCCATAGGTCGACACCCATAGAGGGAATTTTCTCGCCCCTCCTTGCTGCATAAATTTGAATTACTTTGAATTTCTAGGAAGGTTTATTTATATATAGTTTATATATGCGTAAACTTCAAACCTTAATAACTTCTTCATACGATATTCGTTATACGCAAACTCGGAATCTATCTTAAGTAGAATTCCGAAACGAACACAATGGCACAGTTCGTTTTACTTAATTCTAAATATTTAATTAAGTATTCTTTATATTATCATCTTTAGTGCTATAAAATTACGAGGGGTTACGATACTTGTCCTAGAGGTATATGGGGTGTAAGTAAAGAAGAAAAGGGGCTTAGTTTGGAAAACATTCATATAGTAAACCAGTACCAAGATTTGTTTGAAAAAGTGAAAGGGATTCCTTATGAAAGACCAATGGAATTCCAAATTAGGTTAATACCTAGAGCAATTCCCATTGTAAAAAAACCCTCTAGAATAGGTCCAAAGGAACTAATAGAATTAAAGAAACATCTTGAGGAATTGGGGCATAAAGGGTTTATTAGGCCCAATAATTCATGTTGGGGTTCTCTGGTAGTTTTTGTAAAGAAGTAAGATGGATATATGAGAATGTACATAGATTATAGGGAGTTAAATAAGGTGATAATTAAGAATAAATATCCACTTCCTAGAATAGATGATCTCTTTGATCAATTAAATAGAGCAAAATATTCTCTAGACTGAATATGGCTTCAAGATTCCACCAAATAAAATTTGATGTAGAAAGCGTAAAGTATATTGCATTTAATACAAGATATGGCTTACATGAATACCTTGTAATGCCATTTGGTTTAACAAATGCTTCTTCCTATTTCGTTGATTTAATGAACAGGACTTTTAGGGATTATTTGGATAAGCTTTTTTTTAGTTTTTATTGATGATATTTTGATATATTTCAAATCAAAAAAGGAGCATGAAATGCATTTGCATAAATTATTAACCAGGTTGAGCAATGTAAATTGAAAGCAAAACTATCTAAGTGCACTTTTTGGCAGCAAGAGGTGAAGTATTTAGGGTACATCACATCAGCAAAAGACATATCTGTAGACCCTGACAAGGTGACGACAGTACAGACATGGCAAAGATCTGAAACTATAACTAAGGTTAGATGTTTCTTGGGGATAACAGGCTACTATAGGAGGTTTATAAAATATTTTGCTAGAATAGCCATTCCTTTAACAAAGCTGACTAGAAAAGAGTAACCCTTTATTTAGACAATGAAATGTGAATTAACATTTGAAAGTTTGAAGCAGTCACTAATTAATGCTCTTATTTTGCAAGTGCCTGAGGGGAATGAAGACTTAATGGTGTATACAGATGCTAGTGGGTCTAGATTGGGGGCTATGTTGATGCAAAACAATCTGGTTATTACATATGCATCAAGGCAGTTAAAGCCGAGTGAAAGTAGATATGCAACACATGATTTAGAGCTTGTTGTACTTCTGTATTCCCCAAAGCTTTGGATATATTATCTGCTTGGGGCTAAGTTTGAGTTATATATGGATCACAAATCCCTCATATAGCTATTTTCACAAAAAGATTTTAACATAAGGCAGCATAGGTGGGTTGAATTCTTAGCTGCATATGACTTGGATATATTATATACCCTAGTGAAAGAAAATAAGGTGGCGGATGTCTTGAGTAGGCAACATGTTAGGTTATCAAGATTAATGATAGAAGAATTCAAGGATTTGACCGCCTTTGTTGAAGTTGAAATACCCATCAGTAAAGAGAAAACAGTGATGGAACATTCTGATATGTTAGAATATGGCACATTGAGTATGACAGCTATTCAAACAACACTAGCAGATAACATTAGGAGATGAAAAAATCAAGATTCATTCCTCAAAAGGAAGAAAGATTTACTACGGGTAAATATAGAAGTGAAAAACTTTGAATTAGACGTAAAAGTTTGCATCAGATATAAAGGGAAAATTTGTGTGCAAGAGTTGGAAGAATTAAAAAGAGAAGTGATGGATGAACACCACAAAATAAATACACAATCCAACCAGGGGGGTACCAAGGTGTACAATGATCTTAAGAGAGGTTATTGGTGGAAGGGAATGAAGGGTGACGTAGCTAGATATGCAGAAAACTGTCTCACCTGTCAACAAGTGAAGGCATACTATCAGAGGCCATCAGGGATGTTGTAGCCTTTGGAAGTGCCTAAATGGAAATGGGAAAGAATTTCCATGGATTTTATAGAGGGTTTGCCAAGATATAAAATTGGGAATGATAGTATATGGGATATAGTGGATAGACTGACCAAAATTGCCATTTATCCCCATTAGATCTGATAGAAATGCACACAAACTAGCCCAACAATTTGTGAAGGAAATAGTATGGCTTCATGGTATACCCAAGACAATCATCAGTTATAGAGGTGGCTTGTTCACCTTCAGATTTTGGGGTAGTTTTCAAGAGGCTATAGGGGTAGAATTGTGTTTAATTACTGCTTACCATACCCAAATTGATGGGCAAACAGAGGTGGTAAATAAATTATTAGAGGATTTGCTAAGAGCTTGTGTGCTTGATTTTGAAGGAGGATGGGAAGACCACCTATATTTGGCAGAATTTGATTATAACAACAGTCACCAATCAAGCATTGAAATGGTCCCATTTGAGTCCTTATATGGAAGACCATGTTTATCTCCTGCCTATTGGCTAGATGTTGGTAAAAGGGTTTTGCTTAGGCCAGAGCAGATAAAAGATACAACAGGGAAAATAGAATTGGTAAGCCAAAGGGTGAAGTTGCACAAGAAAGACAAAAAGCTTATGCTGGCGAAAAGAAAAGGCTAGATGAATTTTGTGTAGGGGATTTTGTGTTTGTAAAGTTTTCACCAATGAAAAAGGTACTAAGATTTGGTAAAAAGGGAAAATTTTGTCCTAGATATGTTAGACCATATGAAATTTTAGAGAAGATTGGTGCGTTAGCTTGTAAACTAAGGCTACCAGAAGAATTTAAAAGGATACATAATGTATTCCATGTATCTCAACTGAGGAGGTGGGTACATGACATAGGAACAACTTTAGATTCTCCTACCTAGGTGAAAATCAGATCAGACTTGGTTTATGAAAAATAACCAACTGGGTTGTAGCAAAGGAGGAAAAGAAGTTAAGAAATAAAATAACAAAACTGGTCAATATGCAATGGAGCTTGGATGCAAATGATTGCACGTGGGAAGTAGAAGATATGACAAAGTCCAAATACCCTAAGTTGTTTTCAGATTGATGCTTGATAGCTGGTTTCTGAACTGATTTGATAAATGTTTTTTTTACATATTTTTGTTGCTTTAAATAAAAATATGGGTAATATAGATTGAATAATGTTAAATTTATATACACTAGTCAAATGAATGGCTTGAGGAAATATGAATCATCTAATGTTGATTAGAATTTGGTTAAATTACCTGGTTAAGGTATTATAAATTGTGGGACACAATTTCTGAAAAGGGGAATGTATGTAGAAACCTTGGAATAAAAACCCTAGTCTATTTATATTTAATCAGAGAAAAGAATGTAGTATTTGCATGCATAAATGACTACATATGGGTAAATAGTGTATGCGTGTGTGTGTGTATATATATATGTATATGTATATATGTATATAAAAGCCTAAATTAACATGAGTGTGCATTATATTTCATGATCTAGACTAAACCGAGATATTAGAGTTAGCCACGAATACATGAATATGTTTATATACAGATGATTTAAATTATCAGTTAGACAATTATTGCAAGGCTTTGTTAGATAACTATATACATGTTTTACTTAAGAAAAAAATCATACATAATAGGACATATACTATATTTCTCATATCTAAGAAAAGCATAAGTCATGCAATTGGCATGCCAGTTTTATAACTATAAATGGACATGGTGCATGGCATAAATAATAAAGGAAAAGGTAATCAAATCAGTTAGTTTTGTACATAAGGAAAATGTTAAATGAATCAAATGATATGCCGGTAGTTATACTAGGGATAGGATAGGTATTTTGTAGGATTAAAACTCTAATGCATTGTTGTATAAAGTCAGTAATAAGGCACTCAGGCATAATAAGCATTACTACAATATTTTCTCTGAAGAAAAATGTTAATGAAGCAGTAAGATAGATATAGAACAAGATGGATAATATAAGATCAAGAGAGGAAAGGAGACCGGTGAGTATAATACGTCCTTAAGGCAATAAGTCCTATAATAGGCAGACATTCTCTTATGTTAATCTTTTGTTGTAAAATGATATGAATGAATATATACATATATATAGTTGGGTTTTATCATGAATAGATGATGAGAGCTTATGAGGTAATAAACCCTAATCAAAGAAGTTAATTATCTTTTCTATGTAATTAGGTTAAAAATTTAAGAATGGGCAGCATGAATAAGTAAATTCAATCTCATGTTCACTCTTACATATAACTACCGGTGGAGCAATGAGACTTTATGTGCTAATCTATTAGGTTTATATTTGATTTTCCAACTTATTTTATCATATTAATATGAATGTATTTGTGAAGGAGAAACAAAGGGTTAAGGGGGTAGCCTAAAAATTCCCCTAATCATATACACAAAGCAAAGTAAAAATATATGGAAAGAGGGATTATAAGGCCAGTAATATTTGTAAGAAAATCTATGATATTTATACAACAAAACCCCTTGTTTAATTCATATCATGAGAGTTGAAAATATACGTGCGTACGTGCTAATATAATACACACGGATCGTGTAATATGGTGTATAACACACAAGTATGAAATAATAGTTAATCCCAGATATAAAATAGTAAATGCAGTAAAAAGGAAAAATCATACCAGGGATTTTTATACTAGTTCAGAGCACCGTCCTACGTCCAATCCCAGACTTCCTTCTGGATTTTCACTAACAACCACCTCACTTCACCCGGAGGAACAAGTATACAACACCCGAGTAGCCGAGCGGGATTTCACGTCTCTAACAACCCGAGGACTTCAACACTTGCCTCTTACAACACTGAGGACTTCAACACTTGCCTGTTCACACATAGGACTTCAACTAATACAATGGTTTTGACTTCTGCTTTGTGTTCTTGATTCAACACAGATAGGCAGTAGTTTGAGTACAATCTTCCAATAATCTGATCCTCGAGTATATACTTTGAATGCGTAGATTTAAGGAAGTAGAATGCTTGTTGAATTAAATGATATTAAATTGATTCAAGGATTCAACAAGTATTTAAATTTGGAGAGCTTTTGTTTTGCAAAGAGTATGAAAATGCAATTCAGAAATTAGAGAGAATATAGAATGATTCGGTGATTGTAAAACAAGTTTGAAGTTGTTTATATAATAGTAGAAAGGTAGTAATTCTTCATGAAGAGTTTCTATAAAAAGTTATGTCCATTTCCTTTGGTTATTGAATAGAAATCTCTTCACAAATAGAAGCAGCCTTTCAGAAAAAGCTTGCTGTTTCAAAACGGTCGACTGGTTGAAAATCACCGGTTGACTGGATGAATTTAATTAAAATTAAAACTTCTAGAAAAATAGTTGTTATGTGTAAAAACACACTGACCGGTCGACTACCCATTTTGGACCAATCGACCGGTTTATGGATGTGGACCGGAGTACCTCGGTCCACAGTCTAGATCGCTCTGCGCTCTTTCCCGGTCGGAGCCTGGACCATTTGGGCTTTTTCTATGACTTTTCAAGTTCTCAAATATAAAGATTTCAGCAACGAAGATATGATATAACTTTATAAATTGTTTTGTGCATTCGTGTTATACTTTGAAGATAGATTTTAACATATTTCTAACACGACTCAAAGTGTATATATATAACATTATCTCTATGAAATGATCTTCATTGCAACTTTATATGTTGGCATCGATCAAAATCTTGTTCCCAACATTCTCCCCCTTTTTGATTGATGAAAACACCTTGGATTTTCTCCCTCTGAATATAAAGCTCCCCCTGAATTTCTGCAACATTTGTTAGCTCATAATATAAATAATCTTACCTTTTGATTCCTGCGTTAACAAATGTTAGTACACATATACTATTACCATGTTAAGCACATAATTTTAAATGATAGTATATGTAACATGAATCATGAGAGAAAATATTTCTTCCCCTTTGTCATTGATTAAAAAGAATAAATACCATAATAAACACAGTAATCGAGAGTAATAGAGAATACAAATAATTATAGCGCCTTTAGGAGATATTGAATCATGTGATTTTTTTTGATGAGCTGAGTTTTCAAAGATATTTAGAGATACTGAATAACCTCCTCTTTGTTGTGGTGTACCTGCAAAAAATATGACATATCTAGTTTTGGTACCCACTTGCTTTGTTTGGGTCCATGGGTTAGATGGAAGGTAACCATACCCAAGAGGGTTTAATGGAACCTTTAAAGGTAAAATTTTCATTTTTAACTACTAAATCAAAATAATCATCGATATATTTTTCTTTGTTTTTCCAACTTACAGAAACCCAAATACTTAAGTAATCTCTAGTGATATTCCTTTTCGTACTTCTATATTTATTATAAATACTGCTAGTCATAGAAGTATTCGAATTTCTATAATAATTGGGTCTTGGATGTACATTAGTACTAGCAGTGATATTCTTATTGTACATAAAAGCATATCTAGTACTATTTCTATGATTGGTTTCTTGTTTCTTATATCCCAAACCTTGTTTATTTGAAGCAGGTTGTGAACTTTCAATGATTTTTATCAAATTTTCTCGACTTTTGTTGAAGTTTGAAACATTTTAAGTAATATCATCTAACTTAGTTTGTAAACTAACATTTTCTAGGTCCAGAATTTTGACTTTTGCCTTAAGCTCATGATTTTCAGTAGTAAGAGCATCATTTTTCTCTTTTTGAGTTTCAATTTCTTGACTCAAAAGAGATAATTGAGAATCAATATTAGATGATGATTCTTGAAGTTTTTCAAGTTCTTCTTCTAATATTTTCTTCCCGTCTTCTAACATATCTCGTTCAAACTCTGCTCTACTCAAATCAGCTTTGGCTTCTTTGTATTGTCGTTTCATGTCTTTAAATTTAACTATCAATTCAGCATTAATATCACTTCATCAAATGTAGGAATTTGTACCTTATCTGCTATTTCCATGAAACAAATGTTTGCTTGTTCATTTTCTATATCACTTTTACCTTCTGACGAAGACGAGTCTGAATCATCCCATGTTACTGAGAATGTTCGTTTCTTTGATTTGTCCTTCTTGTCATTTTCTGACTTTTTCTTTTGGTCTGGACAATCCATGTGCATGTGCCCCTTTTTGTAGCAGTTGAAACATTCTATAGCGGATGATGATGGTCTATTTGATGCACTTTTCTTTTTGTTATAACGACTTGCTTTTCGTTGTTTCAAGATTTTTTTGAAACTTTTTGCAATGAATGCCAAATCTTCATCTTCTGAATCTGATTCATCTTTATCTTCAGCATGGAATGCCACAATTTTCTTTTCTTCTTTTTGTTCCTTTCTAGCCTGCAAATTAGCTTCATAGGACATTAGATTCCTTATCAATTCATCTGGCTTCATGATGGAAAGGTCATTAGCTTCTTCAATTGTTAATACTTTTCCTTCCTATTCACTAGTCATAGAATGTAGGACTATTGAAACTACATCAAAATCAAAATATTTTTGTCCTAAACCAATAAGTGCACGATGAATAGTTTGAAACCATGAATACATATCATTGATTGTCTCATTCAAATTTTGAAACTGACTTTTGGCTTGTTTAACCTTGTTAGTACCTTCATGAGTAGTTTTCAGTGTTTGCCAAATTTGATATGCAGTGGTGCAGATGTAACACCCCGCATTTTTAATGAAATTAAAAATGTGGAAATATGTATATATATTATATACATAGATAAATTTAAGAGAAAAATTAAATATTGCAACAAAACATGAAAAAGAGGAATGAGAAAAGAATAATGTTTAGCATTGTTTTAAAGTTTGTAAACAAAAGATTTAGTAGCTCATTTGGTTAGAACACGTGACTTGTATACAAGAGGTTCTGAGTTCAATCCCCACCAGCTCCATATTTTTGTTTTAGCGGAATGGCTAAAAAGTGGCTTAGTATGAACACAGTTCAATAAAAAAACGATTTAGCGTGAAAAGGGTTAATTGGAAAGATAGTTAAAAAAACGATTTAGTGTGAAAAGGGTTAATTGGAAAAAAACGATTTAGTATGACATGTGGGTGTCAACACCCCTGCTGCTGCGCATCATGTTGCACACATGGTGCATTTTTAATTGTTAATGACGATTTTTGAGTTTTAGGCCTGACGTGGCCTCTTCTGATTGGCTGGATGACGTGTCTTTGAGTTGTGTGGTTATGATGATCTCCTAGTTAATCTAAAGGCTCTAACTAAGCTAATACATCTATATAAGCACATCTAATCTAACCCTAATCTAAACAAAATTCATTCATAAGCCTTCATGCTGCTGCATCCAAAACTAAACTAGATTCTCTTCTTCAACGAATCAAAGCATAGAAATTGTGAAAAAGGGGAACGATTCTAGATCAACAACAAACGCTTAATTCAGATCTATATTCTTTCTTCTTCTACCACTGTGAGTACAGTTACTTTCACAAGATAATTAATTAAAAATAATGGTGATAAGTGTGAATTTGACTATATGACTGTGCCTGTATCATATGCTATTAGATCTAGTATGTTGAGATATGCCAGTTCTGTTATCATATGTTATTGGATCTATTTTGTAGATTCATATGCATAATTAAATCTACTCTATTCCATGCTATGCAAGTTAATGTTAATTAGATCTATGCAAGTTTATGTTGATTAGATCTATCCTATTCTATGCAAGTTTATGTTAATTAGATCTATGCAAGTTTATGTTGATTAGATCTATCCTATTCTATGCAAGTTTATGTTAATAAGATCTATGCAAGTTTATGTTAATTAGATCTATGCAAGTTTATGTTGATTAGATCTATAATATTCTATGCAAGTTTATGTTAATTAGATCTATGCAAGTTTATGTTGATTAGATCTATCCTATTCTATGCAAGTTTATGTTAATTAGTTCTATGCAAGTTTATGTTAATTAGATCTATGCAAGTTTATGTTGATTAGATCTATCCTATTCTATGCAAGTTCATATTCCATATGATTATTGGATCTATATTATGTGTGGATGATGTCTCTTTCCCTATTCTTTTCCTTTTTCTTATGAGTTAGGCTAGCGACGAGCCTAACATATTATGTGAATTATACGTACGAATGACGTAGGAACGTTGGGGAAAAGTTTGGGAAAACATTGAATATTATGTAATTGGCATAAATTGGTTTGTAATCATGTAACTAACTTGGGGCATAAATTGGTATAATTTATGTACATGGAATTATGGACATAATTAGAATGAGAATTATGAACATAGCCTAAATTGGGAATTATGGAAAAAATTGAATATGGATATTAATTCAAATTGGGTTTTGAATAGTAGAATGAGATAATGAATGCCTAAGACACGAGGTTAGATTTGGTTTGCGGTATAAGCCTGCCCGGACCTACCCGACACATCAAGCAACCGCAAACGGAAGTCTAATGTGAGAGGTCAAAGGCATAAACTAGATGCGTAATAAGGCAAAGACACGAGGTTAGATTCAGATTGTGGTATAAGCCTGCCCGGACCCGCTCGGCAAATCCAGCAACCGCAAAACGGAATCGAATGTAGGAGGTCTTGCAAGATTAAGGTTATAATGAATTAAATAACACTTAACCATGATAAGACATGTAGTGGGACATGGGGTTAAGTGGGTGACATGTGAAATATAATTAGAAACACTTAACCAAGTTGAAACATGTAAGAAGACATGAATAAGAAGGGGTTATGTGGGAAATCCTAGTGGGGACCAAGCATAGGCGGGAAGCTTGTGTCAATTGTGGGGACCCATTTCAACTAGTAACCCATTTAGTATCCATGTGAGCTCGAACTAGGTCAAGGATGGGACATACTTACTAGGATTGGTTGTAAGAGGTCAAACGGGTTAGCGGTGGCAACGTAAGTCCAACGGAGTCATGTGCGTGCATGGGTCCGGGCTGGTAGGTAAGACGTTGTTGCATCGTGTAGGTATAAGCTGTGCATCCTTAGTAGTATTGGGTTGCCACTTTAGGGATTGATACACCCTATTGTGGGACCAACACGGGTTTCTACGAGTTAGGGGGTCGATCAAATGGGGAGGGCAGTGGGTACAACTAGTGGAGATAGGAGCAGGCGGCACCTATGACAGCAACTAGGGGTACACGAAACTACCATTATCATTATCATTATAATTAGTAAGAGGGAACAACTTTCTGTATAACTAGCATTGGTGCAGTGTAGGAATTATCTTAGAGTGATTAGAAGCGCAATCAACGTTTATCTTGTCCATCTTGCTTACCTTGTCATACCTGTTTATGTTACAGTCATTTCTTATATTCAGTTTATGTTCTTAACCTGTTACTTTAATGTTATATTGTTAAGTTCACTGGACTCGCCAAACTTTATGTATGACCTCGTTTGTTTTGCCTCTTTTCTTTCCTTTTCCCCCCTCCAGGTTCTCAGGGTCGGACTAGTGGAGCTTGACTTGGATCTCTTTCTCTCTCTTTTGGAAGTGCTTGGAGTTGCTGAAAGTAATGTTCAGCTTTATCTTCTTTTTTATTATGGCTATTTGTAATGGGATTATACTTTTGGTTTTCATGTAATAATTTGACCAAGATGGATATTTGTGTACTTGGTTTTACAAGTTGGTTTTGATGTTGTAACCAAACTATGTTCCGTTTTCGCTGCAATGAAGTTATTTTAAATTTTGAAATACCATTTTTATATATCTATCTTGTGATGTTCTGTTCTATACACTTATAATGCTCCATGAAAGTTGATGCATTCCCTTTGTGAGTGACATTAATGGAAGTGGGGTTTTACACGTGGTATCAGAGCTGAAGGTTACTAGAACAGGTAAAAGATTTTGAAAACCATTTTCAAAAAGCATTTTTTGAGAGGTATTTTCAAAAACATGTTTTAAAGAGAGTACTTTTAAGAGAAATGATTATTATGAAAAACATAATCCCTAAAGGCCATATATCTATCTTTTGATTCTCTATTTTGAATCTCTTCCTTTTTTTCTTTCAGCATTTCTTGGGAACCCGTTATACTTGAGGGCGTACAGATACCAGGATGATATAAAAGGTATCTGGAGGCTAGGGCTAGTGTCGCAGGCCCAGCAGACGTTCCTCCTCCCCAGCTACAGCCGCTCCTCCTCCTCCTCCCCATGTAGACGCTTTTTCTAAGATATGCAAGGACTTCCGGGCGATGGGCGAAAAACTTTTCATGGGACTGAGACGTTCGTCGAAGCTAGAAACTGGCTCAAGGAAGTGGAGGATTTATTTGGTATCTTTGAGGTAGATGATGGAAGAAAGGTTCAACTAGCTGCTTGGTTAATGAAGGACGAGGCCTCATTTTAGTGGGAGGTCACGAATGGAGAACGTGTAGTGGAAACTTGGATGGATTTCAGACGGAGGTTCGAGTTGACATTTCTTTCACGAGCAGAGGAGAGTTTATACATTGAGAGGTTCTTGGTTTGAAACAAGGGAGTTTGTCTGTGAAGGAGTACGTTAACAAGTTTAACCAGTTTGCAAGATTTGGCTTAGAGTTGGTGAATACACCGCATAAGAAGGCCCTGAGATTTGCTAAGGGTTTGAATGAGCCACTACACGGATTGGCTATGTCCCACATTCCTATGGGGGCTACTTTCGAGAAACTTGTTGACATGGTGCTTATGCATGAAGAGGAGAAAGGTGCTAATATTAATAAGGCACAGGATAAGAAGGTGGATTCAAAGAAAGCACAACAACAACAAAAAAAAGGCGGTAAGGATAACAAAGGCAAAGGGAAGAAAAGGTGTTTTAATTGTGGAACACCGAACCACTTAAGCAAGGATTGTAGGAAGAAGACAGGTTGCTTCCAATGTGGTGAGGCAGGAAAAATGATTAAAGACTGCCCAAGGAGGCAAGGGCAAGGGGAGAGGACAAGATCTACTTCTGGAGGGCAGGTTCATGCTCTCATGGCACCAAGACAAGAGAGAGGTAGAAACATTTTTGTTGAAAGTTTGATTTTCCATTTTGATCATCCTGTTCGAACTTTGTTTGACTCTGGCGCTTCACGCTCATTCATATCTGCTTCGTTAGTTGAAACACTGCACCTAAATACTAGTATAGTTACGGATCCCATAGTAGTCTCAAATACTATTGGGGGTACGGCTCATCTTTCTATGTTATGTTGGGATTTTAGAATATATGTGTATGGCGTTGAGTTTGAATGCAATGCTTACGTTCTTGGTTTCATGGGCTACGGCTTAATTCTGGGGATGGATTGGCTAGCCAGGCATGGTGCCATCCTAGACTGCGAAAGGAGGGTAGTTAGATTGTTGACTCGTTGTGGAAGGACCCTTGATATTTCTTGTGACCCTAGAGGTCCGGTGATGCTTAGCTACCTAGAATCACTTGGCACATACATCGATTATTTGGAATCTGT
The DNA here is from genome assembly GCA_030737875.1 of Allium sativum. Taxonomy (NCBI): domain Eukaryota; kingdom Viridiplantae; phylum Streptophyta; class Magnoliopsida; order Asparagales; family Amaryllidaceae; genus Allium; species Allium sativum. The sequence goes on from CM060916.1 coordinate 840,040,529, forward strand.
TTGTGTAGTCTGTGAGTATGGTAATGTCTTTGATGAGGTTCGGGGTTTACCCCCGAGACGCGAGATAGACTTCCGTATATACTTAGTAGATAATGCAAAGCTAGTTGCATTACCAGTACGCCACATGGCTCCAAGAGAAAGGAGGGAGATTAGTAGACAAGTGAAAGAGTTGCTTGAGACATGGTTCATAAGAAGAAGTATCTCGGAGTGGGGTGCTCCTTTTGTTTTTGCTACAAAGGCTGATGGTTCGCTCAGATTGTGCGTGGACTATAGGGAGCTGAATAAGCTCACGAAGAAGAATAGACACCCATTGCCAAGGATAGATGACTTGTTCGATCAGTTGGTTGGCGCTTCGGTTTTCTCGCAGTTGGATTTAGCTATAAGGTTTCATTAGCTAAGGGTGGATGAGGATAGCATAGATAAGACTGCATTTAGGACTCCGACGGTTTCTTCGAATGGCTTGTCATGCTGTTTGGTTTGACCAATGCACCCGCATATTTTGTTGACTTGATGAGTAGGGTGTTTAGGGAGTTTCTAAACAAGTTCGTGGTAGTCTTTGTTGATGATATTTTGATTTTCTCCAGAAGCGAGGAAGAACATGCCCTACATCTTAGGGAAGTCTTAGAGACCCTTCGAGCACATCAACTCAAAGCTAAGTTCTCCAAATGCCATTTCTGGAGGAAGGAAGTGAGGTTCTTAGGGCACGTTGTCTCTAAAGAAGGGATAGCAGTGGATCCCGCGAAGGTGGTGGCAATCCAAGATTGGAAGATTCATAGAAATACAACGGAATTAAGAAGTTTTCTTGGGTTGGCGGGCTACTATAGGAAGTTCATTAAGGACTTCGCAAAGATATCAGCCCCACTTACACGATTGATGAAGAAGAACTCGAATTTTTCTTGGGATGTTGACTATGATGATGCTTTCCAACGTTTGAAGAGGGCTTTGGCGATAGCTCCAGTTTTAGTTTTGCCGGATGGGAGTAAGTCATTCACAGTTTATACCGATGCTTGCAGGACAAGGCTTGGCGTAGTTTTGATGCAAAAGGGAAGGGTGATATGTTATGGTGGAAGGCAGCTGAAGGTCCATGAGAAGAATTACCCTACCCATGACTTAGAGTTAGCCGCTATAGTTTTTGCGCTTAAGTCTTGGCGCCATTATCTCCTTGGTGAGAAGTTTGAGTTGTACACAGACCATAAGTCTCTAAAGTACTTGTTCTCTCAAAAAGATCTAAACTTAAGGAAACAGAGGTGGATGGGATTTTTAGCATCCTACGATTTTAAGATTGCATATACCCCTAGAAAGGGTAACGTTGTAGCTGATGCCTTGAGTAGAAAGAGGTTGACTTTGAGTCCTTTGTTCTTAAAGTGGCATAGTTTGGAGTACATATCTACCTTTGACTTTAGACCCTCTATCGATTATGTACCCGGTTTGTTGGCATCACTGGAGGTGCGACCTACGCTTTTAGGACGGGTTGAAGAGGCACAGGGAGATGACCCACAGTTGGTTGAAATAGTAGACAAACTCATAAGAGGGGAGTCTTCAAGCCATCTTAGTAGGTATACTATAGATGACAAAGGTTGGTTGCATAGGGATGGGAGACTTTGTGTACCTCGAGACGAAAGCTTGAGAAAGACGATTCTTGAAGAAGCACATCGTTCTAAGATGACCATACATCCCGGTGGTGAACATGAAGTGAGTTCTCTTTTGGGTCGAAATGAAGAAGGATGTGGCTGAGTTTGTTCTAGATGCTTGGTGTGCCAGCAAGTCAAGGCGGAGCAAAAGAATCCAGGTGGTTTGCTTCACCCCTTAGAGGTTCCACAGTGGAAATAGGAAAGCGTTTCCATGGATTTTGTCGACGGGTTGCCGAGTCAAGGAAGGGTAATATGGGGATTTGGTTAGTAGTAGAAAGTCTTATCAGGAGTGCCCATTTCATTCCCGTCAAGAGTAAAAGAGCAGCAGCATGGTCAGTATTTGTTTATCTTCGAGAGATAGTTCGTCTGCACAGTACACCTTCTAGTATCGTAAGCGATCGAGATCCCATTTTCACTAGTGAGTTTTGGAAGAACTTGCAAGAGGCGGTAGGAACACAATTGTGTTTGAGCACTGCTTATCACCCACAGACGGACGACCAAACAGAAAGAGTGAATCAGATTCTAGAAGATCTTTTGAGATTATGCATCTTGGACTTTTTTTAGTAGAACGGATGTGTAGCGCGAGACTACACAGCCGATTAAGCATAATATTAATATATATAATCCAGTTGACAAGCCCAACTGGTGGCTAATAGTACGGAAGTTTAAAAGAGATAATTATACAATAGGTTACACCATAACATCAACTATAGCAAAAGCAAAACATCCCAAGAACAACTTCGATAATATGCAGTACCATTGCTGGCCAAAATATGAAACCATAGAAGAAGAATATACTAAACCAGACAACCATATCCAGGTTAATGCAAATCTAGACTTGAATCACCATGATTAGAACCCACTGATTCAGCTGGGCTATTAGTCGCTGGCAGAGCAAGCATGAACCTAATTGGAGAAGAAGAAGGTTGACTTGTCCAAGAGTTAAAGTAGAAAATAATGAGTCTGCTTAATCCTCCAAACCGCTTCAGTGGTATATTAAAAATCACCACATTCCTTTCTTTCCAAATGCACCAAAAATATATTGCTAAAAAGGAATCTAAAGCAACATTAGCAGCATTGAATTCCCAATAATCAAACACTGAAACAATGCTAGGCACCAATCCAAGCAAATGAGAGCTAGTGGCTGCAAGGATAGGGAATGAGAATTCACAATCAAAGAAAAGATGATCAATAGTCTCTGCATGATTTGCACAAAAAGCACAGAGAGGACTCTCAATCAGGTTAATTCTATGCAACTTAGCTCTAGTATTGATTTTACCATGAATCAAACACCAATTAAAGAAGAGAACCTTTGGAGGCAGACAAATTTTCCAAAGTCTTGGGAAAGAGAATATTCTACCAGTGAAATTAATGAAATTGTACACTGAAGCAACTGAAAATCCTTTACTTGGAGATAAAGCCCAAAGGTAGCAATCAGGAGAGTGAGAAGAATGAGTATGCATGATCAAATTAGAAGCATCCAGGAGATATCAAGGACATGAACATCAAACAAAGTTGATGGGCAAAGCGCAGAGGGACCAATACGAATCAAATTTTCCACTGAATAGAAATCATTGGAAGTAAAAGGGAAAAGAGAAGAAAATGTTTGATAAAGAGGAAAATGACCATGCCAAATGTCATGCCAAAATAAACAAGATTCACCATTCCCCAACTTAACGTGAAATAAGTTTTTAATACGAGGAATGCAAGATATTACACCAGACCAAAAAGGAGGAGGCTTAACAGAGGGGGAAGAGTGCAATACTAAGTGGGGATTACTTGAATAATAAAGAGAAAGGATCCAGTCTTTCCAAATGAAGGAACCTGATGATACTACACGCCATAACCATTTTGATAGAAGAGCCACATTGAAATTAGAGAGATTAACAATACCCAAACCCCCCTGATTAATATGTAAGCATACAGTTTGCCAATTAACCAGTTTTTTGACCTTACTTCCGTTCCAAAGGAAAGCACTCCTTATTGAATCAATTTTCGAAATTACCTACTTAGGAAGTTTGTGAAAAGACATCCAATAAGTTGGCAAAGCAGATAAAACCACTTTAACCAACACTAAACGACCAGTAGAAGATAGAGAATTAGCCTTCCAAGAAGATAACCTCTGTTCGACCTTGTGAATGAGTGGCAACCAATCTGATTTATGAAGTCTAGTGGGTCTGAGAGGGATTCCCAAATACTGAATTGGGAACCTATGGATAGAACAATTAAGGATGGAAGATATGGAAGGACCAAGATGATCAGCCTTCCCTAACATAATGATTGAGCTTTTAGAAAAGTTAATGGACAGACCCGAGATAAGCTCAAATACATAAAGCACAACTTTCAGACAATGAATGTGATTTAGGTCAGGAGAGGAAAAGATAATGTATCATCTGCAAATTGGAGGTTAGAAATTGCTAAAGAAGTATTAGAAAGATGAATTCCATCAAATAGATTGTTAGCAATCACTCTCTTAACCATCCGATTAAAAACATCTGCAATTAGAACAAATATGAGGGGAGATAATGGATCTCCCTGTCTCAATCCCCTGTTGGATTTAATTAAACCACCAATACTGCCATTAATAGAAACAGAAGAATAACTCGTTTTAAGAATACATTCAATCCAATTACACCAATGCTGAGAGAAACCCCTATGCTTAAAAATTTGTAAAATAAATACCCAATTCACAGAGTCAAACGCTTTTGAAAAGTCTAATTTGAGGAGGACACCAGGTGTATTAGAATTATAACAATACGAGATTACCTCTTGTGTAGCTGCAATACAATCGAAAATGCTACGTCCTTAAATAAAAGCTGATTGTTCAATACCAATAAGATCAGAAATCACAGATTGAAGCCTATTAGCAAGAGTTTTAGTAATGATTTTGAAGGTAGTGTTGAGAAAACTAATGGGACGAAAATCGGAGAGCGAGATGGCACCAGAGAATTTAGGAAGAAGCACAATGTTTGCATAATTCAGACGAGAGATAAGACAAGGGTTATCATAAAATTCATTGCACATGTCCCAAATATCTTTTTCACCACAGCCCAAAATGATTTAAAGAATGAAGGCCCAAAACCATCAGGCCCAGGGGCTTTGTCATCGTTCATATCGTTTTGAGCAGCCCAACTTTTCAGAGAAAGGTTAGTCAATAGAAATAGCTACAAGAGAAGGGTAGAGAGAGCTCCAATCAATGAATGGGATATCATCAGACGATCGATCAAGAATGGAACGATATAAATTAGAAAAAAGAAGTAGGATATCATCATGATTTGAATACGATTGGCCTTCATGAGAAATTTCAAGAATGCAGGAAGCTCTTCTCCTTTCATTGGCAATTCTATGGAAGTAAGCTGTATTTTTTCCCCCTTCTTCTAACCATTTAGCTTTAGATCTTTATTTCCAACCAATCTATTCCTGCTTAAACAGTCTACCCAATTCCATTTCAAGATTCTTCAAGAAGCTGAATTCCTCCTCATTTAAGGGACGAGGTTCTTCCAAGATGTTGAGATCTAAAATGGCTTCTTGAATATTAGAAATACGAGCACAAATTGAACCCCAAATATTTTTGGCCCATGGTTTAATCTGCTTTCTCAGAGATCTCAATTAAGGACAATTTTATGAGTAGCCGATTGAGATTGAATAGGTTGAACCCAAATTATTTGGATAAAATACTTAAAAGATGGTTCAAGTAACCATAAACATTCAAATCTAAATGGACACTTAAGATTAGAAAGGGAACCCGAATCAAGGATAACAGGGCAATGATCAGAAATGATAGAAGCAAGGCCGGCTACAAAAGATAAAGGATGAATCTCCTCCCAAGAAGAATTAAAGAGAAATCGATCAAGCTTAGCAAGAGAAGGATTCATTCTGTGACTTGACTAGGTATAAGAACGATTGCAAATAGGGGGGGTCAATGAGGCAACAATCAAAAATAAAGGAATTGAAAGCATCAGTGTCAGATGAAATCGTTCTAAATTTTCTTTCAATAACGCTTCTTATGGTGTTAAAATCACCCCCTATTACCCAAGGACCTTGAAAACAGTTAGCCATTTCTTTGCAATGTTCCCAAAGAGTTATTCTGTCATGAGAGTCTTGAGGACCATATATATTGGAGAAGAACTAAATTGTGTTAAAGGAAATATGATTAAGAGCTACATGCAAAGCATATTGGGAGGAAAAAGTTTGATACAATGACCACACAGATTCATTCCATGCAGTAATGAGACCACCTCTAGTTTCAGTTGTATTAACGTATGTCCATCCCCTCAAAGAAGACCCACCAATCAAACTAAAGTGGAAATTCGAAGGATCATAGAGTTTGGTTTCTTGAAGGAAAAGTATATATAAATTAAGAGGGGACAAAACTAAATTAATAGCATGACATTTTGAATGCTCCCCCAACCCCCGTACATTCCATGTGACCACTTTCATTGATGTCAATTAATACGCTCTTGTTCTAATGTCTGCATGGCTTTATAATGTGAGTCACGTAAATTCATACCCATGCAGCTTGATATCTTTTTGTTCAAACGTTAATTAGTAGAGGAAAAAACAACAGGAGTTAGAAAACTACCTGTGACTTCAGGATTGTTGCATCTCCCACTATGATGAACGAAAATAGGAGAGAGAAAATGAGGCCAATCTTGATCATCAGACCACGGTTGCTGAGGAGGAGATTGTGGCGGGGCTATACAGCTAATGTCAAATGGGATAGTTTGAATAGGGATCATAGAGAAATTATTGGCTTGAGGGGGAGCTTGATTGAAAGGTGGATTCAGATCAACATGAGAATCCATATTCTGATCAACTTGCATATCTTCGTTTACTTCATCTTGTTCATTTTACTCTTAAGGATCAAATTCTGATAAGTTGAAATTCGTATTAACTTCTCTAAAAATGGATGGAAATGGTGGTAACATCGCTGCCTCTTCGATCATAGCATCCACCCGATCCTCCGGGCTAAACTCTTGAAAATTATGGATACATGGCACCACTTGCTCCTCCTCCTTACCAATAAAGACAAGTTCTGGTCCTGTTCCTGGATGTTTGTGTTTGCAACGTTGTACCTTAATAATATGGACTTTGTTGTTAAAACGGGCTGCAAATTCGTTTTTTGAACCTATTCCTTCGAAAAATTGCAACTTCACTAGACAATCTCTATGATCAAAGTGACACCAGTCGCAATCATCAACAGCAAGAACCCTACCCATAGGTTTTAGAATTTCCTTCACAGCTTCATCGTTATTTTTGAGAAATTGCGGAAATCCTTCCACTTTAGCCCATGATTCAGTTTCCAATGCAGGTTATGGTTCTCTCTCGTTAGCATCCCAAGCTTCCAAACTTATCGCAGCTCCAGGTTTGGTCAGAATTTTGAGGAGTAATGCATGATCTCTTTTACCATAAGTAGGACAGTAAACCAAGAAGGAGTTGTTTGTGATGATCGACATCGGGTAACAGTCATATTCAAGGTTAACTTCCAAAGCTTGATGCAAAGTTTCTATATTCCATTTTCTAGTCAGCGTTTTGGCTACAATGCATTTCGAAGAATCTGCTATTCTGAAGTTTCCTTTTTTAGGGGATTGAACTTGTGGAGACTGAGCTGGAGGTTGATGTAAATTAGGCTCAGTAAATTTCCTAATATTTGAATTTACATGGTAATTAAGCTGACGGGTGGCATTACGAAGCGATGGCTGACAAGCAGTATTTGCAAGGTAATTGATTTGTTTAGGGACCCAGCGAGCGTGATAATTAGTTTTATTACTGATGGCTTTGTGTGCAGAAAACGAGGAGCTTCCAACATAAAAAAAATCTTTGGACAACGATACACAGAGTGGCCCAACGTACCGCATTTGAAAAAAAAAATTGGGTCTCTGCACGTGTTTGCCGCGTGACCCTTGCATGCACATTGTAAACATCTCCTTTCTTTTTTCAGCTGAGCAACTGTTTGATGAACGGAGACAAATTCTGGCAGAGGTGGTTTGAACAACTTTTTAGGTGGAGGTTTGGGCGGCGCTAAAGGTGGCAAAGCCATCGCCAGAGCATAAGACTTCGGTGGTAGTTCTACATGTTGATCAGAAAGAACAGAAAAACGGTTTAATGAGTGAAGAAAAGAAGAATGAGAATGAAGATGATGAGAATGATTAGGGACAGATACATTAACAGACTGAGAGAAGGCAACGCGAGGAGGAATACGATTAGGATTCGGCTAGGCACGATCAGAGTGAGGACGAAAAGATGAAGAACGAGAAGGAAAACGAGGAGCCTGAGAGTGAACAAAATCAGGATTAGAAGACCAAGCATGCTTAAAGGAAGGGTTAATGGAAGAAGGAACAAAAGAGCGATGGGAAGGTAAAGAAGACGTGGAAGAAACAGAATGGTGGATAAGAAAGGACCTGTATCTAGAAGGATATTTTGAAAGAAAGGGAGGGGAAGAAGGAAGAGAGGACGCCATTAACGAGTACTAGCAGCTTCTAGAAGTATGTCGAATTATGCATCTTGGACTTTGGAGGGACGTGGGAGGAACATCTTCCATTAATAGAGTTCTCCTACAACAACAACTATCAAACTAGCATTGGCATGGAACCTTTTGAAGCTCTGTATGGATGACCTTACCGATCACCGACTTGTTGGTGGGAATCTATGGATAAGATTTTACTTGGGCCCGATATGGTGAGAGATACTTCTGAAAAGATAGACTTGATTCAGAGACGTATGAAGATGGCACAGGACCGGAAAAAGTCTTATGCTGACAAGAGAAGGATCGATCTTGAGTTCAATGTTGGAGACATGGTCTTTATTAAAGTATCACCGTTGAGGAACGTAGTTCGCTTTGGGTCCGTAGGGAAGTTGGCACCAAGGTTCGTAGGGCCATTCCCCATTACAAAAAGAATTGGACAAATGGCCTACAGAGTGAAGTTGCCTGAGAAGCTTAGTGGTTTTCATGACGTATTTCATGTGTCACATTTGCGGAAATGTTTACATGATACCACGGAAGTAGTAGAGCTGAGCATGCTTAGAGAGGTTGATGTAGAGCGAGATGCCATGATTAGACGAGCTCCTATATGCATCCTTGGACCGGAGGTCAAGAAGTTACACAGCCGAGAGTTCAAGTTGATTAAAGTCCAATGGGGAGATGATCAAGGGAACACGACTTGGGAGACGGAAGACAAGATGTGTGCGTCGTACCATTTCCTTTTTGAGGGTATGTTCTTAGCTTCTCCTTTTTCTACCGCTTTGTTTATACTTGTTCTATCATTTAGTATATCCTCTCGATTACATCTTCGGTCTTTAGGTAGGAAAATCCTATGGTTGTAAACATGTGTTTGAGACATGTTATGTTTGGTGGATGTAAATGTTTGCTAGTGGTTGCTCGTGGATGCATTTACACACACATTAGGCACTAGATCGGATCAATCACTTTCATATTGCATATGAATGAGTGTGCATATTTAAATTAATGGATGTATATTGAATGCGTTATCATATGGATGTTTCGTTTGAATGAATGGTTGTGCACTCATGTAGAAATGATATATATCATTAGGATTCCTTTGCAAACATGTTGGACTCATGGTACTGACATAATTTGCATTGAAGAGGTCAACTGAATCAGTAGACCGCCTGATCTTTGCATTAGATAAGGAACATATACACACACCTTTGCATATGTTCATATAGCATTAGAAATCTTTTAAGGACAATGGATGCATGTGGATGATGGATGAGCAGATGGATGATAGGATATATTCTTCTTAACTTAAAGATTTCGGGGACGAAATCCTTTGAGTAGGGGAGAATGTAACACCCCGCATTTTTAATGAAATTAAAAATGTGGAAATATGTATATATATTATATACATTGATATATTTAAGAGAAAAAATAAATATTGCAACAAAACATAAAAAAGAGGAATGAGAAAAGAATAAAGTTTAGCATTGTTCTAAGGTTTGTAAACAAAAGACTTAGTAGCTCATTTGGTTAGAACACGTGACTTGTACGCAAGAGGTTCTGAGTTCAATCCCCGCCAGCGCCATATTTTTGTTTTAGGGGAATGGTTAAAAAGTGGCTTAGAGTGAACGCAGTTCAATAAAAAAACGGTTTAGTGTGAAAAGGGTTAACTGGAAAGATAGTTAAAAAGAAAAATAAATATATATGTAATATTTATATATGACATGTGGGTGTCAACACCCCTGCTGCTGCGCATCATGTTGCATACATGGCACATTTTTATTTGTTAATGATGATTTTTGAGTTTTAGGGCTGATGTGGCCTCTTTTGATTGGCTAGATGACGTGTCTTTGAGTTGTGTGGTTCTGATGATCTCCTTGTTAATCTAAAGGCTCTAACTAAGCTAATACATCTATATAAGCACATCTAATCTAACCCTAATGTAAACAAAATTCATTCATAAGCCTCCATGCTGATGCATCCAAAACTAACTAGTTTCTCTTCTTCAACGAATCAAAGCATATGAATTGTGAAAAGGGGAACGATTCTAGATCAACAACAAAGGCTTAATTCAGATCTATATTCTTTCTTCTTCTACCACTATGAGTACAGTTACTTTCACAAGATAATTAATTAAAAATAATGGTGATAAGTGTGAATTGGACTGTATGGCTATGCTTGTATCATATGTTATTAGATCTATTATGTTGAGATATGTTAGTTCTGTTATCATATGTTATTGGTTCTATTTTGTAGATTCACATGCGTAATTAAATCTACTCTATTCTATGCTATGCAAGTTTGTGTTAATTAGATCTATGCAAGTTTATATTGATTAGATCTATCCTATTCTTTACAAGTTTATGTTAATTAGATCTATGCAAGTTTATGTTGATTAGATCTATCCTTTTCTATGCAAGTTTATGTTAATTAGATCTATGTAAGTTTATGTTAATTAGATCTATTTAAGTTTATGTTAATTAGATCTATGCAAGTTTATGTTGATTAGATCTATCCTATTCTATGCAAGTTTATGTTAATTAGATCTATGCAAGTTTATGTTAATTAGATCTATGGCAAGTTTATGTTGATTAAATCTATCCTATTCAATGCAAGTTTATGTTAATTAGATCAATGCAAGTTTATGTTAATTAGACCTACGCAAGTTTATGTTTATTAGATCTATCCTATTCTATGCAAGTTCATATTCCATATGATTATTGAATCTATATTATGTGTGGATGATGCCTCTTTCCCTCTTCTTTTCCTTTTTCTTATGAGTTAGGCTAATGATGAGCCTAACATATTATGTGAATTATACGTACGAATGACGTTGGAACGTTGGGGAAAAGTTTGGGAAAAACATTGAATATTATGTAATTGGCATAAATTGGTTTGTAATCATGTAATTTATTTGGGGCATAAGTTGGTATAATTTATGTATATGGAATTATGGACATAATTAGAACGAGAATTATGAACATAGCCTGAATTGGGAATTATGGACAAATTGGAATATGGATATTAATTCAAATTGGGTTTTGAATAATAGAATGAGATAATGAACGCCTAAGACACGAGGTTAGATTTGGTTTGCGGTATAAGCCTGCCCGGACCCGCCATGCACATCTAGCAACCACAAACGGTAGTCTAATATAAGAGGTCAAAGGCATAAACTAGATGCGTAATAAGGCAAAGACACGAGGTTAGATTCGGATTGCGGTATAAGCCTGCCCGGACCCGCCCGGCAAATCCAGCAACCACAAAACACAATCTAATGTTGGAGATCTTGTAAGATTACAATTATAATGAATTAAATAACACTTAACTAAGATAAGACATGCAGTGGGACATGGGGTTTAGTGGGTGACATGGGTGACATGTGAAATATAATTAGAAACACTTAACCAAGTTGAAACATGTAAGAAGACATGAATAAGAAGGGATTAAGTGGGAAATCCTAGTGGGGACCAAGCATAGACGGGAAGCTTGTGTATGGGGACTCTTTTCAACCAGTAACCCATTTAGTATCTATGTGAGCTCAAACTAGGTCGAGGATGGGACACGCTTACTGGGATTGATTGTAAGAGGTCAAATGGGTTAGTGGTGGCAACGCAAGTCCAACGGAGTCATGTGCATGCATGGGTCTGGGCTGGTAGGTAAGACGTTGTTGTATCGTGTAGGTATAAGTCGTGCATCCTTAGTAGTATCGGGTTGCCACTTTAGGGAGTGATACACCCTACTGTGGAGCCAGCATGGGTACTTACGAGCTAGGGAGCCGATCGAATGGGGAGGATAGTGGGTACAATGAGTGGAGATAGGAGCAGGCGGCACCTATGACAGCAACAAGGGGTACACGAAACTACCATTATCATTATAATTAGTAAGAGGAATCAACTTTCTGTATAACGAATATTGGTGCGGTGTAGGAATTATCTTATAGTGATTAGAAGCGCAATCAACGTTTATCTTGTCCATCTTGCTTAACTTGTCATACCTGTTTATGTTACAGTCATTTCTTATATCCAGTTTATGTTCTTATCATGTTACTTTAATGATTATATTGTTAAAGTCACTGGACTCACCATACTTAATGTCTGACATCGTTTGTTTCGCCTCTTTTCTTTTCTTTCCCCCCTCAAGGTTCTCAGGTTGGGACTAGTGGAGCTTGACTTGGATCTCTTTCTCTCTCTTTTGGAAGTGCTTGGAGTTGATGAAAGTAATGTTCAGCTTTATCTTCTTTTTTATTATGACTATTTGTAACAGGATTATGCTTTTGGTTTTCATGTAATAATTTGACCAAGATGGATATTTGTGTACTTGGTTTTACAAGTTGGTTATGATTTGTAACCAAACTATGTTCCGTTTTCGCTGCAATGAAGTTATTTTAAATTTTAAAGTACCATTTTTATATATCTGTCTTGTGATGTTCTGTTCTATACACTTATAATGCTCTATGAAAGTTGATGCATTCCCTTTGTGAGTGACATTAATGGACGTGGGGTATTACAGCAGATACTAACACGGTTATATTCATTTTGGTCTAATGCATAAAACAACATGTTTATTTCTTTTGCATTTACAGCTGCTGCTATTTTCTCAATAGGTGTCCATTCTGAATAATCAGTTGTTGGATTCACTATTTCCTTTAGGATAGCATTCCAGGCATCATAGTTATTTGATTGCATAAAGAATGCCATACGTGTTGCCCAATAGCTATAGTTGAGACCATTGAAGAATGGAGGTCTTTGTGTCGATTGACCTTCCGCGTAAGTGGTAGTGCTGGTGCTTGCGTTATTTGATATATTACTAGAATATATCAAATAACTTTGTTACGGTTATATGATGACCTCGCTCTGATATCAAATGAAAATGTGTGTGTGTGCGTGCTAATTTAATACACACGGCTCGTGTAATATGGTGTATAACACACAAGTATGAAATAATAGCTAATCACAGATATAAAATAGTAAATGCAGTAAAAAGGAAAAATCACACCAGGGATTTCTATACTGTTTCGGAGCACCGTCCTACGTCCAGTCCCAGACTTCTTTCTGGATTTCACTAAAAACCACCTCACTTTACCCGGAGGAACATGTATACAACACCCGAGCAGCCGAATGGGATTTCACTCCTCTAACAACACGAGGAATTCAACACTTGCCTCTTACAACACTGAGGACTTCAACACTTGCCTGATCACACACATGACTTCAACTAATACAATGGTTTTGACTTCTACTTTGTGTTCTTGATTCAACACAGATAGTCAATAGTTTGAGTACAATCTTCCTATAATCTGATCCTCGAGTATATACTTTGAATGCGTAGATTTAAGGAAGTAGAATGCTTGTTGAATCAAATGATACTAAATTGATTCAAGGATTCAACAAGTATTTAAATTTGGAGAGCTTTTGTTTTGCAAAGAGTATGAAAACGCAATTCAAAAATTAGAGAGAATATAGAATGATTCAGTGATTGTAAAACAAGTTTGAAGTTGTTTATATAATAGTAGAAAGGTAGTGATTCTTCATGAAGAGTTTCTATAAAAACTTATGTCCATTTCCTTTTGTTATTGAATAGAAATCTCTTCACAAATAGAAGCAACCTTTTAGAAAAAGCTTGCTATTTCAAAACGGTCGACTGGTTGAAAATCGCCGGTTGATTGGTTGAATTTAATTAAAATTAAAACTTCTAGAAAAATAGCCATTATGTGCAAAAACACACTGACCGGTCGACCGCCCATTTTGGACCAGCCGACCAGTTTATGGCTGTGGACCAGAGAACCTCGGTCCACAGTCTAGATCGCTCTGCGTTCTTTCCCGGTCGGAGTCTGGACCATTTGGGCTTTTTTCGTGACTTTTCAATTTCTCAAATATACAGATTTTAGAAACTAAGATATGATATAACTTTATAAATTGTTTTGTGCATTTGAGTTATACTTTGAGGATAGATTTTAACATATTTCTTGCACGACTCAAAGTATATATATATAAAACCTCATCTCTATGAAATGATCTTCATTGCAACTTTATATATTGGCATCGATCAAAATTTTGTTCTCAACAAGAGTAAGGTTCAAACTTAAATAGTTGGTTATTTTTCTATTACCTAATGCTTTTGTTGTTATGAGTTATTTTAGAGTGATATATTGGTTATGTGCTTGTATAAGTGTAAGTTACTATGCATGATTTATTTTGGCTACTCAATGAAAAACATAATGGGCTGGTATCAAGGGGATTGGTTAGGGAATAAATAAGAGGGTACAGAATAGTGTACCTGAGGAAAGAGTGTTGGTTAGAACATGTACTAAAATCTAACATATAAACCAAGATAGGTTAAGAAAGGTTCATGGCACCGGTTTACATTAATCTGCTTTGTACCCTGTATGGTGCCAAGTATGCACATGGTTTGATTAAGCCCAATAGGACTTTACGTGTTGGGATAACGAATAATTGAAGGACCCAGGCGGTGTGCAACCATATATTCAATGTATGATAATATGACCAATAAAATTTGTGTAGATACTAGGTGGTGTTGTAGAGACATTATTAAGTCGAGGAACAAGCCATTAGGGGATGGATAGGGTGTTGTTAATTCAGGTGCACCACAGAGATTGAATGATTGAATATTTGCTTTGCATATGTGTAACAACCCGGAAAATCTAGGCCAATTTAAAATTTTTATTTTGGCAATTTTAGTGAATTTTGATTATTTAAAATGAATTATTTTAAATAATATCGACGAGAAATTTATTTTGAATAGAATTAGAACTTATATATTTATATAGATCGTCGTTAGAATATAATATTTTATTTAATTATAAAAGGAATTGAAAATGGCGCGGTAGTTCAAAAATTCGATTTCAAAGTTCAAATGAATGTACAGGATTCAAAATAAACCGGATTTTAGCGAAACCAAAAATATTTGATTCTAATTGAGGATATCTTTCCAACGAATCCGAAAAATCAAAATTTCATAGCGGGGATAAAAAGTTATGCCCATTTGAAAATTCTGAATAGTCGCTATGGAATTTTAGCCTTTAAAAATAGCCATTTTGCAAACGACCTCGGTTTTCGACGAGACCACTTTTGTTGGATCCGCGATGTCGAATTATTGCTAGGTTTCAAATTTCATAATTTTTCGAATCAATATGTGAGCGCGGCAAAGGAAAACGCGTTTGACCAGTTTTAGTTGATTTTAATCGACTGGAAAATGGCCATTTTTCTAATGGTCTTAGAATTCGACGAAACTAGTTTTGTTAGGACCGTATCGTCAATACGAAGCTAGAAAATATTTTTCGTGAATTTTTCGAGTTAATATGTGACCCCAGTAAATTGAAATGCGCGTTCAAATTCAATATATAGAGTTATATTTTGATGAAAACTGATCGAAACGATCGAATCAGCCTATGATACATATCCCATTGTGTTTTGAATGGGGGTAATTAGCTATGGACGACAGGCGGTGGGCCTCGTTTAGAGGTCGAATAAAAAAGTCAACCTTTTAAAATTAAAATAATTAAAAATAAAACCTCTCCCCTCTACCCCTTACTTTCTCTCAGGCCCCCCCTTTCATTTGCAGATCGAACGAAGGAAAAAAACGAACGGATCAATCGATCGCCCCCCCCCCCCTCTGCTGTCGACGCCATCGCTTCTTCCTCCTCCTCCTCTCGCCGCTTCTCCTTCTCCTCCTCCAGCCTCGCTCCCCCTCCTCCTCTTCCTCCTCCCCTTCTTCTTTTCTGACCGAGCCCCCCCCCCCCCCCCGCCCTAGCTGCGCCGCCCATCCCCTGCCACCGACCTCCGCCCTTGCCTGCCCCCACCCCCCCTGATGCCTCCTCCTCCGCCACTCCCTTCTTCCTCTACCTCTCCTCCTCCGAGCGACGAAATCGGTGAGCCCCTTTTTATTTAATTTATTTATTTATTTTAACTTCAATTTATATGTTTAAATCATGCTTTTAAATTCAGTTTTGTGATTTTAAAATTAAGATTTTTCCTATATAAAGTTAGACCTTTGTTTAGGAGATTTTAGATCTTTGGTTAAGGTAAAGATTAGATTTTTATTGATCCTAAGTGGTGATTTTTGATTGTGAAAAAAATTCGATCTTTATATATGAAGTAGAAATATAAAAATATAATTTTTATATAGAAAGAAGCGTTGTAAAAATATATATGAAGTAAAGATAAAAATGTGATTATTTAATTATTTATTTAATGAAGTAGCATAATAAAAATTCGATTTTTATTATATATATGTTGAAATAAAAATGTGATTTTTATAGTGATGAAATGAAAAGGCGAAATCTTTATATTTGAAAAGGCGAAATCCTTATATTTGAAAAGGAGAAATCTTTATATAGAGAATAGCCTGATAAAAATATAATCATTATTATATGAACACCGTTGTAAAAATAGAATTTTTATCTATATAGTAGCGGTGTAAAAATAAATTTTTTATCTATATAGTAGCGGTAGAAAAATAGAATTTTATCTATAAAGAGTGTTGTAGACATATAATTTTTCCTTGTATGTAGTAGCGAATAAAAGAACGTGATTTTTATCATATATATAGCAAAGTAAAAATACGATTTTGATCATTAGAATAGTTAAGGAAAAATATGATTTTTAAATTGAAAGTAAACAAATAAAAATGTGATTTTTATTTTAAAGACAACAGTATAAAAATGTGATTTTTATATATGTAGTGGCTACGGACAACGAAAGTGACAAAGGGCGAGAACGACGAAGATTTCTACAAATGAAGAGTCATGGCGTTTGGTTTAGCTTGGGTGAGAACTTCTCACTTTAAATTTCCTTTTCTAGTTAAAAATATATACTAGGATGCAGACGGTGCTTAGCAGCACCCGACATCCGTCGTCCACAGACCATGGATGGCTTGTATGTTTGATTGTTTGTTGTGGTGAAAATTTATTGTGTGTTGTGAGAAGAAACAAAATATTTATATAGTCAAAAATATGTTATCGTTAAAAATATAATCTTTAACGGGTATGTGAATGAATAAAAATCTGTGTTTGTTGATTTGAAACCACACACAGGTATTGGGATAAAATACGGCATACACTAATCCCAATAATTAGTTGTATGTCGATCGATTGATTGACAGGCTGTTATAAGCATTAGATATCTATATTTGATGTTTATACAGTGTAGTGCACTTTGGATGATGGTTGATTATTTGTCGTTGCTATTATATACATGTGTTGTGTGGAATCCACATAATTAACATTATATGGTAATTGATTGGGCCTCATTCCAATTGGGGAAAGAAAGAATATTATAAAATATAAATAATCATGTGTGGAAAATTATCATGTGTTGAAAGAAATATTTTAACAATAAAATTTACATCTTTATGATATTTAAAGTTAGAAACTAACTGGAAAGATAGATAAGATGAGTGGTTTCCTGGGTATTGATCTGATATTGGTTTCGGCCTTCGGGGTTAATGTTTAGGAAATCATTCTCTTACTACTTTACAGTTGGAGTCTGATTAAAAATCAAATGATAGATACCATAATTTTATAAAATAAATTAAATAACAAAAATAGTCATGTGTTGACAGTGCTCATGTGTTGAGAATATTCATGTGTTGAAAAAATATATATTCATGTGTTGAATAGAATAAATATTCATTTGTTGAATAGAATAACGAATTTATTGAAATATACAAAGCCGTGTTGATTAGAGATGCGCCATTTTGATGTGAGCGATATTTATATCGATCATATTCGTTTTTATAATGAATATAGAAAAGGAAGTGATTTCAAAATATAACGTTTTGAAAATATTATCATTTGTTTATCGATGATGTGGAATATTCAATTTCGATTCGAAATTGAATATGAAGTTGAAATCGTTTCGAAAACGAATTTAAAACGATTTATAAGATACATTTTAAAAGGAAATAGACGAAATATATAATATATATATATTATATATATAATTGCCTGAATAGAACGCACCGTGCCGCGGCAGTTCACGAATTTCGACCATTGACTTCGAATGGACATTACGGGAGATTCGACGTCGGATTCTCCTGAAACCAGAACCGTTGGGTTCGTATCGAAAAGAGCTTTCCAATTAATATTAGAAATTTTAAATCTAACGGTTGGATTTGGAATTATGTCCAAATCAAATTTGGAAAAGGTCGCTGTAAGTGCAGTTCGATGGCCGTTGATGGAAATTGACTGTACGAGCCTTGATAAAATTATTAAAAATAGTAATAATTTGTGTAAAATCATAAGGAATGATTTATGAAGAACTGGGATGAAAAATTCCACATTTAAAGAGATAAAAATAGTTTTTTCTCGAAATGAAGTAGTTTTGAACTAGAATTTTAATTTCATTTATTTTTAAAAATAAATAAATTGGATTTGAAGTGGTTTTGATAATAACCAGGATTTCCAATATATAAAGTGGAAATGGATTTGAATCGAAATAGGCTTTGGTATATTTCGATGTTGAATTTCGTGATTATAC
The DNA here is from genome assembly GCA_030737875.1 of Allium sativum. Lineage (NCBI taxonomy): Eukaryota > Viridiplantae > Streptophyta > Magnoliopsida > Asparagales > Amaryllidaceae > Allium > Allium sativum. Next base: position 840,059,116 of record CM060916.1, read on the forward strand.
AGATATTGTTATGGAAATTTGAAAGATATATTTATATCGTTATTTCCAATACGATATTTGTTGGTCGTAGAATTTGATATTGAATATAAGCCGATATATTTTCTATTCAGAGATTTGTATTTAATATCAAATGTGATTTGGGTTTGTCGTGAATGGTGTCTTCATTAACACTGTTCGTAAGCCCAATAGAGAAAAAGATTAAATCTTTCTATTTAGATTTAATGAAGTGTACCAATTAAATGATATTTAATTGGAATTGAATTTGAATGTGATTTTGGGTTTATCGTGAATCGTGTTTTAGATGATATTGGTTCTTTAACCCAGTTAAAGACAGGATATTGATTTTTGGAGAAGATTAAAACTAAGTGGAGTTTTAAGGAATCTTTAATTAGATTGAAATGTGAATTGATAATTTAAATTATCATATCTAAAAGGTGATCGAGAATGGAGTACCACCAGTTTTGCTCCAAAGCGATAGTTAAATCTTTAATTAGATTTGAATGTGAAATGGTAATTAATTTTACGGATAACACCGTGGTGTTAGATATGGAGTATTACCAGTTTTGCTCCAGGGGATGAATAGGTTGGGATTGGGAAATAAAATAAATAATTACTTCGGTGTGGTTCGCTAATCCCGACTAGTTTGAAATGATATCCAAAGGAAGAGTAAAGAATAAATTTAGAAGAATTTATCTTTGATAAAATTAATGGGAACCTTTCCCTAAGAATGTGATTTTGTGAATAAAAGAATATTCTGAATTGGAATGAGGCGTTTGTTGTGTTTGTGTAACATTTATTTATTATATACGCGGGTTATTCGGAAAGGCCGGGTTTATACCATTCTGAATAACCGATTCGACGATATGTCGAAGATGAAGACGGTGGTTGAAGACCGGAAGTCTTCACATCGTTTGGGTGATTACTGATGATCTTGATTGGGCTGTACACCCAAAATGAGGGAATCAGTTGGTGATCGTCCAGACGTACTTGGAGATCGATGGATATGCGAGGAAAGTGCATCCGGTTTCGTTCAGACCCAGAACGAACTTGTAAATGGACTGTGTGTCTGACATTGGATTTTATTCTGTGTTGATTGATCTCTATTAAATATACATCTGTTTGGCGGCGGAAAATTTATTTTCTTGCTTAACGCTCTTCTCTAAGACGTACGAGCTCAGAGGTTGTATATCGATGGACATCAGTCGCACGGAGTGAATTGCTTGTGTGGCACGCCTAAGTGGCAAATGATCAAGGCTTCTGTTGAAAAGCAAAGTCTTGTGGTTGATGATCAAAGCACGTCATGTGTGGCGTAGCTTTGTGTATAGCGCGAATTCGTGTGTAACACCCCACCTCCGCCAGGGTCACTCGCAAAGGAATGCACTAGCTTTGGAGGGGCATTATTGGTAAACATGCATAATGATATAGCAAGGCAGGACATGACATATATATATGTAAATAAACAGAGTAAGTAAATAAAACAGCGGAAGATTTATAAACCATTTCAAAACACAAGTCTGGTACATCAAAATGTCACTTTCCCAAAATTACAAGTCTAGATAAATACATCATCTGATAAACTGAAAATACATAAGTACTATCCCCAAATAAGAGTGATAAACCATAGCGGCTCAAGTCCAAAGCATACTTGAGCTATCCAAGGAAGCAGCTAAAATCCAAGCTAGGCTCCAGTATTCCCTCCCTGAGAACCTGGGGGGGGGGAAACGGAAGAAAAGAGGCGAAAGAAAACAGGTCAGTCAAAAAGACTGAGTAAGCCCTGCTACGATCAGTCTATAAACTAATAAAGTTAACATCATGATGGAAACTGAGGTGATCATAGATAACAACATACTGGCATGGTAAATTAACTACAAGATAGATAGAGGTGTCATCGCATAAACAAGGTTAAGTTCTGCACCACGGTGTACTAGCAAACCAACATAACAGATATTGATCCCTTAGCCCAAACTTTGGCCCAATAACATGAAGTGACCTTAGTATAAGGTCCAGCCCCACGGTCTAGTCGATCGGCTCCCTATAAACCTAACACGTCAAGTGTTGGTGTCCATATGGCCCACGTATGGTTGTAGTTAGTCTGTGCTGGGTCCCCCTTTGGGTGTATCAAGCCCTCGGATGTCGACCCCAGACACTTAAGCAATAATGCACAGCCCTAAACTACTGGTACCCGTGCCTCGAGTTTGTCCAACATCGGACTACGTGCACGTCCGTAGCCCGCCGGACCCGCACCGCTGTACCACTCGGCCATCGCCCTTTGGTCGCTTACATCAGTCCAGTAATCGTGCCCCGCCCTAACCTAGCTGTAGGGTTGTAGTGATACCAAACTGGGATTACTGCTGGAACAGACCACGTTGCTAGGGTTTCTAAGAGGGTTAAGTGTGATTTAACCCCTCACTAATCATGGATTAAATTAGTTAAGTGAAATCAACGGTTCACCACTTAACCCCATCCAATCCCTTGTATTCCCAAATTGATTAAATTGGTTAAGTGTAACTTAACCCCATTCTCATCCCTTGAATCCCCAAATTGGTTAAGTATTAGTGGACCCTGACTTAACCCTAACCATGAGGCATTAATTAATTTAATGCACCTCAACCTCTCACATTAGACCTTGTTGTGGTTACTAGTTAGGCCGGGCGGGTCCGGGTAGCTTTACACCACAACTTGGTCTAACCTCGGGTCTTGGCACCCATGACCAACTTCTCACATTGGGTCCTATTGTTTGTAGCCACTAGTTAAGCCGGTCGGTTCCGGGTAGAATTACGCTACAAACTCAACCCAACCTCGAGTTGGCCACACTTATGTTTTCTAAGTGTCATGTCCACTTTATTTCAAAACATAATTACAAGTCAACAATTACTTGGGTAGACCTAACTTAATAGGTAAATTCCCAAGGGGTAGACCTAACTTAATAGGTAAATTCCCAATCTTATATTTTCATGTATTTTAAGTTTACCCAAAACCCCCAACGTCATTCTATCGCTTACATATTCGTAATAACGCATAAAGGATAGGGAGAGGGAACTTGGCACAACATACATGATAAACTTGCACAACAATTATGCATAACTTGTCAAACTTGCACAACTTGTCAAAACATGCACAACTTGTCATTTTAAACTTGCATAAGTATGCATAACTTGTCAAACATGCACAACTTGTCAAAACATGCACAACTTGTCCTTTTAAACTTGCATAAGTATGCATAACTTGTCAAACTTGCACAACTTGTTAAAACATGCACAACTTGTCATTTTAAACTTGCATAAGTATGCATAACTTGTCAAACATGCAAATCATGGCTTAACAAACTTGCATAAACATGCATAACTTAATAAACATACAAACCATGGCTTAACAAACTTGCATAAACATGCATAACTTAATAAACATACAAATCATGGCTTAACAAACTTGCATAAACATGCATAACTTATAAATCTTGCAAATCATGGCTTAGTAAACTTGCATAAACATGCATACTCAAATAAACTTGCAAATCATGTCATAGTAAATCCGCATATGCATGCATAACTTGTGAAACATGTAAAACATGGCATAGTAAATCCGCATATGCATAACTTGTGAAACATGTAAAACATGGCATAGTGAGTTCGCATAAGCAAGCATAATCAAATAAACTCACATAAATCTCAATTTTCACCACATATTAACTTTAGAGTTTACAAAGCGAAGGTAAGAGGGCTTACAATGCTTATGCGGACTCAAATGAGTATAACAAATGCAAGAAACCCCTTATGCAACCAATTATAACCCCCAAATGCAAGCAAACTTGATCAAAACTCCTCTTTTATGGTGCCAATTGAAAAACAAGCCTTTAATGCAAGCTAAGGAGGATCATACAAGCCTAAATATGCTTGTATGCATGGAAAATCACTTAGGAATTAAATTAGGATTTGTATGAAGAGGGTGGAGGCCATGAGAGGATGGATTTTGGCATAGTTTAGTTACTAGGATGAATAATGAGTGATTTAGGGTAGGTTAGGGTCTTATTTATAGATTAGGTTAGTGTTTTTAGGCCATAGGATTAACCCTAGACTCAATTAGGGCCATCAGATCCCGGAACTCTCTAGAAACAAGCCACAAGACCCAACCTCAATCAGAAATGGTGCACCAGGCTAATCAGCCGGGCACACCCTGTCGACAGGGCTGTCGACAGGGCAGTCGACATGCCAAGACCCCTGTCGACAGGCCTGTCGACATGGGGTCCATGGCGGGATTTTTCCCGCCTTGGCCCAGCTGGCCCAAACCCATGTTTTTAATCTCAAATTTAAATCTGTTTTTACTTAGAAATTTTCGGCAAACTTCAACGGGCCTTAACTGGGTCATACGGACTCCGATTTTCGAAAACTCGGACTCTATTTCGCGTATTTTTCCGAGACGAACGCAATGGCATAGCCCGTTTCCCTTGATTCCCATTTTATAATTTAATTCTGCCTCAATTTATGTTATAACAGATTATTAAAAATACGGGTTGTTACATTCTCCCCTCCTTAAAGGATTTCGTCCCCGAAATCTTCAAGTTAGGAAGAACGTGTCCTACCATCCAATCATCCATCTACTCAAAGCATCATCCACGAGCAATCATTGTCCTTACAAGATTCTAAATGCTGGATGAACATATGCAAAAGTGTGTGCGTATGTACTTACCTAATGCAAAAATCAGGCGGTTACTGATACAGTAAACCTCCTTAATGCATATGTATGTAAATCAGGCGGTTACTGATACAGTAAACCTCCTTAATGCATATGTATGTCAGTGAAATGTATCCATATGTATGCAAACCCCTAACATAATGTATAATATCTACATGCGTGCTCAATCATACATCCATATGCAACATCCATGTGATAGCATACGAATTTCATCCAAGAATAAACATAAACACTCATGCACATGCAATATGAGGAGTGTGTGAGCCGATCTAGTGCCTAATCGTGTATAATGCATCCACGAGCAACCACTTGCAAACACTTGCAACCACTTGCAATCATCAAGCATAACATGTTTCAAACACATGTTTCATCCAAAGGGTTTCTACCTAAGGTTCTCATGTCAAGATAAACACGATAAACTAGATAAACTAGATAAACTCCTTTTTGGATTACAAGAAATCCATTCAAACTTTGACATATAGTACTAACCGATGAGTCTTAACCCCCTTATGGAGTTTACAACAGAAATAAGATCGAGAATGGGACCGAGAGGATATATACAAAAGATAACTTGCAAGCAAGCTCCACAGGAAAACAAGGATCAAAGATGCACTCTTAAAAAGAGATATGATGCGCGTACCTAGTCTTCATTCTTCTTAGTTACGTTTCCTTGAGCTTAACTCTACTGTGCTTTGACTATCTTTCACTTCATGATTCCTTGGCTTCCTAACTCCTATTTCCCAAATTCGAGTTGGAACGCATTTCATTATCGCCTCTCGTCTTTCTTTTCCACTTATTCTTCCTTCTGTATACTTGGCTTAAACATAATTATAACCTCATGATTCGTGCAAGCTCTCCAAAATTCACTAGTGAATCCTGGATCTCGTCTACTTACTATAAAGTATTCCATGCAGCAGAACTTTTCTTGAAAATACCAATCCACGTTGCCAATTGCCCTTATACACGTGATTTTCTATAACTCAGGCTTAATCGAAATGAACCATCCGCCTATGAGTGATAGGCCATACCTAGATTCAGTTGCCTACCCATGGCTTCCTATAGGCTATTTCAAAACTGGCCAACTTCTTGAGGGTAAACCGTTGCTAACCATGATGCAGTCCTCTCGCTCTGAAATGAGCACTCTTCGTGAGTCTACCTATTATGGCTCACCTACCCGTATTCCCTTTCTTTGATCTAGGCAATCTATCCACATAATCTATCGAGATGTTTTCACACTTCCCTTGCGGAACCCCCAATAGAGGTAATGGCCCACTGGGCTTCCATGACTTGGCCTTAACCTGGTGGCACAACATGCATCCTGAGACCAACTCGGCCACCTCCTCGAGTGATGCGCACTTTCAAGAACCTTCTTTACCAGGTCTTTTACTCGAGGAACACATAAGCTCCGGGAATGCTAACTAACTAGCCAAACGGAGGAGGCTTCTTACTTCAATTGCCCTCCTCAGAGGTTTCCGGTTTTAAACCGCAACCACTTTAGCGGAATCCACCGCTAAGCCTTACTTAGGAACTATGTGCCCAAGAAATCCAACTTCTTTCCTCCAAAGTGACATTTGGAGAACTTGACCTTCCACTGGTGGCTCTAAGCGTAACCGTCTCCTCCTTGAGATGTATAGCATGTTCTTCCTCGTTCTTTTGAGGAGATCAAAATATCGTCTATGACGACCATGACAAACTTGTTCAAGGACTCCCTAAACACCCTACCCATCCAGTTTACGTAATATGCGGGTGCATTAGTCAAACCAAATAGTATGACTAGCCATTCTAAAACCCATCTAGAGTCCTAAACGCAGTCTTGTCAATTCCATCCTCAGCCATCCTAAGCTGATGGAATCCGGTAGCTAGATCAAAAGAAAACGGATGCTCCTACAAGCTGATCAAACAAATCATTGATCCTTGGTAACGGTTATCTCACGATAATCAACATATAAGCGACACAAACCGTCCACATCAGTAACGAATACTACTGGAGCACCCTACTCGAAAATGCTTCATCTCAGGAAGTTCTTCTCAAGCAACTCCTTGACTTGCTTTCTTAACTCTCATCTCGTGAGGTCACGTGCCTAGCCGGCCACGAAGCTGGCTTGGTATTACCAACCAGAAAATACGGAAATCTATCCCACGTCTAGGGATAACCCCTTTTTCCCCAGATATCAGGATATTCTCGGACCACCCTCACAGATTGCAAACTATCGATAGACGAGTTGAGGGATTCAAAATAACATAACATGACGGGACCCCTAGGGTTGCTAGAAATTTCTAGGGTATTACCGAGGCGGGTCATGAGCCCCACACCCTATATACAAAAACCCAGAATGGCCCAAAACAGAACGACCATTCCATGCCCAAAACCAACCCATATCCCCTGAAACCGAGAATATAAACATCCCACGAGAATTCTATACTCAGATAGAAATTTTCAAATCCACTCAGACCACAGACAAACGGGCAGAACCCCCAATTGGATTTGAAACACAGACTAGTACTTAGGTGCAAAACTTTCAACTAGATCAGATGAAATAAAACTATGCGATGTGCCAGAATCGAACAAAGTTCGAACAGGGAAAATCAGAAAATGCAAACAAGATTTTCAACAGAAACACTACCTCTATCATGAGCTGGAAGAACGGGGTTGAGGGGATGAATTCGCCCTCCAGATAGTCCTGCACACTGAGTCTGACCTTGCCCTTGTTTCCTCGGGCAATCCTTGCTGAAATGTCCAAACTCACCACAATCAAAGCATTCGCCCCGCTTTCTCTTTTCCTTCTTCCTACATTCCCTGGCTATATGTCCAACTTCACCACAGAAGTTACATTTCATATTCTTGCCCTGTTTCCCGGAATTTACTCTCTTGCCTTGAGACTCATTCGCCTTGACCTCTTTCTTGTCATTGCTACCTTCTTCTTGAAGTAGGGCCAAATTCACCAAATTCTCGAAAGTCGCCCCCAAGGGTATATGAGACAGGGCCAAATCACGTAATGGCTCGTTTAGTCCTAGAGCAAAGTGTAGGGCCTTCTTCTGAGCTGTATTAACCAAGTCTAAATCATCCTGAGCCAGTTGATTAAACTTATCTATGTATCCCCTAATAGTCATGTCCTCTTGCCTCAGTGATAAGAATCTCAGTCCAAACCTTCCTCTAAAGTCATCCCAAGTCTCAATTGGCCTGGTTGCGGTGGTGACTACCCACCAACGTGCAGCTTCTTCCTTTAGCAACCATACTACCAACAAAACCTTCCTGCGATCACCTATATCAAAGGTGGCTAAAAGATCTTCGGTCTCTTTCAACCAATTCCTTGCCTCTACAAAAGTCTCTGTTCCATTAAAATTCTTGCAACCCATCATCTTAAAGTTCTTACAAGTTTCCGCAAAATCCGCTTGTGGAGGCTGAGGGAGAAGAGGAACGTCAGCTACGGAAGGAGGAGGAGGAGGAACAGCGGCCTCGACTGGGGAGACAACATTAGGGACACCCGGGACCGGTGCCGTGACTTCCAAGTACCGACGAAACCAATCGGGTATCGTTACTCCTTCGGGCAAGATGAGATTATCAGACATGCTGGAAACGAAAAGAAAAGAGTTCAAACGAGGAGTCAAAGGATAGTGCTAATGGCTTTTGGGGAATAGCCTTTAAAAACAACTAGACTTTTCTTTGGAAAATACTTTATACTTGGTTTTGAAAATAGTTTTCAAAGAGTTTTTAAAACCTTTTTATCCCTTCTCGTAAACCATATGCTCTGATACCAAATGTAACACCCCACCTCCGCCAGGGTCACTCGCAAAGGAATGCACTAGCTTTGGAGGGGCATTATTGGTAAACATGCATAATGATATAGCAAGGCAGGACATGACATATATATATGTAAATAAACAGAGTAAGTAAATAAAACAGCGGAAGATTTATAAACCATTTCAAAACACAAGTCTGGTACATCAAAATGTCACTTTCCCAAAATTACAAGTCTAGATAAATACATCATCTGATAAACTGAAAATACATAAGTACTATCCCCAAATAAGAGTGATAAACCATAGCGGCTCAAGTCCAAAGCATACTTGAGCTATCCAAGGAAGCAGCTAAAATCCAAGCTAGGCTCCAGTATTCCCTCCCTGAGAACCTGGGGGGGGAAACGGAAGAAAAGAGGCGAAAGAAAACAGGTCAGTCAAAAAGACTGAGTAAGCCCTGCTACGATCAGTCTATAAACTAATAAAGTTAACATCATGATGGAAACTGAGGTGATCATAGATAACAACATACTGGCATGGTAAATTAACTACAAGATAGATAGAGGTGTCATCGCATAAACAAGGTTAAGTTCTGCACCACGGTGTACTAGCAAACCAACATAACAGATATTGATCCCTTAGCCCAAACTTTGGCCCAATAACATGAAGTGACCTTAGTATAAGATCCAGCCCCACGGTCTAGTCGATCGGCTCCCTATAAACCTAACACGTCAAGTGTTGGTGTCCATATGGCCCACGTATGGTTGTAGTTAGTCTGTGCTGGGTCCCCCTTTGGGTGTATCAAGCCCTCGGATGTCGACCCCAGACACTTAAGCAATAATGCACAGCCCTAAACTACTGGTACCCGTGCCTCGAGTTTGTCCAACATCGGACTACGTGCACGTCCGTAGCCCGCCGGACCCGCACCGCTGTACCACTCGGCCATCGCCCTTTGGTCGCTTACATCAGTCCAGTAATCGTGCCCCGCCCTAACCTAGCTGTAGGGTTGTAGTGATACCAAACTGGGATTACTGCTGGAACAGACCACGTTGCTAGGGTTTCTAAGAGGGTTAAGTGTGATTTAACCCCTCACTAATCATGGATTAAATTAGTTAAGTGAAATCAACGGTTCACCACTTAACCCCATCCAATCCCTTGTATTCCCAAATTGATTAAATTGGTTAAGTGTAACTTAACCCCATTCTCATCCCTTGAATCCCCAAATTGGTTAAGTATTAGTGGACCCTGACTTAACCCTAACCATGAGGCATTAATTAATTTAATGCACCTCAACCTCTCACATTAGACCTTGTTGTGGTTACTAGTTAGGCCGGGCGGGTCCGGGTAGCTTTACACCACAACTTGGTCTAACCTCGGGTCTTGGCACCCATGACCAACTTCTCACATTGGGTCCTATTGTTTGTAGCCACTAGTTAAGCCGGTCGGTTCCGGGTAGAATTACGCTACAAACTCAACCCAACCTCGAGTTGGCCACACTTATGTTTTCTAAGTGTCATGTCCACTTTATTTCAAAACATAATTACAAGTCAACAATTACTTGGGTAGACCTAACTTAATAGGTAAATTCCCAAGGGGTAGACCTAACTTAATAGGTAAATTCCCAATCTTATATTTTCATGTATTTTAAGTTTACCCAAAACCCCCAACGTCATTCTATCGCTTACATATTCGTAATAACGCATAAAGGATAGGGAGAGGGAACTTGGCACAACATACATGATAAACTTGCACAACAATTATGCATAACTTGTCAAACTTGCACAACTTGTCAAAACATGCACAACTTGTCATTTTAAACTTGCATAAGTATGCATAACTTGTCAAACATGCACAACTTGTCAAAACATGCACAACTTGTCCTTTTAAACTTGCATAAGTATGCATAACTTGTCAAACTTGCACAACTTGTTAAAACATGCACAACTTGTCATTTTAAACTTGCATAAGTATGCATAACTTGTCAAACATGCAAATCATGGCTTAACAAACTTGCATAAACATGCATAACTTAATAAACATACAAATCATGGCTTAACAAACTTGCATAAACATGCATAACTTAATAAACATACAAATCATGGCTTAACAAACTTGCATAAACATGCATAACTTATAAATCTTGCAAATCATGGCTTAGTAAACTTGCATAAACATGCATACTCAAATAAACTTGCAAATCATGTCATAGTAAATCCGCATATGCATGCATAACTTGTGAAACATGTAAAACATGGCATAGTAAATCCGCATATGCATAACTTGTGAAACATGTAAAACATGGCATAGTGAGTTCGCATAAGCAAGCATAATCAAATAAACTCACATAAATCTCAATTTTCACCACATATTAACTTTAGAGTTTACAAAGCGAAGGTAAGAGGGCTTACAATGCTTATGCGGACTCAAATGAGTATAACAAATGCAAGAAACCCCTTATGCAACCAATTATAACCCCCAAATGCAAGCAAACTTGATCAAAACTCCTCTTTTATGGTGCCAATTGAAAAACAAGCCTTTAATGCAAGCTAAGGAGGATCATACAAGCCTAAATATGCTTGTATGCATGGAAAATCACTTAGGAATTAAATTAGGATTTGTATGAAGAGGGTGGAGGCCATGAGAGGATGGATTTTGGCATAGTTTAGTTACTAGGATGAATAATGAGTGATTTAGGGTAGGTTAGGGTCTTATTTATAGATTAGGTTAGTGTTTTTAGGCCATAGGATTAACCCTAGACTCAATTAGGGCCATCAGATCCCGGAACTCTCTAGAAACAAGCCACAAGACCCAACCTCAATCAGAAATGGTGCACCAGGCTAATCAGCCGGGCACACCCTGTCGACAGGGCTGTCGACAGGGCAGTCGACATGCCAAGACCCCTGTCGACAGGCCTGTCGACATGGGGTCCATGGCGGGATTTTTCCCGCCTTGGCCCAGCTGGCCCAAACCCATGTTTTTAATTTCAAATTTAAATCTGTTTTTACTTAGAAATTTTCTGCAAACTTCAACGGGCCTTAACTGGGTCATACGGACTCCGATTTTCGAAAACTCGGACTCTATTTCGCGTATTTTTCCGAGACGAACGCAATGGCATAGCCCGTTTCCCTTGATTCCCATTTTATAATTTAATTCTGCCTCAATTTATGTTATAACAGATTATTAAAAATACGGGTTGTTACATCGTGAGCCTCACACCTTGGTATGAGTCAAAAACGGGATAAGGACCCAAGGAGTGCACGACGTTTCTTTCTACCTAGTGGTGGTGTCAGTGCTTAAACTGGCTGACATTTATATACTTTTCACCTGTGTGGTTGTTGGAATGCGAGGCGCCTCGGATATAGGTCCTATAGGACCGGGAAACGTGTGTTCAGGAATTGCCAATCCTCAAAAGTAAGAGAGGACCGGCCTTGGAGGTTCCAAAGGATCATAGTGGGGTCCTGAGACATTTGCTAGAGTGTCTCGAATCGGAGAGGAGTTTGCCCCTTGCCTCGACTCATGACGGAAATCCAATTTCCAATGCGTGATATTGCAGTTTTATTTGTAGAGCCTAGTATGGCGACATGATATATGGTAACCATGCCGTCTATGATCGATATTTATGATTGAAATTGTTTTGACACTATACACTTATAATAGTATTAAATGATTTTTTTTAACGTACCAAGCATGTTTGGCTATTATAAGGGAAAACCCTATCCTACGGCTTGCGTTGCATTGTGTGATGGGACCTGGGTCTTATAATAGCTTCATTTTTTCAAAAAGCATTGCGCTGTTTTGTTATATGCACTAGTGTTCTTGGGAGGAAACCCGTTCCGTGTTATACGACGTGGTCCTTTGAATTACTCTCTTTTAAAGTAAAGTTTTAAATAACTGTTTTGGTTCTCACACTAGTCACATGACTGACCTGGAGTTTATTGTTTTAACCTAAACTCTGGGTGCCCCTATTTTCCACACGGGCAGCTAGTAGTTATGGTGTTGCAGATTTATATTCACAGGATCCTGATTTACAACTGGAACGATGCTCGGAAAGCTCTGTATCCGTGTATTACTTCTAGTTGTGTGTTGTATTATTTTTCCACTGCTATGTATTTAAATGTAATTTAAATCTCTGATATTTGTCAAATGTGTAATATTTATTCATACTCTGTATATTCTTGTATTCTGATGGAATTGTTGTAATTAACAATGAAATGTTCTTCTGTCTGCGTTCTTTTGTGTGTTGTTCTCGAAGTATCCGCTCTTTCCTTCACGGGGAAGTTACAGGTCCTTACAGTGGTATCAGAACTTTGGTTTACAGAGATCGAGAACAAGACACATTAGAACCGAACGAAAGAATTCATCAGATATTGGATTAGTAATATCCAATTAGAATGATGGGATCAGTAGTATCCTAGAACGAGTGTGAAGAGTATATTTTTCAAATGAAAACGATATTGTTTTGAAAATTTAAACCATTTTATACGTATTTGAATATTTTATTTATATTGAATTTGGACAATCAAGTATATAAAGGTTTTGCATATACGCGTCATGAACGTATAATCGAAGTTTTAATATACTGGATAGATATAGAATCATGTTTTAGTCGCCCGGAGATGGTACTGATAATTGTCATGACATCATCAGTATTTATGTTCGAGTGACGAAGGTGTGATATCTATATATTTCCATTGGACGGGTGTGAGAACTGAAACTATATAGATTTATTATTGTGATTTGGCATCAAAAACATGATTTTCTGTGTATATATCAAATTATGAATTTGAAACGTTAATTCACTAAATGATTGCTGGTTGTGTTGTTTGATTATTGTTTGATTAATTCAATTTTGAACCGTTTAGCCTAATTGAACCGAATATTGAATTGTATTGAAAATTGGTCGCATTTGCATGCATATACACGTACTCACATTGAACAGGTCATAGCAAGGAGGCTAGAGCAGAAGAATAAAATTGTTTGCCCGACAAATAGGTACATGTTTACCATAATTTACTGTTTTGTTTGGGTGATGATGATTTTATGAGCCGATTGGCTGGCCGCTTGGATTTTCCTTTTTCTTTTGGATTAAAGAAGGCCATGGGAGGCTATATGAAATATCCCGAAGTCCCCGGTGTAGGGGAGGTTATGGCGAAATTTTTCGGAAATTTAGGGTGTTAGCCAAATTTTCGAAAAATTTGAAAAGTTCTTAGAAACTGAAAAGTTGAAGAACTTAAGCCGTAACGAAAATAATGAAAATTGAGTTGGTTTGTAAAACAACTTTCGACTTCGTTCCTTTTCGGGGACGAAAAGTTTTAAGTGGGGGAGATTGTAACAACCCGGAAAATCTAGGCCAATTTAAAAAATTTATTTTGGCAATTTTAGTGAATTTTGATTATTTAAAATGAATTATTTTAAATAATACCGACGAGAAATTTATTTTAAATAGAATTAGAACGTATATATTTATATAGATCGTCGTTAGAATATAATATTTTATTTTAATTATTAAAGGAATTGAAAATGGCGCGGTAGTTCGAAAATTCGATTTCAAAGTTCAAATGAATGTACAGGATTCAAAATAAACTGGATTTTAGCGAAACCAAAAATATTTGATTCTAATTGAGGATATCTTTCCAACGAATCTGAAAAATCAAAATTTCATAGCGGGGATAAAAAGTTATGCCCAGTTGAAAATTCTGAATAGTCGCTATGGAATTTTGACCTTTAAAAATAGCCATTTTGCAAACGACCTCGGTTTTCGATGAAACCACTTTTGTTGGATCCGCGATGTCGAATTATTGCTAGGTTTCAAATTTCGTAATTTTTTGAATCAATATGTGAGCGTGGCAAAGGAAAACGCGTTTGACCAGTTTTAGTTGATTTTAATCGACTGGAAAATGGCCATTTTTCTAACGGTCTTAGAATTCGACGAAACTAGTTTTGTTAGGACCGTATCGTCAATACGAAGCTAGAAAAAAAATTCGTGAATTTTTCGAGTTAGTATGTGACCCCAGTAAATTGAAATGCGCGTTCAAATTCAATATATAGAGTTATATTTTGATTTTGATGAAAACTGATCGAAACGATCGAATCAGCCTATGATACATATCCCATTGTGTTCGAAATGGGGGTAATTAGCTATGGACGACAGGCGGTGGGCCTCGTTTAGAGGTCGAATAAAAAAGTCAACTTTTTGAAATTAAAATAATTAAAAATAAAACCTCTCCCCTCTACCCCTTACTTTCTCTCAGGCCCCCCCTTTCATTTGCAGATCGAATGAAGAAAAAAAAACGAACAGATCAATCGATTGCGCCCCCCCTCTACTACCGCCACCGCCGCTTCTTCTTCTTCCTCCTCCTCTCGTCGCTTCTCCTCCTCCAGCCTCGCCCCCCTTCTCCGCTTCCTCCTCCCCTTCTTTTCTGACTGAGCCCCCCTTTCCCTAGCCGCGCCCCCCATCCCCTGCCACTGACCTCCGCCCGTGCCTGCCCCCCCCCCCCCCCCCCCCCGCCTCCTCCTCCGCCACTCCCTTCTTTCTCTACCTCTCCTCCTCCGAGCGACGAAATCGGTGACCCCCTTTTTATTTAATTTATTTATTTTAACTTCAGTTTATATGTTTAAATCATGCTTTTAAATTCAGTTTTGTGATTGTAAAGTTAAGATTTTTCCTATATAAAGTTAGACCTTTGTTTAGGAGATTTTAGATCTTTGGTTAAGGTAAAGATTAGATTTTTATTGATCTTAAGTGGTGATTTTTGATTGTGAAAAAAAATCGATCTTTATATATGAAGTAGAAATATAAAAATATAATTTTTATATAGAAAGAAGCGTTGTAAAAATATATATGAAGTAAAGATAAAAATGTGATTATTTAATTATTTATTTAATGAAGTAGCATAATAAAAATTCGATTTTTATCATATATATGTTGAAATAAAAATGTGATTTTTATAGTGATGAAATGAAAAGGCGAAATCTTTATATTTGAAAAGGCGAAATCTTTATATAGAGAATAGCGAGATAAAAATATAATCTTTATTATATGAACACCGTTGTAAAAATAGAATTTTTATCTATATAGTAGCGGTGTAAAAATAGAATTTTTATCTATATAGTAGCGGTAGAAAAATAGAATTTTATCTATAAAGAGTGTTGTAAACATATAATTTTTCCTTGTATGTAGTAGCGAATAAAAGAACGTGATTTTTGTCATATATATAGCAAAGCAAAAATACGATTTTGATCATTAGAATAGTTAAAAAAAATATGATTTTTAAATTGAAAGTGAACAAATAAAAATGTGATTTTTATTTTAAAGACAACAGTATAAAAATGTGATTTTTATATATGTAGTGGCTACGGACAACGAAAGTGACAAAAGGCGAGAACGATGAAGATTTCTACAAATGAAGAGTCGTGGCGTTTGGTTTAGCTTGGGTGAGAACTTCTCACTTTAAATTTCCTTTTCTAGTTAAAAATATATACTAGGATGCAGACGGTGCTTAGCAGCACCCGACACCCGTCGTCCACAGACCATGGATGGCTTGTATGTTTGATTGTTTGTTGTGGTGAAAATTTATTGTGTGTTGTGAGAAGAAATAAAATATTTATATAGTTAAAAATATAATCTTTAACGGGTATGTGAATGAATAAAAATCTGTGTTTGTTGATTTGAAACCCCACACGGGTATTGGGATAAAATACGGCATACACTAATCCCAATAATTAGTTGTATGTTGATCGATTGATTGACAGGTTGTTATAAGCGTTAGATATCTATATTTGATGCTTATACAGTGTAGTGCACTTTGGATGATGGTTGATTATTTGTCATTGCTATTATATACATGTGTTGTGTGGAATCCACATATATAACATTATATGGTAATTATTGGGCCTCATTCCAATTGGGGAAAGAAGGAATATTATAAAATATAAATAATCATGTGTGGAAAATTATCATGTGTTGAAAGAAATATTTTAACAATAAATTTACATCTTTATCATATTTAAAATTAGAAACTAACTGGAAAGATAGATAAGATGAGTGGTTTCCTGGGTATTGATCTGATATTGGTTTCGGCCTTCGGGGTTAATGTTTAGGGAATCATTCTCTTACTACTTTACAGTTGGAGTCTGATTAAAAATCAAACGATATATACCATAATTTTATAAAATAACTTAAATAACAAAAATAGTCATGTGTTGACAGTGCTCATGTGTTGAGAATATTCATGTGTTGAAAATATATATATTCATGTGTTGAATAGAATAAATATTCATTTGTTGAATAGAATAACGAATTTATTGAAATATACAAAGCCGTGTTGATTAGAGATGCGCCATTTTGACGTGAGCGATATTTATATCGATTATATTCGTTTTTATAATGAATATAGAAAAGGAAGTGACTTCAAAATATAACGTTTTGAAAATATTATCATTTGTATATCGATGATGTGGAATATTCAATTTCGATTTGAAATTGAATATGAAGTTGAAATCGTTTTGAAAACGAATTTAAAACGATTTATAAAATACGTTTTAAAAGGAAATCGACGAAATATATAATATATATACATATATTATATATATAATGGCCTGAATAGAACGCGCCGCGCCGCAGTAGTTCGTGAATTTCGACCATTGACTTCGAATGGACATTACGGGAGATCCGACCGTCGGATTCTCCTGAAACCGGAACCGTTGGGTTCGTATCGAAAAGTGCTTTCCAATGAATATTAGAAATTTGAAATCTAACGGTTGGATTTGGAATTATGTCCAAATCAAATTTGGAAAAGGTCGCTGTAAGTGCAGTTCGATGGTCGTTGACGGAAATCGACTGTACGGGCCTTGATAAAATTATTAAAAATAGTAATAATTTGTGTAAAATCATAAGGAATGATTTATGAAGAATTGGGATGAAAAATTCCATATTTGAAGAGAAAAAAATAGATTTTTATCGAAATGAACTAGTTTTGAACTAGAATTGTAATTCCATTTATTTTTAAAAATAAATAAATTGGATTTGAAGTGGTTTTGAAAATAACCAGGATTTCCAATATATAAAGTGGAAATGGATTTGAATTGAAATAGACTTTGGAATATTTCGATGTTGAAATTCGTGATTATAAAGATATTGTTATGGAAATTTGAAAGATATATTTATATCGTTATTTCCAATACGATATTTGTTGGTCGTAGAATTTGATATTGAATATAAGCCGATATATTTTTTATTCAGAGCCTTGTATTTAATATCAAATGTGATTTGGGTTTGTCGTGAATGGTGTCTTCATTAACACTATTCTTAAGCCCAATAGAGAAAAAGATTAAATCTTTCTATTTAGATTTAATTGAAGTGTACCAATTAAATGATATTTAAATGGAATTGAATTTGAATGTGATTTTGGGTTTATCGTGAACCGTGTTTTAGATGACATTGGTTCTTTAACCCAGTTAAAGACAGGATATTGATTTTTGGAGAAGATTATAACTAAGTGGAGTTTTAAGGAATCTTTAATTAGATTGAAATGTGAATTGATAATTTAAATTATCAAATCTGAAAGGTGATCGAGAATGGAGTACCACCAGTTTTGCTCCAAAGAGATAGTTGAATCTTTAATTAGATTTAAACGTGAAATGGTAATTAATTTAACCGATAACATCGTGGTGTTAGATATGGAGTATTACCAGTTTTGCTCCAGGGGATGAATAGGTTGGGATTGGGAAATAAAATAAATAATTACTTCGGTGTGGTTCGCTAATCCCGACTAGTTTGAAATGATATCCAAAGGAAGATTAAAGAATAAATTTAGAAGAATTTATCTTTGATAAAATTAATGGAAACCTTTCCCTAAAAATGTGATTTTGTGAATAAAAGAATATTCTGAATTGGAATGAGGCGTTTGTTGTGTTTGTGTAACATTTGTTTATTATATACGCAGGTTATTCGGAAAGGCCGGGTTTACACCCATTTTGAATAACCGATTCGACGATATGTCGAAGATTAAGACGGTGGTTAAAGTCCGGAAGTCTTCACATTGTTTGGGTGATTACTGATGATCTTGATTGGGATGTACACCCAAGATGAGGGAATCAGTTGGTGATCATCCAGACGTACTTGGAGATCGATGGATATGCGAGGAAAGTGCCTCCGGTTTCGTTCAGACCCAGAACGAACTTGTAAATGGACAGTGTGTCTAACATTGGATTTTATTCTGTGTTGATTGATCTCTATTAAATATACATCTATTTGGCGGCGGAGAATTTATTCTCATGCTTAACGCCCTTCTCTGAGACGTACGAGCTCAGAGGTTGTATATCGATGGACATCATTCGCATGGAGTGAATTGCTTGTGTGGCACGCCTAAGTGGCAAATGATCAAGGCTTCTATTGAAAAGCAAAGTCTTGTGGTTGATAATCAAAGCACGGCATGTGTGGCGTAGCTTTGTGTATAGCGTGAATTCGTGAGCCTCACACCTCGGTATGAGTCAAAACGGGATAAGGACCCAATGAGTGCATGACGTTTCTTTCTAGCTAGTGGTGGTGTCAGTGCTTAAACTGGCTGACATTTATATACTTTTCACCTGTGTGGTTGTTGGAATGCGAGGCGCCTCGGATATAGGTCCTATAGGACCGGGAAACGTGTATTCAGGAATTGCCAATCCTTAAAAGTAAGAGAGGACCGGCCTTGGAGGTTCCAAAGGATCATAGTGGGGTCCTGAGACATTTGCTAGAGTGTCTCGAATCGGAAAGGAGCTTGCCCCTTGCCTCGACTCATGACGGAAATCCAATTTCCAATACGTGATATTGCGGTTTTATTTGTAGATCCTAGTATGGCGACGTGATATATGGTACCCATGCCGTCTATGATTGATATTTATGATTGAAATTGTTTTGACACTAGACACTTATAATAGTATCAAATGATTTGTTTTAACGTACCAAGCATGTTTGGCTATTATAAGGGAAAACCCTATCCTCCGGCTTGCGTTGCATTGTGTGATGGGACCTGGGTCTTATAATAGCTTCATTTTCCAAAAAGCATTGCGCTGTTTTGTTATATGCACTAGTGTTCTTGAGAGGAAACCCGTTCTGTGTTATACGGCGTGGTCCCTTGAATTACTCTCTTTTAAAGTAAAGTTTTAAATAACTGTTTTAGTTCTCACACCAGTCACATGACTGACCTGGAGTTTATTGTTTTAACCTAAACTCTGGGTGCCCCTATTTTCCACACGGGCAGCTAGTAGTTTTGGTTTTGCAGATTCATATTCAAAGGATCCTGATTTACAACTGGAACGATGCTCGAAAAGCTCTGTATCCGTGTATTGCTTCTAGTTGTGTGTTGTATTATTTTTCCGCTGCTATGTATTTAAATGTAATTTAAATCTCTGATATTTGTCAAATGTGTAATATTTATTCATACTCTGTATATTCTTGTACTCTGATGGAATTGTTGTAATTAACAATGAAATGTTCTTCTGTCTGCGTTCTTTTGTGTGTTGTTCTCGAAGTATCCGTTCTTTCATTCACGGGGAAGTTACGGGTCCTTACAATATGAATTGAGATTGTTATTTTATGGTTGAAATATATGAATTATTGACCCCTGGAAGAGAATAACTTGTGCATGTGTATGTCTATAACACCTTTGTTACTGAAAAGCAATAATGTTAGTTTTATACATATAAGATAATACATGTATGTACATGTTTATATCGAACTATATTCACATGTTTACTATGTAGTTTGGCATGTAATTACTAATACCAGGCTACCATGTCTGACCCTATTTGGTTGTGTTTGCAATCACTGTCTCATTATGTTAAGGAAGCTCAAGGATCGATTCCAGATTAAAAGCCACGATTAGCTGTATTTAGAGGTCCTTAAAGTGCTGTTTTTAAAAGCAGTTAAAGTTGCTAGAAAGTCCTATTAATATTTCCTAGCCTAGTATGTAATTTGATGTTAAGATGTACTAGATGTAAGGTTGTTAAATGTTATTTTATGGAACCCAAAATTATGTATGAATATTTGAATTGATGCATGTATGCATAATCAAGAAAAGTTAGTTAAAATACTTAGTTTATGGAAGATGAACACCGAATAATGAGGAAGTCATCCCATTTTGGATAGTAAGTGAAAGTGATTTCCTCTGTATTTCTTTAAGTAAACATAAAAAAGTTTATATGAGTTATGTTACATGTTTAACTATAAAACTAGGTAGTTTAGACGTGATCAAGGCACCCAGTAATGTCATGCAATGAACCCAGTCATGCTTGTTTGGTATAAAAGAGAGCACAACATGTAATTAGATATGTGTGTGCGCTTCTTTTCGTAAAGCATGAGTAGCATCACTGGATTCAAAGATTCAACACCTTTAAACCCCAGAAATTAACAAATAAGAGGAATAACATAAAATAGAAAGTGGTTGAAGTGGCAACATAGTGAACTGGGTTAATGACTTAGAAACTTCACACACTATTTCAAAACATATTTTAACCCCAGTAAAATGGGTTGTGCATGTACTGAATGGTGTGCATGTACACCTTATCGAGGGCATCTTTCATATTCTTATGTTGGAAAATCTTGGCAACTACTTTGTCAAAATAGCATAATTATCACTTATAAATTCTGGAACAATTCCTTTCAAAACATACCAATTTAAACCTGCTCAGAGAATTATATATGTCATGTTTTGTACAAGATACTTAATCCAAAGCTATATGTCTTGTAACCTATATTTTGCTTAAAATTACACAAAGCAAAATAAGTTTATGTATCTTTATATATATAAACTGTAAGTTTGTTTTATGTACTAATATAATTATATTTCTTTTATGTTCTTAGGAATTTTTTTGGAATTGTCTCATGAGAAAGTGACTTCTAGGATCTTAAAAAAATGATTGAAAAATAAGGATGAAATTATGGGGGTCACTTTAGTTGGCATCAGAGCTAGGTTAGATTAAAACATGGCAAATTTATTTAAAAAAAACACTAGCTATCTTACAATACATATTAGATGCTTAATAGTTGCATAGTTGTAATTACCTAGATAATTAGTGTGTTATTATTGTAAAAAAATTATATGATACTATGAACTAATAATAATCCAAACTGTTTGTAGAGGTCAATGGTAGGCAGGGGATCGGACCAAGGGGCTGGAAGCTCAAATGAACCTCCCATGATAAATGTGCAAGAATTTATGAGGGCTGTCAGAGATGGGTTGGGACCTAGGTCAGAAAACCCTCATTTAGAGTTGTCCAAATTGTTAAAAACATATTCACACTTTGGAGGAAAGGTGTTTGAGGGAACTGAGGGAGTCATGGAAATCCACCTAATATTGTCTAAAGATCAAAATGGATAGGTGAAATTATAGAAAGTAACTCCATGAGACAACACACAAGAACAACAAGATGAATTAAATATAATGCGACACCAAATGATGGTTACGCCATCGATCAACAAAAAGATTAATTTCCGCATCATGAGACAAATCTAGTCATAATTTCCCATCTACGTAATAATGTGTTGAATTGGTCACACACCCACATGGGTGGTTTGAAATTAGATTTTTAAACTCGAAAACCTACATTAAAAAAAAGAGATTGGCTGCAAAACCTTCAAATCCGGTCAGCAAAAATACTATTTAAGTCTGCATGAATCACAAATACCTCCAAAATCTCATCGTCATTCTCCTCATAAAAACCATCCAAAGATAGCTTGATCTTCATCTCTAAAATGACGATTGCCTTCATAAAAATCTATTCCATCAAGATATAGCATAGGCGGATGCAGCACAACTGTAATGCCACACTTCCGTTAATGTCACTCACAAAGGGAATGCATTAAGTTTCGTGGAGCGTTATAAGTAAACAGAATGGAGTATTACAAGACAAATAAAGTAGTACTTGAAAATTTTATAACTTAATTGCAGCGGAAACAACAATAGGTTTGGTTACACCTTCAAAACAAAAAAACTAAGTACATAATATCAGTCTTGTACAAAAGCCTTCAAACTACAAAATTTTAAAGCCATAATCCCCAACAGAAAATGCCATAAGCAGAATCAAAGCCAAGCAATGCATCTTTCAACTTCAAGCTGGAAGAAAGAGACATCTGAACTAAGCTTGAATATTTCCTCCCTGATAAACTGGGGGGGGTGGAGGGACGGAAGAAAAGAGGCGAAACAAACTAGGTCAGACATTTGTCTGGTGAGTCCAGTAACTTTAACAATATAATCATTAAAGTAACAGGATAAGAACATAAACTAGAAAGTAAGAAATGAATGTACACAAGCATGCATGACAAGGTAGGCAAGATGAATAAGATAAATGTTGATTGCGCTTCTAATCACTATAGGTTAATTACTACACTGCACCAATGCTAAATATATCGCACCATTACTAGTTCCATACTGAAAGTTGATCCCAACCCCACAATTGGTAGCCCCCAGGCGTAACATCTAGTAAGAGGTATCCACCCTATACAGTCCTTGACAGCCTACTAAATATTAGATGTCCCCAAACTACCCCCTTATCGCTTAATCGATCGACTCCTTAACTCGTATGTATTCATTACTTGTGTCATTCGACCCCACTTGTTTGTAGATACCTGTGCTGATCCCACCATGGGGTGTATCAATCCCTATGATGGCAACCCGACACAATTCAAGATGCACAGTGTATGACTACTGATGCCCAGTGCCTGCTTTTTCCACACCGGAGCACGTGCACGCCCGTACTCCATCAGAGCCTACACTGATACACCACCCGCTGCTATTTTGACTTCTTATAATCTGCCCAATAATCATGCCCCACCCTGCCTAGTTCAGGGTACTGTGATACATCTATGTGGGTTACTGCTGAAATGGGTTCCCATTAGTAAGGTTTCCTAACCAAATGTTATAACGGTTAAGTGTTCTCAATTTAACCTAACCCCGCCCATTTGTTTAATTAACATGTTGTATTGGTTAAGTGTCGCCTATCCATATGTCACTTAACCTTCCCACTGATTCACGCATGTTTATTAAACGGTTAAGTTTGTGGGCCTATATATACTAATATTACCCACCTACCCAAGATTTACTTAACCCTTTCACTTATCAAGTCCATATGTATTATTGGTTAAGCTTGCCTTAACCCTATCCACTTTGTTCATGTAATATTGGTTAAGTTGTCTTTTTACCCATGTTAACTTAACCCCACCCACCTAACTCGTTTAGGTATCATATTCAACATTAATTAGTTATTAATGCACAGACCTCTCACATTAAGTCGATCACTTGTGGCCGCTGGATATACCGGGCGGTTCCGGGCAGACTTCCACCACAAGCCAGACTTAACCTCATGTCTAAGCATCTAATTTATGCCTTTGACCTCTCACATTATACTGTCGTTTTGCAGTTGTTGGATATGCCGGGCGGTTCCGGGCAGTCTTATACCGCAAACCAAGTCTAACCTCATGTCTTAGGCGTTCATCTTTTAGCCAATTTACATATTTACTGTCCAAGTCTAGATTTATATGTAAATTATCCATAAGTGTGGTCAATTCAAGCTATGACACATTTACTTGTTATGCCCAAAATTACTTAATTAACTTATACCCAATTCCCCGTGTTTCAATCGCACGTACAACAAGGTCCAAAAATAAAATGGAGAGGGATAGAGGAAACACAAGAATTGACATAAGGAACAAAATAGGCATGTAAAGGTGTACCCAACTCAAGAATCATGTTTCCAATAGACATATTGTACATTAACAATAAGTATGGCTAAACTGAGCAAGTTACATCATAGGCATAAAGATTCAATAGAATTGAACATAAAAGAATCACCAGTTTGGTGTACAACATGATAGGTTCCATCACAACAGTCTCATAGGCATAGGTAATTCAGTTTTGACAAAAAGGATAAGCATGAAGCAGAATTGATTATCTTACAATTAGGCATAGTTCTAGATTCGATTCATTACAAGTCATGATTCCTATTACATGTTCCAAATCTGAGAAATAACTGAACTTACCAAATTATCACAAGTTTACACCCAAACCCATTTACATCAAGTCTCATGTTTGCTTATTATATACAATTTTTCCGAAACCATGGCCATCATCAATTTATGCCTTTTTACAAATCACATGTTACTTAACATTTCCCAAAAAAATTCCTTATCATTCAAGTGTTATACATGCGTGAATTTCGCATAATATGTTAGGCTCAAAGTTAGCCTAACTCATAAAAAAGAAAAAGGAAAAAGGCAGAGGGAAGAGAATCATGGTATCAAAATAGGCATAAATATATTAGCACTAAAAGGCATGAAGTGATATAATTGATCAAAAAAGCGTAGGCTATGAATCAAAAAAGGTGACAACTTGCAAATTTGATAAGATCCATTATAGGTATAATCATATGATCACAATTTACAACTTATCATAATTACTTTAGTTTAATTATCTTGTGAAAGCTACATGAACTCAAAGAGATTAAGAAAGAAGAGAAGATCTGAAATATGATTTCTGAAGTTGATAAGCTAATCCGTTGATGTAGGCTTTGATCTTTCTCTTTTATCTTGAATTTGATTAGTTATGGTGGAGGCTAGGTTAGCTTAGAGATGGACAGCATGACGGCTTCATAGAATAAGGTTATGAGGTTTAGGGTTTAGGTTTTATGTGATTATATAGAAGTATAGAATTAATATGAGCCTTTAGATCAACCTAGGATCCATCCAAACCATCCATTCCAAGAAAACGCGTCATCAGGCCAATCAGAAGTCGTCACGTAGCTTTACGACTCAGAAAATCATCACTGTCCAGAACAGTCAGCAGAGGTCGACCCCTACAGGGGGGTCGACACCTATGTCGACACCCTTATAGGGGGGTCAACTCCCATGTCGACACCCCCTGGGGTGGTCGACACCCCTGAGCGGGAGATTTCCCGCTCAGCTGCATTCCTGAATTTTGAATTTCGAATCTTCTTTGATTATTTAATTATTATTTTAATTTAATTTCTGCTTACATTTGAAATCTTCTAACCTCCATAACTTCTTCATACGGAATCCGATTCACGTAAACTCTATCTAAAGCAGAATTCCGAGACGAACGCAATGGCGTAACCCATTTCACCTAATTCCTCTTCTAAAAATTAAGTGTTCTTAAATTTGTTAATTTTAATGTTTTAAAATTATGAGGTGTTACAACAACCAACAATCCTATTTAAAGATCTCGAAGCAAAGGACCAGTGCAAGTCTAACTGCCACGACAAATTTTCTTAGCCTTAAAGCATGAGACCTTTTGCTCATTTTGATCCAACCGAATGATCCCTCCCTAAGGATGAGACTCAAATGGTACTAAAAAGATCAGGTAGCGCAAGTAGGTATTATGGGCCAGGAAATGATCAAAGATAAGAAATTGGATTTAGATCTTGGAGTACTGATGGGGCAAGATCTAGATGCGCAAACTAAAGCGGAAAAGGAGGGGATGCGGCGACGGCAAAGAAAGAGAAGAAGGATAAGAATATGGTTCGACTAGATGAGGAAGGAAGGACGAAAGAAAGAAGTTAAGTGGGTGATTTGGACACAACTTTTACGGGTTAGTCCTAGGTCCCAGTTATACCAAAACTCATTAACAAGTTGACCACTCTAGGTAGAATGCTAAACGGTCAAATGTTAAATGGACTTTAGGCAAAGGCTGAAACTTGACCTTATTAGGTTGGATTAAAATGTTAATCATCCCACGTCATCTTTTAAGATTTGAAGCAACCCGAAAAATAATTATCCTCATCACGGCTGTAACAAAGACCGAAGTCAAATTTCGAACCGTCCTCAAAGACTTAAAGTAGTCCCAATAAAGATGTTGCGATCACATAACGAACAAATTCAAAAAATAATTCAGCTATGAATCCGTAGTTAAATTAAAATGGATTTTCCCCTTACCTAGTTAACAATAAACAATTCACAAATCAAACATCCCAAAATCAGAAAGAAAGATTTTTCCTTAGCCCTTTCGATGGAAAATTTAAAACCTTTTGAAATGGATTTATTATAAACTAAAGATTTCATTATAAATCCAATTTATTACTACTATTATTAATAATAATTATGATCTAGTTTATATTACTAACTGGAAAACCTTTTTGTGTTCCAAAATGTTGAAATCCAAAAATCTCAAAGATTAATTGTGATAATTTCGATAAATCATCCAGTATAAATAAAAAGAGGGATACTAAAAATCACAAGAAATAGGTATTAATTATTTTTAAGTTTCGAGGCATATTCCTTATCATTTCCAATTCCCTTCTTTCAACCAACTAGATTATTGACCAACTAGATTATTTATTAAAATCACACAAAGCCCGAACAATTCTGAAACACGAATAGATTTTAAATGTTAAAACCATATTTTTATAAAACTATTTTCTGAAACCATAGTTTCAAAACTTTCGAATCCATTTTATTTCCCAAAACAGTTTTAGAAATAAAATTTCCTCGAATTCAAGACCACGTACTCAAATGAATATTTCCAACAAAAGAATATCCAGAATTTTAACGAGGTATCGAATAATATACCTTGCAATTATATTTCCAAATGAATACGACATATTAACTTGAATTTCTCATTTCAGACCAAGAAAAGGTCATTGACTGGCACACCAAACGAAACAAAAAAACTAGAAACCATGACTATCTCAGTTGTAGCTAGATTTTTATCCAGTCTCCAAACTCGTATCCACAGAATCCACCATATGTCGTCCTCATTCTATTCACAATGAAATCACTAACCTACTGTGGGGGTAAGGCAGAATTGGCTAGAATTCTGAAATTAACATATTTCAACTCTTAGTCGCTTAAGACTCATTCTACCTAAATAAGCCCATAACCATTTCATCATTGAAATATTTTAAAGTCGAGTAAGAAAGACGAAGAAAATAGAAAACAAAATCGAATTACGTTCTCTCCCGAGTCCTAGTTTAACTAATTCTTCCGATCGTCTAACCTATGGTCTGATACCATGTAACACTCCATACTTTTCTAAGCCTAAATTTCGACAAAAACCGAAACTCAAACCCAACTAAGCATGGAGCGTGTAAATCTGGTACCTGCAAATAAATGTGCATGAGCATATTCAGAGTACGATAAAATAACTCACAGCGGAAACAAAATAGGATAGACTAGTATCAACTCGGGTAACTACCTTATAAGAGTGAGTCACCATGTCAATACCGAGCATGAGAGAGGAAAACCGAAAACCAAACTTAAACACCTATTAGAACCAGACCCTCTCGAGAAAACCTAGGAGATTGTAATGAGGAGGAGGGTCAGAACAATAAGTTCTAGTGAATAGGAAGAGTATAACACAGTTTAAAATACATAGATGTATCCTGTTTTGTTCAACCAAAGAAATATTCCTACCAAGGCTAGTAATTCTAACGTAACCTTGTAAACATTGATGCATGACTCTAACTACCATACCTTAGGTAGCATTCCCAACTATAATGAAACTGAGATAGAACGTTTACGCATATATTTATGAAGCCTTTAAACCATCGATTAACCAATTACCAAAACTAAGAGGTGGGCTCTCAACTACTCGCTAATCATACGTAGATTAGTTATTTATGCATATATGTACATATTTAGCCACTTAAGATCTCACTATCAAATGATAGCTAAGGGTAGACCCTCTTGATCACTTAAGACATAGGCGGGCCTAGTGGTCACTAAATGCCTCTTGAGGGTTTACTCAACGCAAATATAAATTAGAGGACACTAGCTACAGGTCCTACTAATTAAGGCTTCCATCATTCACGCATATAAACTCATTCCCTACATAAGGCGAGAGAGTAAGCAGCCGCTTAAGACCACTCGGTTAGGTTGACGTAGCATGCCATTTAAGACCCTCTATGGTGTACCCCATCATTAATATCTAGATGGCCTTATTGGATAATCTCTTAGTCACTTAATACTTCCCGTAGGATAGGTAGCCCTATGGAAATACCATACCGGATCTTTTAAGACCTATTCCCAGGTGGATGCCTCGACCCAAGCCACTTAAGACCTAAGGAAGCGGACTATTCGTGAAAATTATCGAGCTCATACCCAATAAGCCTTTAATGCTTTCATTCATGGGAGGTGGGCTATGCATCGCTTAATACTTTTATAAGTGGATCTAAGCACTTAAGACCTTAACCCCAAAGCGGGCTACGTTATTGAGTTATTCTCGTTTAGTTTATCTTTACGAAAACATTTCCACGTACGCAAACTAGCTATCATCACGGGTTCCTATGGTTAATGATATCTCACATTGGTTGTACATATATTGGACTGATGGAAAGTGCAGACTTCTGTCAAATAAGGCAACTGACCTCGCATCATTAACCTATTAAATCCAATCCTAACTTTTAATTATTAGTTCTAGGTTAACTAATATAAAATAAGGAAAGTTATATCCTTCCTATACTAATATATTTATTTACTTTCTTCCTTATCGGACTTAGTATTTAAAACGACAATCAATACCCAGTAATCCCCTTTTTATTTCGTTTATTTCTATTTAATAGGGTTATTGCCATTTATGACCATAATGGTCATATTTTCCTAAGGCGCTAATTAACCCCTTAAATGCCATTTATCTCCATTAATTGTAATTAATGTCACTTATGAACCTAACGATCATAATTTCCT
Organism: Allium sativum; assembly: GCA_030737875.1. Lineage (NCBI taxonomy): Eukaryota > Viridiplantae > Streptophyta > Magnoliopsida > Asparagales > Amaryllidaceae > Allium > Allium sativum. The sequence goes on from CM060916.1 coordinate 840,088,220, forward strand.
AAGACATTAACTAATAATGAAATGTCCTTATTATATCAGTCCCTTTTTATTTCTAATTTAATTATTGTAACTCCTTAACCATTTCTAATTTACTTTGATTTGTTTTGTATATATATATTGTATGTTATAAGAAATATTTACTTATTTGATTGGAGCTATAATTCTTATTCCTATTCATTGTTTTCAAATTGTAACCATTTAGGCCTAACCTACCTAATTTAATTTGTTTCCCTAATCTATGATGGTTACAATAGTTATTATTCCTTTATGACCTTATCTATAGCAAATCAATTACATTAATTGCTACAATGCTCATAATACATGTTTCCATTTAATATGAATTAATTTTCATGTATAATTCCACAAAATGGAAACCATTCAAACATTAATTATAATATATATTTTGTTGTTTACGTGGATTTGGACAGATAATGTACACACACACACACGCACACACACATACGCACACACACACACACACATATATATATATATATATACGTAGCTAAAGTAGTTATTATTCTTTTATTATAATTAAATTAAATGTTTTGGTTTAAACTAACAACCAAACATTACTTTTTTGTATTCAGTTTTTAATAATATTCTAAATCTTCCAAAAAGGTTGTCATCTAAAATTATTGCAAATTATGCCTGAATATTTAAAGGAAGAATAAACATATTTCAAACCATAAGAAATATATAATATGTATGTTTTTGGAATAGTTGATGTAAACTACGCACACACACATATATATATATATATACACACACACACACATATATATATATATACATATATATATATATAAACCTGTATTTGTACGTAGATTTACACATTCTTTTCCTTTTTGTTTTGAACATATTTTTGTTGTTTCAAATAATGTCTCTTTATTGAAAAAGAGCAAAAGGCGTATTTAACATAACTAGGTTAAAACCAAAACAAAACTGAACACAAACAGATTTATATCCTCTTAAACAAATTTGCATAAATTACCATTTAACATCGAAACTACAGATCTAGAATAAAACTACATCTTAATAGTGATTTATGGGACTGATTTCCAGATCTACAGTGTTTGCAATAATCATAATATTTTTATACACAATTGTAAGCAAAAATATGAACGATTAAATAAGCCTACGAAATAATAATATTATTCCAATCATAATCCAATTCTTTTAGATTTAATAATTCTCGGAACAGATCAGATAGGAATTATTTTAGATTTAACAAAATTACAATGGATGTGATAAACATCTAGTCATACATTTCAGATTGAATACAAAAGAAATAATCAGGTTATTATATACTTTGTATATAAATTTTCCACTCACCTGAAAGCATCCAAATCTGAATCGTTTAGACCTAGAATTCCTATATTCCTATAGATCTATAGTTATTCTAAAAAGGGGATACTTTCATATTTGCAAGAAAACAAGAAAAGAAGGGCAAATGTAACACCCCACGCTTGCACCCAAATTTCGGTAAAAATCAAAACTTGAACACATCCAAGCATGGAGCGTGTATATCTGGTACTTGCAATAAATTTTTAAATCACTTTTGAAAACACGATGCAAAACATCCTAATCATACTGGTAGTTCTATATGAATGCAAATTTCAAAAATTCTTTTTCATCCATAACCCTCATACAACTATGAATAGAAGTGTAAAGCAACCAATTTTGCATCCAAACCCTACCATCCAAAACGTCACGCATTCAACCATTTCCTATTTATTTTCTCCCAAACTGGAAAAAGGAAATTGACGCGAAAAACTTTAACATTTTTCTCGCTTACAAATATTCCATGTTCCGTCCTACAGTAGAATTTTCACCTCAGTTACCCAAAATACTCCAAAATTTTCCATCTATAGACTGTAAAGAAGGCTTAAAACAAGCTCTAAAACGTAAAAGGAGTTAATTAATAGCTTGCACGCATCATTGATAAGGTGTGGAAATAGCGTTTCCAAGGCTAAAACAGTCTTTTCCTTGTTACTATTAACGTTTTTATCGTATCATTAGTCCTATTGCACCGCTAAAACGCGCACACAAAGCATCCAAAAAATCTTCCTCATGCTATACATGTGACCAAAAATCGAAATTTTTCATAAAAATAAATTTCCGCTTGAAAACTTGTTATGTTTATTTTGAAATTCCTTTTCAATACCGCTTTACTTCCCATATGAGATTCGTATGAAAAATAAAAAATTTCGGTAATGTGCACTTTGCGCCATTCAAATTGTCTATCTTAATGTAAAATAGACATCTAAATATGCATAAATAGCCATATCCAAATTTTGTGTTTTCGCACAAAACGAAATAAAAGAAAGTAAATTAGTTAAAATTTAAAAATTGTAAAAGTTTTATTTTTCAAACAACGTTTTCCAAAAGCTTTAAAAATGTATTTTGTGGAAACTTAAACGATTCAAGTCACATGTCGGCAAAATCTGATGAAGAAGAACCTTGACGCCAATCCATATCCTTTTCCACTTGAATTGATTACCCCTTTCAAATTGTACTGTTTATGTTAGATTTTTTTTATTGTATATGAACATATTTTTTTTAGAATTTTATTTGAAGTGAATGGGAAATGGCGGAGCCTCGCTACTGCTCTCTAAATACGTGGAAAAGAATGGGTGTTTAAGCATTTATAAGTGTTAGAAAGACCCTAAACCGTTAGATTTAATTTAATTAACAATCATCCATTTATAATAAAATATATAAAAAAACTATACCAATTGACCTAGCCATCACTAGGTGATCAATTGCCCAGGAGGTCGATCGCTAGGGTCGTTTATTGCCAGTGAAGGCGGTTTATATATGACATATAATATTTTTAAATTATGCTTTAATTATTTTCGTCCACTTTTATTATTCCACCTATAACTTTTTCAAACGGACTTCATTCGTCAAATTCCAAACATGAAATTAACTAGAATTCTAAGATGAACGCAAGGTTGTTACAATTGAAAGGACGGTTAGGCTTTAATGTGAACATGTTGACTTAAAATTTGTTAAGTTATGAGCCTAAAATTCTATGGTGATCTTGTGATTAGCCGTTAGGCTTTAATATGAACATATTGACTTACGAGGTATAAAGTTATAAGCATAAAATTATATTTTTATTAAATGGTTCTATGATAACTAATAAAGTTGATTAATAAATAATGAATATTCAGATTAAATGGATTAAAGAATATTGAAAATCAACAAAAAGAAATGTAAGTAAAATGCATAAGGCTAAATTAGACACAAGGTCTAATAAAATAGTGATATGCATTCAGTCTAGTCCTAAAGAATGAAGAGCTCAATGAGGAAAATCATCATAGATGTCCGGGAGTACGGTGGGAGCACGTCCAACTTATTATTCGACGGGACTAGAAGGAACTGCAAAACTTCTACGACACGTTAGTATACTCTGAGATGGCCCTCCGGAGTATGCCTAACAAAGTTGTACCCCCATAGTCAAGTCAATAAGGTTCCATCCATAGAGTATGCCTTGGATGCATTTATGTCGAGGGAAGCTAGAAGACCGATGGGATGATTTTTAGGATGATTCAATGGCTGCCTTGACTCCAAGAGTAGGCTTCGTGATCAGGACTCAATAAGGATGGCAAGTCATCGGATACCTGTTGTCATCAGTCTATGCGGGTACGGGAACGATCGAAGCTAAACCAAGAGGCCAATGATCTTTCACTATTGTGACATTGGACGAGGGACAATGCCAATTGGATGCTTAGACGGTTTGGTAGGGGCACCATCACCTAACTCTTTGAATGATCTTTCATTAGTTAAGGAGGCCGAGTGGGGTAATAGCGACGGAGAAAAGAGATAGACCAATTTATAGATATCTGTATTGTAGGCCTAACAAAGTTGTCCTTTACAGATATAGAAACCCATTGACTGAGTTTTGTAGAGGAACTCAGGATTATGGTGCTCTCATAGCGCGGCGATGAAGGCTTAGTACGTTTTGTAACGTGGCCTGATATGATTTCTTAAAGTGGCGATGGAGACTTAGTACACCTTCGTATCTTGGTTTAGTATGTTTTCGCAATGCAGCTATAGAGACCACTCGAGAAGAGTACTATAGGGAGTACCTTGAGATGAGGGGCATATAATTACATATATATGACTTATTAGTTTAATCAACTTGGTGGTAAATGATTTATGCGTGAATTCAAAAGTGTAATGTGAAATAAACTCAAATAACTTAATAAAAGTAATCCAGGGATAGAACGGTATAAGCAGTGTTACTTATAAAAAATATTTTTTTCATTCAATATAACTTTTGTTCTTATCGCTTCCCGATAAGTTAGGCATGTGGCAGAGATTATACGGCTTAGAGACATTTGTTAGATAGTGTCATTATTATGATAAGTTTTTACTTACTATTATATTTTATTCGTTCCACTGTGAAATATTTTATTGTGAGCTCTTATATATTTTATCTTTGCCTTTTTCCAGGATACTAAACATACCAATTCGGGTTTCAATGGACTTGAATTTTAGCATTTTGCAAAAAATTCGAGCTTGCTGAAATTTGGATTGTTATATCTTCACATTGTACATCATATACGGGGAGCATCTACATCAAGAACCTACAGTCAATGATATCACCTTCTTCTACAACTTCAAGCATTGAAAGGATACCCTGTATTACCTTTTCTTCGAATCCACCTTGGGTAACCGATTTATTATGGGTGGCTTTAGCAAATTGGGGAACATAATAGCCAATTTGTTTTATGTCCCATAGTAGGAAGGATGCACCAGAAGGTGGATTCCATGTTGAATTTTCAATCTCAATTTGCTTCTTTCAATTTCACTCGAGAATTTCTAATACTCATATCCCTTTGCAAGTGACAGCCCGACCAAGGACATTGGTAACGTGTATCATGCCTTTTTGGCTACTTTGAGGAGAGTTCCGGTGAATGATCGGGGAATTAAGAGATCCATTACCTATGAGTTCTTACATGGTTCCACTTTCTTGATGCATATCAGACCTTGGGAGGTGCTCGAGCTATAGAGGTCGTTCCTTCAGCAGTCGTGCCTCCAATCGGGGGGCCAGCGGTTATTAAAACTTAATCCCGGATTTCGGTCAAATGTGCCACCAAGCAAGCAACTATCCCATGGTCCAGTGGGGAACCTGTTGAAGAGGAGAGAGAGAGAAGTCCCTTGAGAAAGTGAAAGGGTCTAAGATCTCCCCTCCAAAAGAGCTAGTTATTGAAAAGTCTCCGTTCAGAACTCCATCTATGTCCAATCCGCTAATTCATTGTGCCCAATCAGTGAGAATCAAGTCGTCATTAAGGGGCCTGAGTGATTTAGCATTTTCGGACGTCTTATATTCCGCTCAGAACTTGGAAAGCACTACCTTCTTCTAAAGATTTGAAGAAGAGATAGCTCCTGTTAAGGCTGGGAAGACAACTCCAATAAGCCTAACTCTGTGCTCGAGTCCATTGGGGGATCACTAGGACATACACGACATAAGAACCGCAAATCACAACATTCTTTCATCATATGTATATCGAGTTCTAACTTGAGTGTTTTCTTGATTTACAGGTTCCATGACTGAAGGAGGAAAGTACCATGGACAATTCGGCACCGGTCTCTCCAGTATTGGTCCTGCCTATACAAGCTCCTCTGAACATGAATACCAGGATAGACACGACCAGGAGGACATGGGGCGTAAAAGTGAAAGGGAGAAGGAGAGAGAGGAGAGGGAACATGATCAAGAAAAGGAGAAGGAGAATAAAAGAAGACATCATCATTGCGAATACGCACCTCACCCTCATGGAAAATCCTCTCGATCTTACGATAGGATGCTTAGTGAGCACTTTTAAGTCAAGGGCTTGTCACAACATAAGCTTCCTACTAAACCGACTTGGTAATGCTGACACGCTTCGTCAAAAGGCTATAGGGTCGTCGTGCCCAGTGGGCGAATAGAGAAGGAGCCCTAAGCTGCACTTACCTAAGAGAAGGATATGACTAACGAGCAAAGGAAGAATAAGACGTAAAATGCCTTCCCTCATCATTATTTCCCCCAAATCCAGTTCTTTCCTACCTCTACATCCAGTACAAGAACGATAAGATGCGAGCGAATGTTAATGACATACTCTCCTAATATCGAGAAATGGTCAAGCACTCAAGAAGGATATCCGAAGTCATTAGGATTCTTGAACTAGATATAGAAAACGTGAATCGATTGTGGGAGTGCGACAAAAGTGCCTTAAAGAAAACCTAAAAAGATCTAGCAGATTGCAAGGCTCAACTCATAGCTACAAAAAAATTATATGAGAAGTCCAAGGTTGAGTTTGATGGGCTTTGAGCAAGATTTAGTAGTGAACTCAATCTGTGGTCCTTCAAAACTAATTCTATTAAGGATGAGATGAAACTTGTGGAGTAGGAAAACCAATCTCTCAAGGCCAAGAATGAGGCGCTAAAAAAAGAGAAAGAGCGGTATGCCTAGTAGAATGCCCGACTGAATACCCAGTTGGTTGCCTCAGAAGATGCCAGGAAGAAGGCCAAAGAAAATGCTCATGTCGCCCTTGAGTCTTCCGTTAACTCTCAAGCCCTATACGATAAAGAAATTCAAAAGGTAAAGGCTAAAGTGGCTGTGGCGGAGAAGATGGAGGAGGTGTTTGCCTCCCAAGTGTTGACTTTCTATGTCCGAGTCATCTAGTATCGGGATCTGACGTGAGTACAAGATTACTCGCAGATCTCGGCCAGTACTTTGGACCAATTATTGGAGAAGGAGAGACTATATTTGAAAGATGGCGGGGTAAATGAATAAGAATTGGAGGCCAAAATTCTAAAGGGAAATAAGCTCAATGTTCTCGTTGAAGGCTGACTACTGCTTAAGGAGGAGGAGGATGCATAGCGGCTTCGACTTAAAGGTAAATCAGTAGTCGAGGGGGAGCTCGGCATGACTAAGGATGATACTGCTTCTACTCAATCAACTAGCCAGCCTATCAATGCGGGGAGCCACTCACGTCAGGAGTATTCGTCCTGCCTTCTCCGGCTCAGGACTTCGATGGAGTGGATGGGTATAATCCGAACGAACCGGGCCTTGGCCCGTGTAAGCCTTTAACGCTGATCCCTGTGATCAAGACCCCTACTACTCCTGGGGATGGTTCTGCCAAAGGTATTCCTCTAATTTCTCCTCCGTTTAAGAAAGTTATCATGGCTTGTCGTCAAGTTATAGGGTTTCTAGCTGAGAGACCCATTTTCTCGTGAGACTTGAAACACATTGCTCTTCCTTCTATAGGTACAACGTTGGCCAAGGCTAATCCTGAAGTAGAAGAAAAAGTGTTGTACGAGCCTTAAGTTCAACCTTGCGATGACGCAGCCAAAGAGGAAGGGATTGTAGACGCCCTTAAAAAACAGGATGGAAAATAGGCTCATGTTGAAGGCGATGACGATCTAATTTATACCAATAAGTCTAAAAAGTCCAGAGTTGTAACACCCCACCTCCGCAAGGGTCACTCACAAAGGGAATGCAATTGTTTTGGTGGAGCATTATCTAGGTAAACATACACAGAGATACCACAAGACAGAACATAAATAAAGCAGCGGTAGAAATTAAAAACCAAATCTTATTACTTTCAAGAAAAGAGTCAAAACCTCATATATCCAAAGTAAAAGTTGCCATTATTCCATTACATCAAGTTCTAAATAAAGAAGCATAAACTTAAAATAACAAAAGTAAATTATTCTCCAAAAATAGCAGACGTGCAGCCATAGCATAGCTCAAGACCAAACCGTACATGAGCTGACAGAAAGCAAGCTAAATCCAAGCTAAGAGCTAGAGTTTCCTCCCTGAGAACCTGGGGGAAGAAACGAAAGAAAAAGAGGCAAAAGGAAATGGGTCAGTCATAAAGACTGGTAAGACCAAGTAACTTTCAGCATAAAAACAGGTAAAGGCAACATGACATGTATAAACTGAAAGTAAACATAAGTATGATGTCAAGATGGATAAGATAGACTAAGATAACATGATGAATCAACTATAGGTCAAGTATAGCATCGCATGTTCAAGGTTCGCTGCACCAACTGTACTAGTAGTCCAACCCATGTCAAGTATTAATCATGAAATGATCCCTTAGCCCAAAATCGTGAATGACCCATTACTAGGTCCAACTGAATGATCCACTAATCGATCGGCTCCCTACAAGTTCTAGCTCGTTGTGTTTCTGTGTCATACGGCCCATCACGAATGTAGTCACCTGTGCTAGGTCCACCATAGGGTGTATCAAGCCCTATGGTGCTAACCACCGACACGAATCAAGCATGCACAGATAAACCTACTGATGCCCAATGCCTGCTTTTTCAACTTCGGACCATGTGCACGACCATAGCCCGCCTGAACCTACACTGGCGCACCCACATAGTCGTCGTTCTGGTCGCTTACAATCAGCCCAGTAATCATGCCCCACCCTGCCTAGTTCCAGGGTACCATGATACATCTAGTGGGTTACTGCTGAAAAGGACCGCGTAACTAGGGTTTCCGTCTAGTAGGTTAAGTGTTGTCATTTAAATTCGAGACTTAACCCCATCAATCTAGCGTATCAAGTTGGCTAAGTGTTGTCATTTAAGTTCGTGATTTAGCCCTACAATTCACGTGTCAAGTTGGTTAGGTGTTGTCGTTCAAGTTCATGACCTAACCCGACCAATCATGTTTCAAGTTGGTTAAGTGTTGTCTTTCATGTTCATGACTTAACCCTATCATGTGACATTAATTCATTAATGCACCCCAACCTCTCACATCATACCTGTTGTTGTAGTCACTGGATATGCCGGGCGGTTCCGGGGAGATTTACACCACAACTCAGTCTGACCTCGGGTTTCAAGCGCGATATGACCAACTACCCACATTGAATCCTATTGTTTGCAGTAACTGGATTTGCCGGGCGGTTCCGGGAAGATTTACACTGCAAACTCAACCTAACCTCGAGGTAGCCATTATCAAGTTCATTCTAGTGTCATGACCATGTCCAAGTTTCATGTCAAGTTTCATGTTTCAACTTATGCCTATTATCAAGTTCATGATTCATGTTTATAACCAGTTCATGTTTTGCCTAATCTACCCAAATCGTATTCCCATCGCATGTAAACGTTAATCGATCTAAATTACCAGCAAATCTAAATCTAGAGATAAAGGGAATAACATAAAAACTATGATAGGCAGAAGGGACAAGCATAAAGCGATAAAAGAGATTACAAGACTGGCATGATATAACTTGAGATAATCGGTTACAACATCACTGGCACATAGAAATTAACAGGGTTTCAAATCTAGCAAAATAAGGCGATAGTCCTGATAAAAACTTGACATAAAAGAATAGGCATACAAAAGCAAGCCAAATACAAGGATAATGGGTCAATGGTTTTTGGTGTACATAATAACGAATAAACTAAGCAAGTCCCACCCTAGGTATGGGATCCAACTAAATGCCAATTCGGTGTTCAACATGGTTTTCAACTATAGTGTTATGAGCAATCAACAATAATAGTCAATTAACCACAATAGTTATACAATAGTCATGGATAATTATCCAAAAGAGTTCCAGGCAACTACCCTAATAGTCATAGGAAATTAACTGTAATAGTTTCAAAGTCATGGTCATAGTCTTATGTTCATAATCATAGGCAGTAATTCATAGTCACGAGTCATAGGTGATTAGCCACAATTGTTCTTGTCATAGTCATAGGCAATGGTCTTATGTCCTCAGTCACAGACATATGCATAGTCTTATGTTCTCAATCATAGTCCTTGGCCATTACCAATAGTTTCAATGTCATAGGCATGATAACGTTTGATTTATAATGCGAATAGGCCCAAACTGATTTCAAAGCAATATTCCAAATGTCAAGATCCAAGAAGAACAAGAATAGATATGAATCGATTATCATGCTTAAGTCAAATTTCACTTTATCTCATGTCCAAATTACAATTAACAAGTTTAGATCTCAAAGTAACTAGAACTTACAGTGCGTGGATCGAGATTTAGAAAGCAGAATTTGATTGTTGAATCTCTATTTGATTGATCGTGTTCTAATTGAAATCCCCTAATTTGCAAATCTCTAAGCGTAGTCTTGATGGAGAAGAAGCAGCCCTTTTTATCTTATTATTTTGATTATCTCAGAAGCAGCATAAGGACAGAATGAAATGGTGTGGAGAGAATGAGGCTAGGGGGCTGCTTATATAGGGTTAGGCAGACGAATCTGGTCACGAAACAAGTCTAAATACATCAGAATGCATCTGGCTCAGGAAATAGGTTCGGGAGGCAGGTTGATCCCCAGGTCGACTCCCCAGTCGACCTGGTCATGGGGAGGTCGACACCCCAGTTGACTCCCCAGTCGACCTGGTTGGGGGGGTCGACTCCCCAGTCGACCTAGGTATATGGGTGGGAATTTTCCCGCCAGCCTTCTCTGGGTTTGAATTTCGAATTTCTGGCTTTATTTTCGAGCTGTTTTATTATATTTAAATTCCTGAAACTTCTGAGGGTCATATCTTGGTCATACGGACTCCGATTTTCGAAAACTCGGACTCGATTTCATGTAGAATTCCGAGACGAATGCAATGGCGCAACCCGTTTCCCTGATTCTTATTTTGAACTTTAATTCTGCCTTGATTTATGACTTTAACATGTTATGAAAATACGGGTTGTTACATTCTCCCCTCCTTAAAGGATTTCGTCCCCGTAATCTCTAAGTTAGGAAGAATATGTCCTACCATCCAATCATCCATCTACTCAACCATCATTCACGAGCAATCATTGTCCTTAAAAGATTTCTAATGCTATATGAACATATGCAAAAAGTGTGTGTATATGTTCCATATCTAATGCAAATGATCAGGCCTGTTTGATCTTCTTAATGCAAAATATGTTTAGTGTCATGAATCCAACATGTATGCAAATAATCCTAGTCACATAAACACTATATGTGTGCGCAAGAATTCATCCATATGCAACATCCACATGATAACACAGTCAATTTCATCCATAAAAAAGTATAAACACTCATGCATATGCAATATGAAAACATGTCTGAGCCGATCTAGTGCCTAATGTGTGTTATGCAACCACGAGCAATGTAACAACCCGAATTTTAATAACATGTTGAAACTAGAAATCAGGGTATAATTAAATTTTAAATTAAGAATCAAGGGAAATGAGTTATGCCATTGCGTTCGCCTCAAAATTTTACATGAAATAGAGTCCGAGTTTTCGAAAATCGGAGTCCGGATGAAGAAGTTATGGCCTGTAGAAGATTCAGCGGATTTTAGGCAGCACAGGACCAGGCAGGTCGACCTGGGGGCCAGGTCGACCATGTGGTCGACCCTAGGGTCGACCTACCCCCCCCCCCCCCCCAGGTCGACCATATGGTCGACCTCCCGCCTTACAGGTCGACCTGGTCGGTCTGTTTTGACCTTGAACCCATTTTTGAAGCCTGAGACGTGTTTTGATGGTCCGGATTGATTCTAGGGCTAATCTAAGGGCCTAAACTAGTTGCTACACCTATAAAAACACCCTTAGACCTAACCTAATTCATATCAAATCATTCTTACACTATTATGCTGCTGAACTCCCTCTTGAACCATGGCCGCCGCCAAATTAAAGCTTAAGCAATCAAACTCAAATCAATTCGAAGAACAAAGCTTCAACAATGGTTCAAACAAATAAATCAACACTACTACAATGTTCTATGAAAATTTCAGTTCTTAATTCGTTAGCCATGCCCTGTAAGTTCCAGTTATTTCAGATTAAAATATTTAAATATAATATGGGCATGTGATGAAGTGAAATTGGATTTAAGTATGTTTATCGATCTATTTCTGTTGCTTCTTGGATCTTGAGTTTTGAGACTTGTCTAGTTTATGATCTATTCAGCCTGTTGTAAATCAGTTTTCTTGATTCATATTGATATTATTACCAAGTTGTAATCTTCATGCCTATGATAATGTTTCTCTCTCTGATCTTATTTTTATGCAAAATTCTACCTTCCCCTATTTATTTTCTTTTGATGAACCTAGGTCAATTTCGGACCTAAGGCCTAAACTATGATATACGTACGATGGTATACGGGGGAAATATTGGAATATTGCCTAGTGGAATTTATGTGTTTGGTGGAATTGATGGCATAACATAAAAAATTGGATATTTGGGTATTACTACCATTAACATGAAATTGGATATTTGGGTATTGTCAATATAATTGAAATTGCAAGTTTGGGCATACATGAATTGGCATGTAAATTAAATCACGAGTTTGGGACTATGTAAATTAAATCAAAAGATTGGGCATATGTAAATTTTACATGTAATCTAGAACTTGGGCATATGTTAATTATGTAAAATTTGGAGTTGAAACATATATGATAATTTATGACATAGTAGAGGTTTAATATGAACGCGCCTAAGTTGGGTTTTGGGTAATTGGCATGTATTATAAATAAAAGGCTATAACTTGGCATAACCTTATAGTGAATTATGGTAATAATTTGGGAATACGTTTTGGGGCAAAAACGTGAACCATGAACATTTATATATGTTAAACACATGAACGGATATTGGGGTTTTGGGTGGAATACGACCATTAATGAACCTTTGACACGAGGTTAGACTCAGTTTGTGGTGTAAATCTGCCCGTAACCGCCCGGCAAATCCAGTAGCCACAAAGTGTCAGTCTAATGTGAGTGGTCGAAGGCCAAATTGTAGGCGTAACGGTTTATGACACGAGGTTAGACCCAGTTTGTGGTGTAAATCTGCCCAGAACCGCCCGGCAAATCCAGTGGCCACAAAATGCAAGGCCTAATGTGAGAGGTCATGATTCGTTCGTCATAATGAATGAATTAAGGAATACTAACCATAATAAGATATGGGTATGGTTAGAGGGTTAGGTGGGATGACATGGAAATTTGACATGTAAATATGGACCTAACCGGTATGAGTTAAGAACATGTAAAACTTATAAATGTAGGCTCAACCAACATAATTGTTAATCAGACCAATGGGTGGGTTAAGTAATATGACTAGACTAATGACACTTAACCAATATGATATGAATGGGTGGGTTAAGTAACGTGGCTAGGCTAATGACACTTAACCGTTATAACATGACTAGCGGATGGGTTGGGCTAACTTGACTAGGTTGATAACACCCAATCGATATAACCTGATGCGTGGTAGGGTTAAGTAAATACACGAGGGTAACACTTAACCATTATAATATGACTGGTGGATGGGGTTAAGTTAACATGCACTTAACCAATATAACGTGATGCGTGGTAAGGTTAAGTAACAACAGAGGGTAACACTTAACCGTCACAACATGATCAGTAGGTGGGCTAAGTCAATGTACACTTAACCAATATGACATGACATGCGGTGGGGTTAAGTTAACACAAGGGAGAACACTTAGCCAGTATAACAAGGCTTGCGGTAGGGTTAAGTAACACAAGGAACAACATTTAACCGATATAACATGATGTGTGGTAGGGTTAAGTAAAACAAGATAAAACACTTAACCAACTTAACATGATGGACGGAGAGGGTTAAGTACATATCGGGTTGGTGGGTAATATTAGTAAATATAGGCCCACAAACTTAACCATTAATAAGCATGCTTGAATCGGTGGGTTAAGTACATCACGGGAAGGAGGGTAATATCTGTATATATAGGCCCACAAACTTAACCAGTAGGAAACCCTAGTAACGGGGACCCATTTCAGTAGTAACCCAATTAGGTATCATGGTACATTGAAACTAGGCAGGTTGGGGCATGATTACTGGGCTGATTGTAAGCAGTCAAAAGCGACGTCGGTGGGTGCACAGTGTGGGTTCTAACGGGGTGCAGGCGTGCACACACTCCGGAGCATACAAACAGGGCATTAGGGCACCAGTAGTATAACCTATGTATTCTAGAATTGTGTCGGGCCGCCACCATGGGTCTTGATACACCCCATGGTGGGACCAGCATAGGTACCTACAATCATTGGGGGCCGTATGACACACATAGGTAGCATAATCCCTAGGTTGGACCTAGGTGGCATAAACCCTAAATCCGAGAAGCGTTCATTAGGTAGCATAATCCCTAGGTTGGACCTAGGTGGCATAAATCCTGGTTGAATCTGGGAAGCGCTCGATAGAAAACCCAAGATTAGATCTTGGTAATAAATAATAGATGTACACGTGAAAGCAACCTTAATTTCGGGAATTGGGATCACGTTATGATTTTATCATTTTATATAGATTACTAGTTGGGACACTAGTTAGGTGGTGCAGAGCAAATAGATATCATTTTAATGGTGAAGCAGAGAAATCTTGCGATGCTTGATAGAAATCTTGCGAAACTATACTTAGTTCATCTTGAATGGGAACCTCGCAATGTCATGCATGACAAAAGTCATATGATGTTATTCTTAGTTATCATGCCTGTAGCTTATCTTGTCATCATGCTTATGTTTATTTTCAGTTTATTCATGCCATGTTATCTTTACCTATTTTTATGCTGAAAGTCACTAGGATTTACTCAGTCTTTATGACTGACCCGGTTTGTTTCGCCTCTTTTTCTTCCGTTCCCTCCCCCCCCCCCCCCCCAAGGTTCGCAGGGTGGAAATACAGCTTAGTTCGGATTTTACCAAGCTCCAAGGCTCTTTCATGTACGGCTTGGATTTCTCTTGGCTATGGCTTGCTTTGCTTTATTGGGGAATACTACAGTTTATTTTTATGCTTCTTTGTTTTTGAGCAAGACATATATTTTAGCTATGTAATTGGGTATTGGAAGTTGATGAGCTTTTATTGTAAACAATCATATTTAATAAGATTTGAAGTACTTCTAATTTGCTTTCCGTTGTTTTTATATATGTCTGTCTTGTAATATTTCTGTTCCAGTACCCATATTGCTCCATTGAAGTTAAGGCATTCCCTTTGTGAGTGACCTTAACGGATGTGGGGTGTTACATTTGGTATCAGAGAAGAAGGTTACTAGACTAGGCAAAAGCTTTTAAAAACCTTCTGAAATTATTTTTAAACATTTACAAAGAAGCATTTTTCTAAAGAAAAGTTTTGTTTTACGAAAGGCATATTCTCCAAAGCCATATGCACTATCTTTTCATTCTCTCTTTGAATCTCCTCTTTCTTTCTTTTTCGCCATAATTTTGTAGGTGTACGACACAAGTCGGAGGGCAAAGAAGTGCCCAACCTCCATCTGTAGCCACAGTAGTTCCATCTGCGACTAATCTTATTTCAAGCTTTGTAGGGATGTAGTGTGATGGAGATAGCTTTCAAGAAACCGGCCAACAAACTATACAAGGATAGTAAGAACGAGGATAAAGAACACAAGCCTAAGTACAAGATCGTCGAGAGGGCAATTGTATGCTCTCACTACTAGCATACCTAAGAGAGGTGGTAACGTTTCTGTTAAAAGTTTAGCTTTTTTTTCTATCATACCGTGGGAACTTTGTTTTTGTACATCGCATCCTTTTAATTCTGCTCCGGTAGTTGGAGTCTCTGCACCTTAGTACTAGCGTAGTAGAGGATCCCGTTTTTGTCTCAAATCCTATGGGGAATCGGCTCATTTATTCATGACTTGTTTGGATTTGAGAATGTTTATGCTAAGTGTTGAGTTTAGAAGTAATTCTTATGTTTTTGGGCAATGGGTTGATTCTAGGGATGGAGTGGTTTTCCAAAAATGATACCATTCTCGAGTATGAAAAGAGGGTAGTTAGAATCTTGACTTGCCCCAGTAATGCCCTCGAAGTCTAGTGTAACCCTTAGGGTTCTGCCATGCTTATTGATCCGCTCGAGTAGTGTTGCCACTAAGGCGGATGGTTCATCTCGCTTATGCAAGAGTTATAAAAAAAATCACCTTAGTAAGTACACTTGGAAACATGGTTAGCATTTGTTTATTTTCAAGAGATAATTCATTTATGTGGAATACCTTCTAGTAAGTTAACGAGATCCGAGATTCACTAGTGAATTTTGGAGAGTTTGCATGAAACCATGAGTACGCAGTTATGTTTAAGCCGAGTATACTAGAAGAAGAATAGGTAAAAGTGGAACGAGGGGCAACAGTGGAATGAGTTCCAACTCATATTTTGGAAACAAGAATTAAGAAGCTACGAAATTGTGAAGTTAAAGACGGTGAAAGCACAATGGAGTTAAGCTCAAGGAAATGCGACTCAGAAGATTGAAGACTAGATACGCGCATCATATCTCTTTTTAAGAGTATATCCGTAGTCCCTCTTTTCCTGCAGAGCT
Organism: Allium sativum; assembly: GCA_030737875.1. Taxonomy (NCBI): domain Eukaryota; kingdom Viridiplantae; phylum Streptophyta; class Magnoliopsida; order Asparagales; family Amaryllidaceae; genus Allium; species Allium sativum. Next base: position 840,104,479 of record CM060916.1, read on the forward strand.
TATTTGCATGCTATCTTTTAAGTATAACCTCTCGGTCCTATTCTCCATCCTATTTATGTTGCAAACCCCGTAGGGAGTATGACTCATCTGTTAGTAATACATGTTGGGGCTTGAAGGTGTCCGTTGGGTTGACTAAACTTTTTGGGTTTTATAGGATATGGGTTGGTCTTAGGAAGGGATTTCTTGTGACCAAAAAGGATTCCATCATGCTTAGTTTCCTAGAATCATATATATTGGTTGGTCAATTCTTTGGGTATCAGTCTGATATTGATTTAGGTCTTCGGGGCTGGTGCTTAGGGAGTTCTTCTCCAAATCAGTATATATGTGACATAGATTTCCAGTTTTGACATTGCCTAATGGGCACAAGTTTTTTTTTCTTGCTTCTATCGTTCGACTATACCTTTGGATAGGAACAATTGGGTGTAAACATGTGTTTGAGACATGTTATGATTGATGGTTGCAAGTGGCTGCTAGTGGTTGCTCGTGGATGCATATACACGCACCTTAGACACTAGATCGGCTCTGTCACCTTTCATATTGCATATGCATGAGTGTTTATACTTGCTTATGGATGAAATTAAATGTGTTATCATGTGGATGTTGCATATGGATGAATGTTTGTGCACACATATAGTGTTTATATGGCTATGACTATTCGCATACATGTTGGACTCATGGCACTAAAACATATTTTGCATTAAGAAGATCAATCAGGCCTGATCATTTGCATTAGATAAGGAAAATATACACACACTTTCTGCATATGTTCATATAGCATTAGAAATCTCTTAAGGACAATGGATGCCCGTGATTGATGATTGAGTAGATGGATTATTGGATGGTAGGACACATTCTTCTTAACTTGAAGATTTCGGGGACGAAATCCTTTAAGGAGGGGAGAATGTAACAACCCGAATTTTAATAACATGTTGAAACTAGAAATCAGGGTATAATTAAATTTTAAAATAAGAATCAAAGGAAACGAGTTACGCCATTGCGTTCGTCTCGAAATTTTACATGAAATAGAGTCCGAGTTTTCGAAAATCGGAGTCCGGATGAAGAAATTATGGCCTGTAGAAGATTCAGCAGATTTTAGGCAGTACAGGACCAGGCAGGTCGACCTGGGGGCCAGGTCGACCATGTGGTCGACCTACCCCCCCCCCCCCCTTGGTCGACCATGTGGTTGACCTCCCCCCTTACAGGTCGACCTGGTCGGCCTGTTTTGACCCTGAACCCATTTTTGAAGCCTGAGACGTGTTTTGATGGTCCGGATTGATTCTAGGGTTAATCTAAGGGCCTAAACTAGTTGCTACACCTGTAGAAACACCCTTAGACCTAACCTAATTCATATCAAATCATTCTTACACTATTATGCTGTTGAACTCCCTCTTGAACCATGGCCGTCGTCGCCAGATTAAAGCTTAAGCATTCAAACTCAAATCAATTCGAAGAACAAAGCTTCAACAATGGTTCAAACAATAAATCAACACTACTACAACGTTCTATGACAATTTCAGTTCTTAATTCGTTAGCCATGCCCTGTAAGTTCTAGTTATTTTCAGATTAAAATATTTAAATATAATATGGGCATGTGATGAAGTGAAATTGGATTTAAGTATGTTTATCAATCTATTTCTGTTGCTTCTTGGATCTTGAGTTTTGAGACTTGTCTATCTTTATTCCCACGTCTAGTTTATGATCTATTCAACCTGTTGTACATCAGTTTTCTTGATTCATATTGATATTATTACCAAGTTGTAATCTTCATGCCTGTGATGATGTTTTTCTCTCTGATCTTATTTTTATGCAAAATTCTACCTTCCCCTGTTTATTTTCTTTTGATGAACCTAGGTCAATTTCGGACCTAGGCCTAAACTACGATATACGTGCGATGGTATACGGGGGAAATATTGGAATATTGCCTAGTGGAATATATGTGTTTGGTGGAATTGATGGCATAACATAAAAATTGGATATTTGGGTATTAACTACCATTAACATGAAATTGGATATTTGGGTATTGTCAATATAATTGAAATTGCAAGTTTGGGCATACATGAATTGGCATGTAAATTAAATCACGAGTTTGGGACTATGTAAATTAAATCAAAAGATTGGGCATATGTAAAATTTACATGTAATCTAGAACTTAGGCATATGTTAATTATGTAAAATTTGGTGTTGAAACATATACGATAATTTATGACTTAATAGAGGTTTAATATGAACGCGCCTAAGTTGGGTTTTGGGTAATTGGCTTGTATAGTAAATAAAAGGCTATAACTTGGCATAAACTTATAGTGAATTATGGTAATAATTTGGGAATACATTTTGGGGCAAAAACGGGACCATGAACATTTCTATATGTTAAACACATGAACGGATATTGGGGTTTTGGTGGAATATGACCATTAATGAACCTTTGACACGAAGTTAGACTCAAGTTGTGGTGTAAATCTGCCCGGAACCGCCCGGCAAATCCAGTAGCCACAAAGTGTCAGTCTAATGTGAGAGGTCGAAGGCCAAATTGTAGGCGTAACGGTCTATGACACGAGGTTAGACCCAGTTTGTGGTGTAAATCTGCACGGAACCGCCCGGCAAATCCAGTGGCCACAAAATGCACGGTCTAATGTGAGAGCTCATGATTCGTTCGTCATAATGACTGAATTAAGGAATACTAACCATAATAAGACGTGGGTATGGTTAGAGGGTTAGGTGGGATGACATGGAAATTTGACATGTAAATGTGGACCTAACCGGTATGAGTTAAGAACATGTAAAACTTATAAATGTAGGCTCAACCAACATAATTGTTAATCAGACCAATGGGTGGGTTAAGTAATATGACTAGACTAATAACACTTAACCAATATGATATGAATGGGTGGGTTAATTAACGTGGCTAGGCTAATGAACGCTAACTTGAATAGGTTGATAACACCCAATCGATATAACCTGATGTATGGTAGGGTTAAGTAAACACACGAGGGTAACACTTAACCATTATAATATGACTGGTGGATGGGGTTAAGTTAACATGCACTTAACCAATATAACGTGATGCGTGGTAAGGTTAAGTAACAACAGAGGGTAACACTTAACCGTCACAACATGATAAGTAGGTGGGCTAAGTCAATGTACACTTAACCAATATGACATGACATGCGGTGGGGTTAAGTTCACACAAGGGAGAACACTTAGCCAGTGTAACAAGGCTTGCGGTAGGGTTAAGTAACACAAGGAACAACACTTAACCGATATAACATGATGTGTGGTAGGGTTAAGTAAAACAAGAGAAAACACTTAACCAACTTAACGTGATGGACGGAGAGGGTTAAGTACATATCGGGTTGGTGGGTAATATTAGTAAATATAGGCCCACAAACTTAACCATTAATAAGCATGCTTGAATCAGTGGGTTAAGTACATCACGGGAAGGTGGGTAATATCTGTATATATAGGCCCACAAACTTAACCAGTAGGAAACCCTAGTAACGGTGACCCATTTCAGCAGTAACCCAATTAGGTATCATGGTACCCTGAAACTAGGCAGGGTGGGGCACGATTACTGGGCTGATTGCAAGCGGTCAAAAGCGACGGCGGCGGGTGCACAGTGTGGGTTCTAACGGGGTGCGGGCATGCACACACTCCGAAGTAGACAAACAGGGCACTGGGGCACCAGTAGTATAACCTATGTATTCTATAATTGTGTCGGGCTGCCACCATGGGTCTTGATACACCCCATGGTGGGACCAGCATAGGTATCTACAATCATTGGGGGCCGTATGACACACATTGGTAGCATAATCCCTAGGTTGTACCTAGGTGGCATAAACCCTAAATCCGAGAAGCGTTCAATAGGTAGCATAATCCCTAGGTTGGACCTAGGTGGCATAAATCCTGGTTAAATCTAGGAAGCGCTCGATAGAAAACCCTAGATTAGGTAATAAATAATAGATGTAATGTGAAAGCAACCTTAATTTCGTGGATTGGGATCACGTTATGATTTTATCATTTTATATAGATTACTAGTTGGGACACTAGTTATGTGGTGCAGAGCAAATAGATATCATTTTAATGGTGAAGCAGAGAAATCTTGCGATGCTTGATAGAAATCTTGCGAAACTATACTTAGTTCATCTTGAATGGGAACCTTGCAATGTCATGCATGACAAAAGTCATATGATGTTATTCTTAGTTATCATGCCTGTAGCTTATCTTGTCATCATGCTTATGTTTATTTTCTGTTTATTCATGCCATGTTATCTTTACCTATTTTTATGCTGAAAGTCACTAGGACTTACTCGGTCTTTATGACTGACCCCGTTTGTTTCGCCTCTTTTTCTTCCGTTCCCCCCCTCAGGTTCGCAAGGTGGAAATACATCTTAGTTCGGATTTTACCAAGCTCCAAGGCTCTTTCATGTACGGCTTGGATTTCTCTTGGCTATGGCTTGCTTTGCTTTATTGGGGAATACTACAGTTTATTTTTATGCTTCTTTGTTTTTGAGCAAGACAGATATTTTAGCTATGTAATTGGGTATTGGAAGTTGATGGGCTTTTATTGTAAACAATCATATTTAATAAGATTTGAAGTACTTCTACTTTGCTTTCCGTTGTTTTTATATATGTCTGTCTTGTAATATTTCTGTTCAAGTACACATAATGCTCCATTGAAGTTAAGGCATTCCCTTTGTGAGTGACCTTAACGGATGTGGGGTGTTACATTTGGTATCAGAGCAGAAGGTTACCAGACTGGGCAAAAGCTTTTAAAAACCTTCTGAAATTATTTTTAAAATGTCTACAAAGAAGCATTTTTCTAAAGAAAAGTTTTGTTTTACTAAAGGCATATTCTCCAAAGCCATATGCACTATCTTTTGATTCTCTCTTTGAATCTCCTCTTTCTTTCATTTTTTCCATAATTTTGTAGGTGTACGACACAAGTCGGAGGGCAAAGAAGTGCCCAACCTCCATCTGTAGCCACAGTAGTTCCATCTGCGACTAATCTTATTTCAAGCTTTGTAGGGATGTAGTGCGATGGAGATAGCTTTCGAGAAACCGGCCAACAAACTATACAAGGATAGTAAGAACGAGGATAAAGAACACAAGCCTAAGTACAAGATCGTCGAGAGGGCAATTGTATGCTCTCACTACTAGCATACCTAAGAGAGGTGGTAACGTTTCTATTAAAAGTTTAGCTTTTCTTTTCTATCATACCGTGGGAACTTTGTTTTTGTACATCGCATCCTTTCAATTCTGCTCCGGTAGTTGGAGTCTCTGCACCTTAGTACTAGCGTAGTAGAGGATCCCGTTTTTGTCTCAAATCCTGTGGGGAATCGGCTCATTTATTCATGACTTGTTTGGATTTGAGAATGTTTATGCTAAGTGTTGAGTTTAGAAGTAATGCTTATGTTTTTGGGCAATGGGTTGATTCTAGGGATGGAGTGGTTTTCCAAAAATGATACCATTCTCGAGTATGAAAAGAGGGTAGTTAGAATCTTGACTTGCCTCGGTAATGCCCTCGAAGTCTAGTGTAACCCTTAGGGTTCTATCATGCTTATTGATCCGCTCGAGTAGTGTTCACCACTAAGGCGGATGGTTCATCTCGCTTATGCATGAGTTATATAAAATCACCTTAGTAAGTACACTTGGCAACATGGTTAACATTTGTTTACTTTCAAGAGATAATTCATTTATGTGGAATACCTTCTAGTAAGTGAACGAGATCCGAGATTCACTAGTGAATTTTGGAGAGCTTGCATGAAACCATGAGTACACAGTTATGTTTAAGCCGAGTATACTAGAAGAAGAATAAATAAAAGTGGAACGAGAGGCAATAGTGGAATGAGTTCCAACTCATATTTTGGAAACAAGAATTAAGAAGCTACGAAATTGTGAGGTTAAAGACAGTGAAAGCACAATGGAGTTAAGCTCAAGGAAATGTGAATCAAAAGATTGAAGACTAGATACGCGCACCATATCTCTTTTTAAGAGTATATCCTTGATCCCTCTTTTCCTGCAGAGCTTATTTTCATGCTATCTTTTAAGTATAACCTCTCGGTCCTATTCTCCATCCTATTTCTGTTGCAAACCCCATAGGGAGTATGACTCATCTGTTAGTAATACATGTTGGGGCTTGAGGGTGTCCGTTGGGTTGACTAAACTTTTTGGGTTTTATAGGATATGGGTTGGTCTTAGGAAGGGATTTCTTGTGACCAAAAAGGAGTCCATCATGCTTAGTTTACTAGAATCATATATATTGGTTGGTCAATTCTTTGGGTATCAGTCTGATATTGATTTCGATCTTCGGGGCTGGTGCTTAGGGAGTTCTTCTCCAAATCAGTATATATGTGACATAGATTTCCAGTTTTGACATTGCCTAATGGGCACAAGTTTTTTTTTACTTGCTTCTATCGTTCGACTATACCTCTAGGTAGGAACAATTGGGTGTAAACATGTGTTTGAGACATGTTATGATTGATGGTTGCAAGTGGTTGCAAGTGGCTGCTAGTGGTTGCTCGTGGATGCATATACACGCACCTTAGACACTAGATCGGCTCCGTCACCTTTCAAATTGCATATGCATGAGTGTTTATACTTGTTTATGGATGAAATTAAATGTGTTATCATGTGGATGTTACATATGGATGAATATTTGTGCACACATATAGTGTTTATATGGCTATAACTATTCGCATACATGTTGGACTCATGGCACTAAAACATATTTTGCATTAAGAAGATCAATCAGGCCTGATCATTTGCATTAGATAAGGAACATATACACACACTTTCTGCATATGTTCATATAGCATTAGAAATCTCTTAAGGAAAATGGATGCCTGTGATTGATGATTGAGTAGATGGATGATTGGATGGTAGGACACATTATTCTTAACTTGAAGATTTCGGGGACGAAATCCTTTAAGGAGGGGAGAATGTAACAACCCGAATTTTAATAACATGTTGAAACTAGAAATCAGGGTATAATTAAATTTTAAAATAAGAATCAAGGTAAATGGGTTACGCCATTGCGTTCGTCTCGAAATTTGACATAAAATAGAGTCCGAGTTTTCGAAAATCGGAGTCTAGATGAAGAAGTTATGGCTTGTAGAACATTCAGCAGATTTTAGGCAGCACAGGACCAGGCAGGTCGACCTGGGGGTCGACCTGGGGGCCAGGTCGACCATGTGGTTGACCCAAGGGTCAACCTACCCCCTCCCCCCAGGTCGACCATATGGTCGACCTCCCCCCTTACAGGTCGACCTGGTCGGCCTGTTTTGACCCTGAACCCATTTTTGAAGCCTGAGACGTGTTTTGATGGTCCGGATTGATTCTATGGTTAATCTAAGGGACTAAACTAGTTGCTACACCTATAAAACACCCTTAGACCCAACCTAATTCATATCAAATCATTCTTACACTATTATGCTGCTGAACTCCCTCTTGAACCATGGTCGCCGCCCCCAAATTAAAGCTTAAGCATTCAAACTCAAATCAATTCGAAGAACAAAGCTTCAACAATGGTTCAAATAATAAATCAACACTACTACAACGTTCTATGACAATTTCAGTTCTTAATTCGTTAGCCATGCCCTGTAAGTTCTATTTATTTTTAGATTAAAATATTTAAATATAATATGGGCATGTGATGAAGTGAAATTGGATTTAAGTATGTTTATCGATCTATTTCTGTTGCTTCTTGGATCTTGAGTTTTGAGACTTCTCTATCTTTATTCCCATGTCTAGTTTATGATCTATTCAGCCTGTTGTAAATCAGTTTTCTTGATTCATATTGATATTATTACCAAGTTGTAATCTTCATGCTTGTGATGATGTTTTTCTCTCTGATCTTATTTTTATGCAAAATTCTACCTTCCCCTATTTATTTTCTTTTGATGAACCTAGATCAATTTCGGACCTAGGCCTAAACTACGATATACGTGCGATGGTATACGGGGGAAATATTGGAATATTGCCTAGTGGAATATATGTGTTTGGTGGAATTGATGGCATAACATAAAAATTGGATATTTGGGTATTACTACCATTAACATGAAATTGGATATTTGGGTATTGTCAATATAATTGAAATTGCAAGTTTGGGCATACATGAATTAGCATGTAAATTAAATCACGAGGTTGGGACTATGTAAATTAAATCAAAAGATTGGGCATATGTAAAATTTACATGTAATCTAGAACTTAGGCATATGTTAATTATGTAAAATTTGGAGTTGAAACATATATGATAATTTATGACTTAGTAGAGGTTTAATATGAACGCGCCTAAGTTGGGTTTTGGGTAATTGGCATGTATTGTAAATAAAAGGCTATAACTTGGCATAACCTTATAGTGAATTATGGTAATAATTTGGGAATATGTTTTGAGGCAAAAACGTGAACCATGAACATTTCTATATGTTAAACACATGAATGAATATTGGGGTTTTGGGTGGAATACGACCATTAATGAACCTTTGACACGAGGTTAGACTCAGTTTGTGGTGTAAATCTGCTCGGAACCGCCCAGCAAATCCAGTAGCCACAAAGTGTCAGTCTAATGTGAGAGGTCGAAGGCCAAATTGTAGGCATAACGGTTTCTGACACGAGGTTAGACCCAGTTTGTGGTGTAAATCTTCCCGGAACCGCCCGGCAAATCCAGTGGCCACAAAATGCACGGTCTAATGTGAGAGGTCATGATTCGTTCGTCATAATGAATGAATTAAGGAATACTAACCATAATAAGACGTGGGTATGGTTAGAGGGTTAGGTGGGATGACATGGAAATTTGACATGTAAATATGGACCTAACCGATATGAGTTAAGAACATGTAAAACTTATAAATGTAGGCTCAACCAACATAATTGTTAATCAGACCAATGGGTGGGTTAAGTAATATGACTAGACTAATGACACTTAACCAATATGATATGAATGGGTGGGTTAAGTAACGTGGCTAGGCTAATGACACTTAACCGTTATAACATGACTAGCGGATGGGTTGGGCTAACTTGAAAAGGTTGATAACACCCCATCGATATAACCTGATGCGTGGTAGGGTTAAGTAAACACAAGCGGGTAACACTTAACCATTATAATATGATTGGTGGATGGGGTTAAGTTAACATGCACTTAACCAATATAACGTGATGCGTGGTAAGGTTAAGTAACGACAGAGGGTAACACTTAACCGTCACAACATGATAAGTAGGTGGGCTAGGTCTATGTACACTTAACCAATATGACATGACATGCGGTGGGGTTAAGTTAACACAAGGGAGAACACTTAGCCAGTATAACAAGGCTTGTGGTAGGGTTAAGTAACACAAGGAACAACACTTAACCGATATAACATGATGTGTGGTAGGGTTAAGTAAAACAAGAGAAAACACTTAACCAACTTAACGTGATGGACGGAGAGGGTTAATTACATATCGGGTTAGTGGGTAATATTAGTAAATATAGGCCCACAAACTTAACCATTAATAAGCATGCTTGAATCGGTGGGTTAAGTACATCACGGGAAGGTGGGTAATATTTGTATATATAGGCCCACAAACTTAACCAGTAGGAAACCCTAGTAACCGGGACCCATTTCAGCAGTAACCCAATTAGGTATCATGGTACCCTGAAACTAGGCAGGGTGGGGCACGATTACTGGGCTGATTATAAGCGGTCAAAAGCGACGACGGTGGGTGCACAGTGTGGGTTCTAATGAGGTGCAGGCGTGCACACACGCCGAAGCAGACAATATCATGGTACCCTGAAACTAGGCAGGGTGGGGTACGATTACTGGGCTGATTATAAGCGGTCAAAAGCGAAGACGGTGGGTGCACAGTGTGGGTTCTAATGAGGTGTAGGCGTGCACACACTCCGAAGCAGACAAACAGGGCACTGGGCACCAGTAGTATAACCTATGTATTCTAGAATTGTGTCGGGCCGCCACCATGGGTCTTGATACACCCCATGGTAGGACCAGCATAGGTAACTACAATCATTGGGGGCCGTATGACACACACAGGTAGCATAATCCCTAGGTTGGACCTAGGTGGCACAAACCCTAAATCCGAGAAGCGTTCAATAGGTAGCATAATCACTAGGTTGGACCTAGGTGGCATAAATCCTAGTTAAATCTAGGAAGCGCTCGATAGAAAACCCTAGATTAGATCTTGGTAATAAATAATAGATGTACACGTGAAAGCAACCTTAATTTCGGGGATTGGGATCACGTTATGATTTTATCATTTTATATAGATTACTAGTTGGGACATTAGTTAGGTTGTGCAGAGCAAATAGATATCATTTTAATGGTGAAGGCGAGAAATCTTGCGATGCTTGATAGAAATCTTGCGAAACTATACTTAGTTCATCTTGAATGGGAACCTCGCAATGTCATGCATGACAAAAGTCATATGATGTTATTCTTAGTTATTGTGGCTGTAGCTTATCTTGTCATCATGCTTATGTTTATTTTCAGTTTATTCATGCCATGTTATCTTTACCTATTTTTATGCTGAAAGTCACTAGGACTTACTCAGTCTTTATGACTGACCCGGTTTGTTTCGCCTCTTTTTCTTCCGTTTCCTCCCCCCCCCCCTCCCCAGGTTCGCAAGGTGGAAATACAGCTTAGTTCGGATTTTACCAAGCTCCAAGGCTCTTTCATGTACGGCTTGGATTTCTCTTGGCTATGGCTTGCTTTGCTTTAATGGGGAATACTACAATTTATTTTTATGCTTCTTTGTTTTTGAGCAAGACAAATATTTCAGCTATGTAATTGGGTATTGGAAGTTGATGGGCTTTTATTGTAAACAATCATATTTAATAAGATTTGAAGTACTTCTACTTTGCTTTCCGTTGTTTTTATATATGTCTGTCTTGTAATATTTCTGTTCCAGTACCCATAATGCTCCATCGAAATTAAGGCGTTCGCTTTGTGAGTGACCTTAAAGGATGTGGGGTGTTACAAGCAACTACTTGCGACCACTTGCAACCATTTGCAAACATCAACCATAACATGTTTCAAATACATGTTTCCATCCATATGGTTCTACCTAAGGTTCTCAAGATAGGATCGAGAAGATAAGCAAGATAAAACAAAGCATCAAGGAGGAGAAGTTAAAGATGTACCCCCAGAAGGTCCTGCTTGCGGGGCTTGCCCTTGATTCTTATGGCAGTTCTTGCTGATATGTCCAGTTTCACCACACTGAAAGCATGCTCTCATCTTCATCTTCTTCTTTCTACAATCCTGAGCTATATGCCCTTCAATACCGCAGAAGTGGCATTTTCTTTTCTCACGTGTCTTGTTGTCATTATTGTTGTTGTTGTTCTTGCCTCCTTTCTCGGAGTCTTTCTTCTTGTTTTGAGAATCATTCGCCTTGACCTCCTTCTTGCCATTCTCGTCTTCTTCATGAAGTAGGGCCATATCCACCAAGCTCTCAAAGGTCGCCCCCATGGGTACATGAGTCATAGCAAGGCTGTGTAGTGGCTCATTCAAACCTCTAACGAAGCGAAGAGTCTTCTTGTGTTGAGTGTTCACTAAATCCAGCCCAAATCTGGCCAGCTAATTAAACTGATTGACGTACTCCCTGATTGTCATGCTTCCTTGTTTAAGAGTTAGGAACTTCTCCATCTGCAGGCTTCTTTCAGCTTGGGAGAGAAATTTCATCTCAAATCTCATCTGGAAGTCTTCCCAGGTTTCCACTAGCCTCTCAACATGGGTAATCTCCCACCAATACGAAGCTTCATCTTTAAGCAACCACACTGCTAGCTGTATCTTTTGCCTGTCGTCAACGTCGAAGATGACGAACAAATCTTCGGTCTCCTTCAGCCAGTTCCTCGCTTCCACAAAGGATTCAGTCCCATAGAAGTCCTTTCCACCCATAGCCTTGAAATCTCTACACGTCTTTGCGAAAGCATTTCCACAAGGAGGAGGAGGAGGAGGAATCACTGCAGCTGGAGGAGGAATATCTGCTGGGCCTGCATCGTTAACCCTAGCCTCTAAGTACCTCCTGAACCAGCCAGGTATTGGCACGCCCTCTGGAAAGTTAAGATTCCCAGACATGCTGAAAAACGAAAAGATAGAGATTCAAATGAGGAAACAAAGGAAAGTGCTAATGGCTTTTGGGGAATAGCCTTTTCCAAATAAAATTTTCTTGAAAAATGCTTCTTTATAAACGGTTTTGAAAATAATTTCAGAAGGTTTTTAAAAGCTTTTGCCCAGTCTGGTAACCTTCTGCTCTGATACCACATGTAACACCCCACCTCTGCTAGGGTCACTCACAAAGGGAATATACTAGTTTTGGTGGAGCATTATCTAGGTAAACATACACAGAGATATCACAAGATAGAACATAAATAAAGCAGCGATAAAAATTAGAAACCAAATCTTATTACTTTCAAGAAAAGAGTCAAAACCTCATATATCCAAAGTACAAGTTGCCATTATTCCATTACATCAAGTTCTAAATAAAGAAGCATAAACTTAAAATAACAAAAGTAAATTATTCCCCAAAAATAGGAGACGTGTAGCCATAGCATAGCTCAAGACCAAACCGTACATGAGCTGACAGAAAGCAAGCTAAATCCAAGCTAAGAGCTAGAGTTTCCTCCCTAAGAACCTGGGGGAAGAAACGAAAGAAAAAGAGGCGAAAGGAAATGGGTCAGTCATTAAGACTGGTAAGTCCAAGTGACTTTCAGCATAAAAACAGGTAAAGATAACATGACATGTATAAACTGAAAGTAAACATAAGTATGATGTCAAGATGGATAAGATAAACTAAGATAACATGATGAATCAAGTATAGGTCAAGTGTAGCATCGCATGTTCAAGGTTCGCTGCACGAACTGTACTAGTAGCCCAACCCATGTCAAGTATTAATCATGAAATGACCCCTTGGCCCAAAATCGTGAATGGCCCATTACTAGGTCCAACGGAACGATCCGCTAATCGATCGGCTCCCTACAAGTTCTGGCTCGTTGTGTTTCTGTGTCATACGGCCCTATCACGAATGTAGTCACCTGTGCTAGGTCCACCATAGGGTGTATCAAGCCCTATGGTGCCAACCACCGACACGAATCAAGCATGCACAGATAAACCTACTGATGCCCAATGCCAGCTTTTTCAACTCCAGACCACGTGCACGACCATAGCCCGCCTGAACCTACACTGGCGCACCCACACAACCGTCGTTCTGGTCGCTTACAATCAGCCCAGTAATCGTGCCCCACCCTGCCTAGTTCCAGGGTACCATGATACATCTAGTGGGTTACTGCTGAAATGGACCGCGTAACTAGGTTTTCCGTCTAGTAGGTTAAGTGTTGTCATTTAAATTCGAGACTTAACCCCATCAGTCTAGTGTATCAAGTTGGCTAAGTGTTGTCATTTAAGTTCGTGACTTAGCCCAACAATTCACGTGTCAAGTTGGTTAGGTGTTGTCGTTCAAGTTCATGACCTAACCCTACCAATCATGTTTCAAGTTGGTTAAGTGTTGTCTTTCATGTTCATGACTTAACCCTATCATGTGGCATTAATTCATTAATGCACCCCAACCTCACACATCAGACCTGTTGTTGTGGTCACTGGATATGCCGGGCGGTTCCAAGCAGATTTACACCACAACTCAGTCTGACCTCGGGTTTCAAGCGCGATATGACCAACTACCCACATTGGATCCTATTGTTTGCAGTAACTGGATTTGTCGGGTGGTTCCGGGCAGATTTACACTGCAAACTCAACCTAACCTCGAGTTGGCCATTTTCAATTTCATTCTAGTGTCATGACCATGTTCAAATTTCATTTCAAGTTCGTGTCAAGTTTCATGTTTCAACTTATGCCTATTATCAAGTTCATGATTCATGTTTATAACCAGTTCATGTTTTGCCTAATCTACCCAAATCGTATTCCCATCGTATGTAAATGTTAATCGATCTAAATTACAAGCAAATCTAAATCTAGAGATAAAGGGAATAACATCAAAACTAAGACAGGCAGAAGGGACAAGCATAAAGCGATAAAAGAGATTACAAGACTGGCATGATATAACTTGAGATAATCGGTTACAACATCACTGGCATATAGAAATTAACAGGGTTTCAAATCTAGCAAAATAAGGCGATAGTCCTGATAAAAACTTGACATAAAAGAATAGGCATACAAAAGCAAGCCAAATACAAGGATAATGGGTCAATGGTTTTTGATGTACATAATAACGAATAAACTAAGCAAGTCCCTCCCTAGGTATGGGATCCAACTAAATGCCAATTCGGTGTTCAACATGGTTTTCAACTATAGTGTTATGAGAAATCAACAATAATAGTCAATTAACCACAATAGTTATACAATAGTCATGGATAATTATCCAGAAGAGTTCTAGGCAACTACCCTAATAGTCATACGCAATTAACTGTAATCATGGTCATAGTCTTATGTTCATAATCATAGGCAGTAATTCATAGTCACGAGTCCTAGGTGATTAGCCACAATTGTTCTTGTCATAGTCATAGGCAATGGTCTTATGTCCTCAGTCACAGACATAGGCATAGTCTTATGTTCTCAGTCATAGTCCTTGGCCATTAACAATGGTTTCAATGTCATAGGCATGATAACGTTTGATTTATAATGCGAATAGGCCCAAACTGATTTCAAAGCAATATTCCAAATGTCAAGATCCAAGAAGAACAAGAATAGATATGAATCGATTGTCATGCTTAAGTCAAATTTCACTTTATCTCATGTCCAAATTACAATTAACAAGTTTAGATCTCAAAGTAACTAGAACTTACAGTGCGTGGATCGAGAATTAGAAAGAAAAATTTGATTGTTGAATCTCTATTTGATTGATCGTGTTCTAATTGAAATCCCCCAATTTGCAAATCTCTAAGCGTAGTCTTGATGGAGAAGAAGCAGTCCTTTTTCTTCCTTTTTATCTTATTATTTTGATTATCTCAAAAGCAGCATAAGGACAGAATGAAATGGTGTGGAGAGAATGAGGCTAGGGGGCTGCTTATATAGGGTTAGGCAGACGAATCTGGTCACGAAACAAGTCTAAATACATCAGAATGCATCTGGCTCAGGAAATAGGTTCGGGAGGCAGGTCGACTCCCCAGTCGACCTAGTCATGGGGAGGTCGACACCCCAGTCGACCTGGTTGTGGGGGAGGGGTCGACTCCCCAGTCGACCTGGGTATATGGACGGGAATTTTCCCGCCAGCCTTCGCTGGGTTTGAATTTCGAATTTCTGGCTTTATTTTCGAGCTGTTTTATTATATTTAAATTCCTGAAACTTCTGAGGGTCATATCTTGGTCATACGGACTCCGATTTTCAAAAATTCGGACTCGATTTCATGTAGAATTCCGAGACGAACACAATGGCACAACCCATTTCCCCTGATTCTTATTTTAAAATTTAATTCTGCCTTGATTTATGACTTTAACATGTTATAAAAATACGGGTTGTTACAAGAGTTTTGAGTATGGGGAAGTTAAGGGCACTGCCGGAAGGGAAACTCATTGAGATTAAAGCCGAGTCAGTGTCAAGGCCATTTCAATCGATCCCTTACAAATAATCCCTCCTAGCATTGAGGTGCTGACCGAGCAAGCCAAATTCTCCTCCCGAGAAAAAGTGTTCCAAGAAGAAAGATGACCAACCCACATCGAGGGTAGAGGATTCTTCTAGTGATAACTCTCGAAAGCTCTTGCTAACAGAGTCGGAGCTCGAGAAGATGAAGAAAAAATCCATTGTTGGTTTTTTTGGATCAAATCAGCAACGGAATTTAAAAAATCAATCAAACCCAAATAATAGGATCCAAGCAAAATAATAAATCGAGTAAAATCGTATCTTTTGATTTGTACAAATTGCGACAACGACAAAATCCTTGGCGCAAAGAATCACGGGCATTACTCAATCGAACAATGTCTCCAAGGTGTCCGTGAAAGATTCTCGTCTTCGTCTCACAAATTCGAGATAGAGAAGATCTAGTACTAGCCAGGAACCATTTTTATTTCTTTTGATTCGGTTTGTGTTTCGCCATTTCCTACATCTAAAAAGAGGGAGTCACATCCTTTTAAAATGAATGAAAAGCAAATCAAAAGAGTAAAACACGGTACGCCAAATCTTATGTAGTTTAAAATATCAACACTTGATATCTTAACCATTCAAAAAAAATTAGCTCTTCTCTTTTAAACATTCTTAGTGTGTGACCCCTATGGGTTATTAAAGCATTGGCAATAAATTTGATTATATTTAAAATTATAAATAGTGAGCAACATCTTGTAATACATCACTATCACCTAAGTTATAATAAAATCAATGATTCGATACAACTTTGTCTGTGACCAATGTTTCAACATAATTTAGTCCTTTTAACCATTATATCCAAGATAAAACTCGACGCATGGAACATATCATTCTCTTTAAAATTTAATCCTTTTATCTTGAAGTACAAGTAGACAATATGAAAAAAAATCAATATTTGAGCACGGCCATGCATTTCATAGCCTCACTCAATCAAGAGGCCTATGGATATCACTACTTATATTGTAGGGTTAAATTCCATCTAGATCATTTATATTATTTAATTGATTCAAGATGTACCCGATAATCATCTTTATTGTCTACCATGTTAAGATAACTTCTAATGATATCAAAGCATAAGATCCTTAACTAAAAATATAATTATTTCAGGCTTGGTGACCATTGCATCATTGTCACTACGAGAATTATTTATGACACTATTATTCATGCTCCATGAAGTTTTCTCACATTTGGGTCTGTCCAATACACTTTTCTCTAACACGTATTTATGCGTTGACATTAATATATCATATATTAATGATCAATGAGATATGATCATCAGTCAATCAACACACTAGTCTCAATGTTTCATTGTTTCCCTATTTACAAAAAAACTTGATTAGGGACATTTAAGAATTGCAATACTTATTATATTATATAATCTCATGTTCAAAGTCACTTACTTGAAACGATATAATTCTGTATTATTATTCTAAGAACTTTTATTATGTTAATATTTATATTACGCAGTGAATATAACACAACAAAATTTGTTATTCAAAACAAAATATAACATCAATAATATTTAATCACATCAAATGGATTGCCTCTAGGGTTTAAACTATAAAATATCCCACTTGCACTAGAGTCAATCACTCATGTATCGTATACCCATGAAACTAGTGTGACTATCATTCTTCTGTTGCGATAAAGCTTTTGTCAATGGGTTTACAACACTATTAACTGTTGGTACTTTGCAGATATGTATATCTCTTCTGTGAACAATTTCATGGATGAGATGATATCTCCTAAGTATGTGTTTGGATCGATGGGGAGATCTAGGTTTCTTGGCCTGATCAATAGCTCCACTGTTATCACAATATAAATCTATTGGATCAACAATGGATGGAACAATACTAAGTTCAGTGATAAATTTTAATCCAAATAACCTTCTTAGCAGCTTCAAAAGCACTGATTTACTCAACCTCCGCTGTGGAATCAACGACCGTGTCTTGCTTTGGACTAACATCGTTCCTATTAAGTAATATGTCAACATATAATACTAGGTATATAATATTATTCCCATTATATTTCTTATATACACAAGGTTCATTGGTATTTTATGGTTCCCGAATCTCTTCAGGTTTTACTTTTATTCTCATCAGTACTTTTAGAGACTAGTTCTCTTTCAGAAAAATATCAGTTCGAGCAATAAATATTTTATTCTCAGAAGATTTGTAGAAATAATATCCTTTTGTTTCTTTTGGATATCCCACAAAATATCACTTATCGGATTTGGGTCTAAGCTTGTTAGAAGCAAGACGTTTAACAAACGCCTCACATCCCCAAATCTTCATAAAAGACACACTAGAACATTACCCAATCCATATCTCATATGGTGTCTTCAGAACCATTTTTGTGGGAATACGATTTTGTATGAATGTAGTCGTTTTTAGGGCATAACCCCAAAAGCTTATTGAAAGATTTGTATGACTTATCATTGATCATACTATATCTAGTAAGGTGTGATTTCTCCTTTCAGATTGTGGTGTTTCAAGTGGAGTGAGTTGTGATATAATCCCATACTCTTTTAGATAGTCATTGAATTGTTGG
The DNA here is from genome assembly GCA_030737875.1 of Allium sativum. Taxonomy (NCBI): domain Eukaryota; kingdom Viridiplantae; phylum Streptophyta; class Magnoliopsida; order Asparagales; family Amaryllidaceae; genus Allium; species Allium sativum. Next base: position 840,122,604 of record CM060916.1, read on the forward strand.
CTTAAAAATTCTCCTCCACGATCTGTTCGAAGATTCTTTATATTCTTTCAAATTTGGTTTTGAACTTCAATTTTAAGTTCTTTGACCTTTTCAAATGATAGTAAATGTAATGAAACAGTAAAACCTACCTCTAGCTGATGTACTCATGGGTCCACACATATCACTATGTATAGGGGATAATACATCACTCGTTCGTTCATTGGGTCCACATATATCACTGATGTACTCAAGATTCCATCTTTATGGAGCTTTAAAAAGCGTCTCTCGTTTGTATGGCCTAAACGACAATGCCATAGATATGTTGGATTCAAATCATTAGATTTAATACGCTCAGAATATATGTTATAAATAGGAATATTAAAGTTAAGAATATAACGATCATTAACTAGTGGTGCATTTCCCTAAAATATTTCATTTAAATCAAAGTAACAACAACTGTCTTTTATTACAAATGAAAAATCAAGATTGTCCAAACAAGATACATAATAATGTTCATTTTAACGGAAAGTACACAATAACAATCTTTTAATTCTTCAATTAAGTCAATAGGTAAGGGTGAGCTGTGGCTTCCTATGGTCAATGCAGCAACAATTGCTCCATTTCCACTCGCAAGTCCGCTTCTCTTTATTGCCAAATTTCTATTCTCTTGCATTTCCCGCAAATTCACACATATATGTGATCCATATTCAGTATAATACCAAAGATGTAGAAGTAGACAGATTGACACTTATAACATTTATACCTGGTTCGGTTGAAGTCATACTTCCCCTTTTCTTTTCATATCTTTTAAATATGCAGAACAATTACTTTTCCCTTTTATTTGAGGAAAATTCTCAAATTTTGATGACGGTCAAGGAAGTTGATTTAATTCGGTTTATCTTTCTCAAGACCGTTCTTAGTGATAAATTATTGGTGTTGCTTGCCATTTAATATATACAAGAGACAATAATAAAAAAATAATAAATGACATACAAACTGCGAAGTAATTGGTGACTATTCACACAATAATTATTCATATAGTCATACACAATCCTGCAAGTTAATAAAATGTACGCATACAAATATACATATATTATGATGCATGCGTACATATAAATGTATGTAAATCCATGCTCCTACTCGAATTAACATCCCTCTACTTTAATATATATATATATATATATAAGCCAAGACTCGTATCTAATCATGCCTTGAGTTAGCTTTGGCCAATCCTCAAAACACAATCTTTTAGGTAGACACTTCATGTCAATTGTATCATTTATATAATTCTTGGATAGCAAGATGAATAAACTTTGTTCATGTTCAATTATTGGATATTTCATGTTCCTTGTTCTAATCCCATAATCTTACCATGGCCGCCTAATTAAGTCAGACCCAATTATACAATTGAGTATCACATTTATTCTATAGCATGTAAACAAAATAAATAGTGCACTAATGCTTTGGCATTACCTACATCTACTGATTCTAGCATTAATGAGTGTATTCATTGGAAGACATCATTTTCGACTTAATACTAATATTCCGTTCAGAGGGATTTTATAACTGGAAGTATGCAACTTTGCAATTCTATTTCTTGAAGCAAAACCATGTTGATAGTGTAATAAAAATACGTATATAATCTAATATATGTGCTTTATTGCTCTTGCAGTATTCAAAAATAGTGAATAGAGAATTAACCATACGTTAAACATATGCCTAAGCACAAGTATATAAAATAATTAGCAAGATACATTTGTTGCAGGTATAATTTGAAATTTTTACCACATCTTGGTGTGTGTGTGTGTGTATATATATATTCGTTGGAGGTAAACAACGAGGTATAGTATAAGCCATGTTAATATGGTAACTATTCAAGTAACCTTTTTTATATATATTATCTATTAATATACAACCGCATTCCCACACAAAAGCATATATATATATACATATAAAGATGCATGTGTATTGAATATGTCTTCAGAGAATACAAATATTATAATTGCAAGCTAATCAAACCATTCTAGCATGACTACCTACTCGAATAGCAGATAAAACTTATTTATAAGTTCAGGCTAGCTATTTAGAAAACATACATTAATAAACACATGCAACATTTATGTTCCATTTTAATCATTACTACCTTGTTTAAAAAAAACTACAATTCATATGTTCAAGCTGACCCAGAATACATCTAAATGTATGTAACAGTGAGCAACTGCAAATTAGAATTACAGCAAAAGGTTGTTGTGGGAGGTACATTTCCATGTGTTCTTGTAACACCCCGCATTTTTAACTCAAGATCATAAAACAAGAATAAATTAATTAAATATTCAAAATTAAATAAAAAGGATTATATCGTGGCTTTCGTCTCGGAATTCTGGTTCAGATAGACTTCGAGTTTGCGTAAAACGGATAACGTATGAAGAAGTTATGGACGTCAGAAGTTTGACGAAAAAAACAGGAAGCAGGCCAGAACAACTGGCGCACTTGGCAAGTTCGCCAAGGCAGTTCTACACTAGCGCACTTGTGAAGTGCGCCCATATCAATTTTTGGCCTCCGGACCCACGGGGGTCGACCCCTTCAAGGGGGTGTTGACCTATGGGTCGACCCCGAGGTCGACTCACTGCAGATTTGAGCGTTTTTCTTGAGAGGTGGTCGGTTCTGATGGTTTGTAATTCAAATCTAAAGGACCCGGTTTCTCTGATACACTTATAAATAAGTCTGCAGAGCTAACCCTAAATCTCATATTTCTGAGACTACGCTGATGCTCTGCCATTCTTCCCTCTCCTCAAATCTATTCAGAAAATTAAGATTATTAGTTTAGGAAAAAATTCTGAATTCAGATCTGAAGGAAAGGAACGTATGTTTGTAAATAGGTGTTCAGATCTCTTAATGAAGTGATGTAATCTTCTAGATCTGGTCTATTTCAATTCTCTTGTCTTTCTCTCCTTTTTCTTTTGGTAAAAATTGTAGATCCATGGTTATTAGGTTCTGAATCCAATTAAGGGGAAAACCCATGGAATGCTAGATCTGGACCAGATCCAGGATTTGGAAAGCATATGAGGTGAGTGGATTTAAGCTATATCATTTTAGATAATGATATGTTATCATTTAAGCATTCCCCGTTATTATGAAATATGAATTTGGCAGAATAATTGGAAATGTTAAGATGCTTTTATAATAAGTTGAGACATTAGGAAATTCATATGTTGAATCAGTTTAAGTGTTGAAATGTTTATGTGTTGAAAAATAAACCTATTGGAATATGGGTAAGAACTGCTGTTGTTATAATTCTATGACTCACTTGTGGCATATTATTAAGTAAATGACAATATAATTTACTGGATTTGAACAATTACCCGATTGAACGTTTACATATCAAGATAGAATTAAATACATGTTAAAAAGGACATGCAACATAATGTAGGCATAATTTGATGACATGTAAATTAGATTGCAGTAACCTGTGAAAAGGATAATATGCCTAAAAATTACAGTAAATAGGAAGCTGTAACCGTGCTTAGACACGAGGTTAGATTACACTTGTGGTAGAAGTCTGTCTGAAACCCCCTGACACATCCAGCATCCACAAGTATAGGCTTAATGTGAGAGGTCTAGTGCATGAATATATACATACATACATACATACATACATATACATATATATGTAAATAGCAGGACCGATGAACAACATTAATTGTAATTAATGGAAATAAATGGAATTGAAAGAATGTTACAACAGAAAAAAGAATGGAATGAATGAGGAATGATAATGTAACGACTCGAAAAATTCGATGCTCGAATTTTCGATAGTAACACATAACTCTGTATTATTTGCCAAAAATACAAGTATCAATCCCAGATTGTTAGGAGATAGAAATTAGAAAGTAAGAGAAGAAAGAAATATTAGAATGGAAGAATAAGAAGATCAGAGTCTCACAATGGAATGGACAAAATATAATAATCAATAATACTTTATACAAAAAGAACTATATATATATATGATTACAATATCAGAGTATACATTCAGACCAATATAACATACAGCGGAAATAAACTAGTACCAGTACATATATGGAATACGTCTCGACTTCAACTCCTGCTCTGGACTCCAAGCGAAAACGTAACATGTAAATATGTTGGGTCTGACCCGAGCACATTTGAAGCAAAGAAAAATTCACTCGGATCAGTCTGGAATACTTTTAGTGATAAATTCATATGGAAAACAACTTGCTTAACTCTAAAAATCGTCTTTGAAAGAAAAGGATAATAGTAAAACCAGTCCACACATAAACACAGACGGTTTTTTACCTTACTATAACCCAAAACATTTTGATATATCAAAATCTAGTGATATTAAAATAATGTCTATCAAACCATAAACAAATAATAATCTAGCGGAACGCTTGCATCTTACGCTCCATATATAATATAGAATCAAAAACCGCTTGGCGCTTATTGGAGATTGGATTCCAACTATGACAAGGTATGGGACCACCTTCCAGTTAGTGTAATCTAGAGGGTATACACTGGGTTTTAACTAGAACACCTTGCAACCTGGCCACACATGACCGACCACTCATTTAGCTTGAGTGTATCGAATATATTGTCATCCATTACGGTTTGGAGGACCCATCGTATGTCCGCGGAGATACAGAAATCGAAACAAGAACAAAAATGAATTTTCTCTAGATCAGTTACAATATACCCTGCTTGGGAATGATCCACCTAGCCATGCTGCCTTCCTGATTTCTATCATTTCCTGGTTGATGAGGATTGAGGTCACGTTCATCTTTTTAGAATGTCTATCCATCATTCACTTTGAATCTCACATCATCAAATCCACCAAATCACTAATTGACGTCCACAAATACACTCTGGGTGTTAAGCAAGAGAATTTTTCCGCCACCAAACTTGGTACATTTGTAAAAATCAACATACGCGAGTTTTCAGGTAATACTCTGTCAGACATTCGTCCATACAAGTCATCTAGGAACAGGATGAACCGAAGATACCCTCCTACTGCATCCTAGGAATAACCCAACGGATCAATAGCGATAAGTCCTCGCAATCCGTAGATTTAAATCACGACAGAATCACTGTCGAAATATCTCTAGGGATCGGCCAGAGAAATTCAACAAGTAGCTCTTCCGCTCATGAAGATTTACGGTCTTCAATGCTCTATACGTATCCATGTAAGTTAGTTTCGAATTGCAATGTTGATTCTAAGTAGTTTTGAGTCTAGTTCTCATCCCAATCTCTTCAAACAACACATCAAAAAGGTCTAATAATATTTCATTGATGGCTGGTGTTTTAACTATCAATCCCAAAACAGTATGGTCAAGTATATTGGCAGCTCATACCCTTTCAATACTCTTTAAAACTCTTATCGATCTTGGAAATCATTTCATCGATTTAAAAATCGATTTCAATTACTATCTCGATAAAATTATACTGTATCCCTTAATAATATCCATACTTACCAATCTTCTTTTTACTTCTCTTTACTTGAAAATATTATCGCATTTTCGTAAAATCTTCCATTTCCTAGAAATATTACCTTGCCTTCTTAAGCCGCCTTACTATTCCTTAAGTTTGAATATCTCGAAATATATATATATATATATATATATATCATAATTTATAGGTATAAACCAATTACCGATTCTTATATGCCCAACAAAATCAAATTATTTACTTTAAACCCAAATGGTCTTATTTACATTTAAAAATCTTATCCCTATTACTTACATTTCAAAATCTTGCAACTATCATTATAATTATATTTCAAAATTTCCAATTATCGTTGCAATATTCTTGTATGGAAATTATAACCACTTTCATTAATTTCTTTCCATCACGAACTGCTATTATTCTTCGATAATAGTGAAGTCGTCCAAGTTAGGGTGTTTTATTTACATCTCAGACCTTTATTGACAACGTTCTTATCTTAGAATAAACAGTAGTTCGCAATTAAAAACCCATCTTACTTAAAATATAAGTCACATCTTATTACCTATTCGATTATCTTCTTAAATAAATTATACTTAAGAAGTAATCACCTTAAATACAATTACTTACTTATTAATCGAAGTGAAAATGGTAAATTATTAACCAATTCTTAATTACTATAGTAATTTTTAATTAAAAGGCAAATTTGTTTTGAAGAATCTTATCAGATATTTGTTAACAATATTTGCAATTAAAAACAGTTGACTCGGTAAATTATTAAACCATCGATTTATTTGTTAACCGATTCCAATTACCTCTTCATATTAGATTAATAAAATTAATCTAATAATATTTATTAATTATTTACTTTAAGCATAATTATTCAAAATATTAACCCGAAGGTTAAATATAACTTATTTCGCTTACCAACATTTTTAAACTTCAAATAATCCTTTCGTGACATTTTATAAAACCGATTTATAAACATCGTTCATTTCTAGAACTTCATTACAATTTAAAATATAATTTAAAATTTGTTTCAGTTATAAAATAAATTTATAACTTAAGTTCGTTAATTCGTCTGACGACCAGTCAACTTTTAACCAGAAAGTGGATTTTAGGCATTTCGCTGCCAATTCCTTAATTAATATTGTCTACTGATTCCAATAACAACGTTGAACAACCAAACAGGTTTTAATGTCAATGGTGTCCAATCAGTTCATATATAAACAATATAAAAATAAATAATACACATAATATTTGAGGAATCCGGTCGGATCCCTCCAACCTGTTCTTCCCTGCACCACAGATTATTATAACGTTTCATAACAGCATATAATATATTAAACAATGATAATATAATTAACGTCAATCATTCAATTAATAATGAGAATCCAAGGCATCCAATCAACCAATAAATACTATCAATGATAAATTTTAATTATATGAATTTTGCACATCACAGTATTTCAGAAATGTGTGAGAATTAACTCACCTTTTATTTCAGTCGACGATTTGCATAGCTTCATATAATTTTAAACAACGTTTAAAATTACATAAAATTCCAACTGCATCCAATTTTGATCGAACCAGCTTGTACGCGCAGCCTTCATCGCCACGATCCCAACGAATCCAGTTTTTTCATGATTCTGATATCGTATGAATGAATTATCATAGTACAAGATTTAATGTATTTATAAACTATATTATAGTTAATTAATCTAATTTTACGTCAATTACGGTTAACTCTTGCCACGTCATAACAACTCCACACGGTTTCTCCTGATGATCGAACTCAGCCAATATCGTTTCTTTTCTCAATTTATAGAACTTCAACACCATCGCTTAATCATCCTTTAACAACAGTATAATCCACATATCCATCCTTGCCGTGCTTTCTATCCTCAACTGTGCACTTGGTTCTGAGCCTAGCTGTTGTAATTCTTTTCTTTTTCTTCGTGTACCCTTACCATGCACGGTTTGTGCACCACCAAAAAGCACATCAGTGTTGCCGTGAGTTACCCAGTGCTTCACATACAAGCCCAAAGGCCCATACACAGATTCTTCATCCCATCATCTTTGTACTTTCCATCTTTACGTTTTCATCTTCCCAGTAAAGCATCCCTTGTATAAACTTTTCAATACTCAATGTTTGATGCCACCTTCCCTTAAACTCCACCCTGTCTTCACATGAACCCACCTTCCTCTTCACTCACGAACCAGACCGCAAATACACAGACCCCTCTACTCTCCACATTAATCTTTCCACTCTCCATCCTTTGAAAACTACCCTTTTATACAAATAGTCCTTCATTTTGAAATAACTACTCCAACTCTAGGCAAAAATGAACGCATGCCAGCATGCTCCCACTGAAGCTTCTCATTCGAACTTCAGAAAGTTGGGATCAAATTCCTCAATCATGCATACAAATAATGCTGCATACCTGCATGAACTTCCCATTACAACCGCATCTACCTTATTACACACAAACCCAACAAATTATCATGTACTTACCCTTGTTTCCCACGTGTTCTCATCACTTCACCATCACACAAACTCATCCTTTCTGCTTAATACATGCACAACCGACCTCCACACCTGGTACGAAACCTTCCTTGTTCTTTGCTTAACTATACAAGCTCCTCCCCCTTTTTCTTCCCACTACAGTGTATCTTTCTTTCTCCTGTTTCCATGCAATCCTCCCCCTAACCGAGTCTTCCCCCCTTCTCACGTCATTTTCGCTTTCCTGTACTTGTAACCCCAACTCCCCTACAGACCTCCGCCACAACACCACCAGCCGAGTCGACGACTTCACCAACTCCCTTCTCTCCGCGAGTGCTCTTCTTCACCAAGTCAACAAGTTTGGACCTTCCCAGCCCGCTTTTCCACAGTCGAACCAGCCACCCTACGTCTTTTATGTAGATCATCTCGCCCTGGTTGTCTCGATTCGATTTATTGCAAAGGGAAGATAGGTCTTTAGTTTCCAGAAACAACGAAGGAGTTGTTTATTTATTTATTATTATTTTTATAGGAATCAATTTTCATTTTGTTTATATTGTGTATCTAAAGAAGAAGAAAGGTTTTGTGTAAATATGTTGTGCTTCCAAATGAACGCGGAGATGGCAATTTAAAGGGAAATGCTCCTATCATGTACAATAACGTTTAGCAAAGGACAGACAGGTTTATTACTTTATGTTTGAGGAGCCGAAATATTGTACAAATATGACAAGGATCTAAAAACACATCGCTAACTTTTGTAGAAGGTTATGTACGATTTTGCAGAAGCTTTATATGGTGTCGAATTCTTTGACTCACCGAGATTTAGACCAAAACCCTTTTCACACGTTGGATGTGGTAATATTTAATTTTGGGTACTTTGATCAGATAATTCACATGGTTAGGCGAGATAGGGTAAGATGTACTAGTCCTTAGATTTTTGCAGGCATTTAATGTGCATGTGGTGCTGAGTGTAGGAACGGTCTTCGAATTAATATGCGAGATTTTGAAAATGATAGAATAAGATTTGGGTATGCATTCTCTAAGTTATTCAAAAATATGAAAATGACGCATATAATTTGATCGAGATTTAACTAACCCTTCTTTTATAAAATAACTTATGATTTCGGTTTCCAATAAAAATGACGTGTGATGTTTATAGCTTTTACCATTAGCTCAAACATACTGGGAAAATTTTACAGGTTATATTCGATATTAAATTTAATAAAAATCCCTTTTATTTAATATAATTAATCATCATAATTTATAACGTATCCATAACGATTATTTCAAAATTTGATTTGGACATAAAACAAAATCCACAACATGAAAACTTAATTTTTCTGCTTTATTAGAAAAAATTTATCCAATAGATCCGGACGTTTCTTGTTTCGAAGAAATCCGACTTATATTGGATCATGTACCTCCAGTTAAAGTTCAAAACGTTATATTACGAACTACCGCGCCGCTGCAGCTCGTTTTATAATTAAATTATAAATTAAACGTTTAAGCGTCGTTTAATAAACGAAATTGTTAATATAATTCCAATATAAACAATATTAAACCATATTATGTTGCCAATTCACACTAGTGTACTGCTAACAGCACCTCTGTTTGTGCTTTCTAATACCATGATGTGGTAGCCAAAAGTACAAAACATGGTGCCTTTAGCATTACATCACCATGTGGGACTAAAAAGCACCTAGTTTTACGCTTTTAGCTACCAAGCTATGGTGTTAGGAAGCACAAACTTGGGTGCTTTTAGCAGTACACTTCACACTATACTGCAAATTCAATATTTTCCGACTACCCCGAAGTTTAAATTATTATTTTATTATTTATTATAATAAAATATTTAAATGATTAAATTCAAGTTATTAAATTGCCAAAACAACATTTAAAACACTTTTAAATATTAAATAAAACGGTTAATATCTGGGTCGTTACAGATAATAACCTATTATAAATAAATTACATTAATAAGAATGTTGTATAATAGGTAGACTTGTCTTAGGGACAAGTGAAGATTATAACTTAGGTTATAATAAACTAGTAAAGACATGAGATAACTGGTGAAATGAGATAAGTGGCACTTAATTTTATGTCTAGTAATCAGTAAATGGAGAAAACTAAAACTAGTTGTTTGTAATAAGTAGAGAAAAGGGGGAAAGTTTATGAAATGTAAGAAGTTGTACTTAATTATAAATTAAGTAATCTGTAAACTTGGAAGTATGAAATTTGCTGATAAGAATAACATGTTTAGGCTTGTCCTAGGGACAAGTGGAAATTATAACTTAGGTTATAATAAACGATAAAGGGAATAAAATAACTTATGTAAGAGGATATGTTGTGCATAATTGTAAATTAAGTTATTTATAAGAGCAAGAATCTGAAATCTACGAATGAGAACAACATAATTTATATTTATGGAAGAGAAACTTATTAGTGGACTTTAGTTAAGAGAACTAAGTTAATAAGTGAACAACGATAAGTTGTAGTGACGGTGTAAAATGGAATTATGATTAAATGAGAAAGAATGAGGAAAACTTATGAATTGAAATAAGTTATATTTAATCAAAAATAATGACTGACATGTTAAAAAAACAAGTGAATTGAGATTTATTTAATTACATATTAAGTAGAACATGTTATTGTAACAATGAAATCAAACAAGAATATAAAGGGATTGTGGATTACAAAGCTTGGATCACAATCTAGAGAATAACATGTTGTGGGCTTATTAATAAACTTGAAAGGGTTAAGTTATATGACTGAAATTAATAAGCAAGAGGAACTTGATAACTTGATTAAGAATTCAATGTGAATGGAAATAACCAAGTTAAATGGAAACCCGGAGAGATAAAGCAAGTGCATAAGAGAATGTTTAGACATAGGGTCTAACATCACACTAAAATGAGGCGCTTAGACCAGCCCGCACGTCTAAGGGTGAATAACCCAATGGTGTAGATCACCTGGTGTCATAAGAAACGAGGGGAGCACACGTTCATCTTACTATTCTGGCATCTCCAAAGGACTGGAAGGGGAAGCACGCAGCTTCCTGAGATACGTAAGGTGCTCCTGGTAGCCCTTTATGTGGTGACAGATTTTTAGGCTGTGCCCGCAGAGGTTGGGTCTGCACGTAACTACCAGGTGGGTGGACCTTGACTGCAAGAGTAGCTTTGCAGTCAGAATGCTGTAACGAGGTGACACTAGGGTGATTCGGCGATCGCCTCAATAGGAGGCGAGGTCAGGACCAACAAGGATAGTAGATCATCGGGTCCCTTTCATTGACAACCAGTGGGATGCGAAAATATTAGAGCTAAAACCAATAGATCATTCACCTTTCAGTATCGAGGTACGGTGGTTGAGGGAAGAAGCCAACTGGATGTTTAGATTGTTTGTTAGGGGAAGTTCATTTAGCTCTTATAGTCTTTATTAGTTAAGGGAGGGGTCGAGGTGGGACCATAACCACCGTGAAAACACACCCTAGGAATATCTGTATTTTGAGGCTCTTAAAGGCGAGCCTGTACAGATACGGAAAAGCTCCTGACCAAGTTCTGTGTTTCTTGTATAGCCCTGCCACGGAACTCGGTGCACATTATGTGCGGTTCAGGCATCGAATACGATTGACGGTACGTACGTGGGACAGTCTAGATACATGCATGTCGGCTCTAGGTGATGTGTTGTAGACTTAAGGGCATTACTTCAGTATGAAATCTAATTTGATCAACGGTGGCAGTCCATACGCTTACGTAGCGTAGTAATGAAAAAAAATATGAAGCGTAACATTATCATGTAGAGATCCATACTTCACTCCGGCGTAGGATGTGGGACTGCATTCATTTATGTGGCATTACAGTGGAGACCATGCGAGTGGGGTACCATGGGGTGTACATCAATATTGAGGGGAAGCTACATATATACTGTATTAGGTTAATCCACTGGGAAGTAAATGGGTATGACGTGTGTGTAAGCCTTGAGAGCTGTTAACCCAAGTAACCTAATAAATAAGAAAATGTGATTGAACGATATATGTATGTTTATCCAAAGTGTATAATTTAAATCCAGTCGCCAGAACTTGTGTTATGACCCCCTCCTCATAACATACTCGCAGGTTAGATTTGTCGCAGAGACATAATAGCTTTGGATACTGGCTAGGCAGTATTATTAATACGATAAGGCTATACTTTGATTATTTTATATTTTATCCATTCTGCTGTGAGATATTTTCTGAGCTCTAACATATTTTATGTCTCTGTCTTTTCTGCAAGATACCAGAGCAAACCAACACGAGTTTCAATAGATTAGAATTTTGAAAATAAAAATCTGTCTGTCGTAATTCGGGTTGTTACAGTGCTACTTGAGGATTGCAAATCATACCTGAAATGTACATATTTCAATATGTATATAGGTAGCAGATTTAAAAAAAATGAAAATGAAATGTACCATACACAAAAAATTAGGTACATAGCAGAGGTTAGGATATTCAATACAACTGTGCACTTAAATTTCATATCAACTATATGTAAAATCAAGTGCAGATATGAAATAAAATCAGCAAATCATATTTGCTACTTCCTATGCGTTTCAAAATATGTATTTTATTAAACATATTTATAGTTTTCAAAATGTATATTGCAAGATAGTAGTGAGCTGCTGTAATTGTTTACAATATTCATATAAATTGCATACGACAGTGCATCTCATTCAAATAGAATTGCAAGCTTATCTATATGAATATTCAGAAGTGCATAATGGTGATGAAATGAAATCGAAATGTACACTTTAATGTTTGTTTAACTGCAAATTATTTTGAGTATAATGATATCTTGCATATCAGAATTATTACAGAAACCAGCAAATCATAATTGTTGTGGCACTAATACATCAAAATTGGGCATTTAGATTTCAATTACATTTGCTGCATACATATATCAATGTATATATAGGCAGCATATTTAGATTAAAATGTGTCATACAAGGCATCTTAGTTGTACAGCTGAGAATAGAATGTAATATGCATTGTAACTGAGCCTTTTTATCATGCAAATGTAGGGGTCAGTGAAAAACTCAGCTTTGTGTTTCTAATATTCATGAATCCATCAAAACAGTGTCATGTATATCTGAATTGTGACAGATTAAGCCAAGATAGGCTGGCCCTCAATACACGCGCGCACACACACACACACACACACACACATATATATATATATATATATATATATATAATCTGATTTATATATGTCTACAGGAATGTAGAGCATATCTCATTACTTTTATGAATACCTATACATAACCTATAAAAAATATATTCATGAATTACAATGTTATGCATAGGTTTAGGCTAGCTTATATATAAATATACTAGCTATTGTAGTATATTTATTATAAGATGTATAACTTAGTATGGTACTATAAACGCATAACACTGCATACAATTATTAATATATATGTTACTGCATGCTCATACAAAACAAGCAATATGTTACTTACGTCAAAAACCAATTAGCAAAGTCACATATATGTATATTGACATCAACTACAAAAAATTGCTATATACAGGTGCAGGCAGTGAATAGGAGAGAGACATATACATATAGTAAGCATACTGTATACAGGTGGCTCATTCATATATGTATATATATAATCAGGTTTTGTCCTATCCATCTATATGAATAGTATATACTAGTTCATACAGAACTCATAGGCAATTTAGATATTTACATATATTTATAGGAGAATTATTCAAATAGGTACAAAGATCCTTGCAGCAGTATATAAATTAACTTTAAAATCAACTCAGTAACTTGAAGCTTTTATATATACAAATAGTATAAAAGCAAACATCAAGTCATATTTGCTGTAGTTTTTAAAATCAGATTTGCAGTATATATATTTATCATTATAAATATAAAATCAGCGAATTAAAATCCAAGTGCATCTAACATAACATGTCAGGTACATATATGTCATTACACACATGAAGTATACTCATATGAAATATAAAATATGCAAATTTTTACAAAGTCAACAAATGCTAACATATTTTCTTGACTTGAAAGTTATTCTTGTCATGATCAATATTATGTAAACGCAAAACCAAGGAGACTTGTGTACAAATTTCTAACTCAAATTGTTTGATCAAATAGAACTGTTTTAATCTGAAATCGTAACAAAGTCAAGTTTCTTGATTATTATTCAAGCATTAAGAATAATATTTGTAAGAAAACATATTTTCATTTAACGAGACTTATTGATTCATTATTTAGCTAAATGTACAAAACCAGAATCAATACAAGTGAATCATCTGAAAAAATGTTTATTTAAACTAAGAGCTTTGATCCAAACACAGCATTAAATCAAAACATTGGAGAACACTGTGATTGTATTCAATAATAAAAAATGCAGTTTGAAAAGCATAATCAAATTACCAACCCTTCCAGCATTAATATTCCAAATATAACAAAAGATAACCAAGTGTTTTGTGCTGTGCCAAAATGACAAACAACTAGCGAATCCTCATCAAATGAGGGGCTCTGTTCGATTATATATGTTAAACATGAATATTTGCATTCGAATCAAATTCATATTACATGTTATTAATCATTTTAACATCAATCTTCGTAACACCGATTTAAAACTAAACAAACAATATGTGATTGTTTTATACACAAATCCAATTTTATTATCAATACACATGCAAAATCGAACACTAATCCACAGTCAATCAATCATTTGAAACCTGGCTCTAATACCATTGCTGGGTTTTTCGAATCAAATCAGTAGTGGAATTCAAAAAATGAATCAAACCCAAATAATAGGATCCTAGCAAAAATATAAATTGAGTAAAATCGTACCTTTTGATTTTGTAGAAATTATGACAACGATGAAATCCTTATTGCTACAAATCACGAACGTTGCTCAATCGAACAACGTCTCCAAGGTGTCCATGAACGATTCTCGTCTTCATCTCATGAATTTGAGATAGAGAAGATCTGGTACTAGCCAAGAACCATTTTTATCTCTTCTGATTAGGTTTTTGTTTTACCGTGTTTCAAATTTGAAAAGAGGGAGTCACATCCTTTTAAAATGAACGAAAAGGTAATCAAAAGAGTAAAACACAATGCACCAATTCTTATGTAATTTGAAATATCAACGTTTGATATTTTAACCATTTAAAAAAAATAGCTCTTTTCTTTTAACGTTCTTAGTGTGTGACCCTATGGGTTATTATAATATTGGCAATAATTTAAAATTATATTTAAAATTATAAACAGTGAGCAACATCTAGTAGTCCATCACTGTTACCCAAGTTATAATAAAATCAATGATTTGATACAACCTTGTCTATGACCAACGTTTCAAAGTAATTCAATCATGTTAACCACTATATCCAAGACTAAACTCGAGGCATGGAATGTATCATCCTCTTTATAATTTAATCCTTTTGTCTTGATGTACGAATAGACCATATGAAACAAATAAATATTTGAGCATGGCCATGCATTTCATAGTCTCACTCAATTAAGAGGACCATGGATATCACTACTTATATTATAGGGCTATTTCGGTCAAGATCATTCATATTATTTAATCGATTCAAGATGTTCCCAATAATCTTCTTTACCATCTACCTTATTAAGTGTAGTTTTTGATGATATCCAAGCATAAGATCCTCGAATAAAATATAATAATTTTAGGTCCGATGACCATTACATCATTTTCACTATGAGAATTACTAATGACACTATTATTCATGCTCCATGAAGTTTTCTCACATTTGGGCATGTCCAATCAATTGTTCTCTAACACTATTTATATATTTTCATTAATATCTCATATATTAATGATCAATGGGGTTGATCACCAGTCAATCAACATACTAGTCTCAATGTTTCATTTTTTTCCTATTTACAACAAAACTTGAGTATGGACTTTTAAGAGTTACAATACTTATCACATTATATAATCTCATGTTCAAGTCACTTATTTGAAACTAAATAATTTTGTATTATTATTCTAAGGACTTCTATTATGTTAATTTTTATATAATGCGGTAAATATAACATAATAAAATCTTTTATTCAAAATAAAATATAACGTCAATAATGTTATTTAATAACATCAAATGGATTGCCTCTAAGGTACAAACTCTAACAGCCAAAGACCTGATGGTTATCTATTGTTGCAACTTTTGTTTTGCTGGCCTGTTGTGGTTTGTGCGAGTTCGACCCTCGCGATTTTGAATTTTTTTGTATGAACCTGCAACATAAATAAACTAATATATTTGTTTATAAATTTATTTTTCTTTCCATTCAACGCACTTGTGATTTAAATTTTTACTATGTCTCACTTAACTTATAAATTATTTCACCTAGAATGAGAAAGTGTTATGGGCCAAAGGATGTGTATATGATTTTTTCTATGTCTCATTTAACTCATAAGTTGTCTCGCCTAGAATGAGCAAGTGTTCTGGGCTAAAGGTAGTGTATATTCCCCTAATTAACTTTGAATCGGGATCTTGTCAAGGGTGTGTTCAATTTTAATTTTGTAAGTCTACGCTCGTGCCTTTAGCATCAGTAGGTGTCAAGGTAAATCTATTGGACGTATAGTCCTTAAATCTTTACACTTTCCCGTCATTGATTTGGGTTAGATTTGTGGGTTAAGCGGTCTTAGTTTATGGTGTGTCGTTCAGCAAACCCAATTGATTTACTCTTTCAAATTGTGAGAGTTAGAGTTGGGTGTGCGAATGGTCATTTCACATCCAACTATGCACCGTTCCTACACTTTAGTCTTTAAAGTGGTGGTCGCCATATCCAGCATCTAAGTTAGGGGTTGCAATTAGACCCGACCCGATGGACCTGGAACCGACCCGATGGGTCTCGGTTCTAGGCGAGTCGGTTTTTGTCGGGTCTGAACTATACGTTTCAAAATTCTGGACCTGATCCGACTCGAGCTTCGGTTCGGGCCGTTTCGAGCTCGGTTGGATTATAACACTAAAAATAAATGTATTTCAATGCTTTTTGGTTGGTTACTTTGGGTTAGGTCAATTTGGGTTATGTTTGATAGGGTCTTAATTGTATTTTTCATCACCTAGATCTGAACCAAGTGTCATCGGGTTTGGTTCTTTTTAGGTCTGTTCGGTTCGGGTTTTGGGTTATAATTGCTAGCTCTAATCTAAGTCAAGCTTAGACATCTTATCTGACTAGTCATGGAGTTGAGTAAGCTTGTCAAAACATAAGAGAATGAATGTTGTTGGGGGATGAGTCATTCCCTTCGCTCAAGTTTTGGTGCAGGTCGGTCGAATCACAACACTTATCCATATTATTGTTCATTCTTATTATTATACACAATCTTAGAGCATGGAAGGAATTTTATTTATAACACAATGGCAATCAGCGAGTCACGCCTTATTACACCGTCTAGAAATGGAATGATATTTACAAAATTATAGAAATAAAAGCTTAAGTCAAATAATATCATAGATGCTCAGCATTCCATGCCTTAGGGAGTCGGTCGCCATCAACATTCGTCAACCTGAAAGCTTCATTATCGAGTTTCTGTTGAATGACATAAGGTCTTCCTTACTTCGGACCCATATGGACAGGGTTAGGAAAGACACGTTTCCTGATGAGACCATTGGGTTTGAAGGTTCTAGGCCGATCCTTCTTGTTATAGTATCAGGTGATCTGATATCTGTATGTCGAGGCACGCAAGTCAGTCTTCTCTCTCTTCTCATCAATCATGTCAAGCGATTCCAGGAGAAGTGCCTTATTAGTCAAAGGATCATAGTACATCTTTCAGTGAGTAAGGACTTCCAACTCCACTGGTATGACTGCTTCAGAGCCATAGGACAATGCAAATGGAGTATGGCCAGTAGTTAACTTATGGGTCGTTCGATATGCCCAAAAGGCCAAGGGTAGCTCATTGACCCACTTGCCTTCAGCTTACTCTAATCGCTTTTTTCACAATGGAATTTATTGTCTTGTTCACAGCTTCGACCTGTCCATTTGATTGCAAATGTGCAACTGCAATATATATATTATCCATGCGATGACATTAGCAGAAGCCTTTAAACTTTGAGCTATCAAATTGGGTCTCATTCCCAGTTACTATAGTCCTGAGGAGTCCAAATCGACAAATAATATTTCTGACAATGAAGCTAATCACCCGCTTTATCGAGATCGTAATCAGTGGCTCATCTTCGGCCTACTTCATGAAATAGTTGACTTTTATTATTGCATACTTCGCTTTATCCTTGGATATCGGAAGGCTACCGATAATGTATACTCGTCATATTATGAATGGCAAAGGAGAAAACATCTGGGTGAGTTGAGTTGGCTGAGAGCTTGAAATCTAGGCTAATTTATGGCATTTGTCCTAGTGTCGTGTATAGTCAGTTGCATCTCAATTGACGGTAGGCCAGGAATAGTCGTACTGAAGTATCTACTTTGCTAAAGTTTTCCCCTCGGCATGATCATCACACTCGCCTTCATGCACTCCCTACAATACTCGCTTGGGGTCCTCTTTAGCTACACACCAGAGCAGAGGGACGGAGAAACCATTTCAATACAACTTCTCACCGTGAATGATGTATCTTAAAGCTTTACGAAGGAGAATCCACTTCTCATTCTTTCTCTCAAGTGGGGTTCCGTGTAGGAGGAAGTTCTTCATAGGAGTTATCCACGATTCTCGTTTAGGCTCGACATCCAACGCCCAATAAACTTCCATCTGATCTATGCCGGGGATTTTCAACGTCTTTATTGGGACCGACTATGTTTGCATCGGATTCTCTGAGGTATCCAGCTTTGCGCTTTCTCATTATGCTCTTGCAGAATATAAGAGAAACCCACCTAATGAACATAGGCAGTAAGTCATGCTCCTTGGTTTGGAATTCCCTCCGTGACCTAAAATACAACAACCAGTGAGTCATAAAAAATGTTAATTGCCTTCACTCCTAATTCCTTTGTGAATTTAAGCCCCACAACCATGGCTTTGTACACAGCCTCATTATTGGTCGTTGGGATGTCCAACCTCAATGCATAATAGATCAATCATTCCTCGGGAATTAATAACAAAACTTCGGTGTAACACCCCGTATTTTCTGAGAAAATTAAATTAACAAATTAAAGAGTACTTAATTTTAGAAGAAGAATTAAGTAAAACGGATTGCGCCATTGCATTCATCTCGGAATTCTGCTTGAGATAGAGTCCGAGTTTGCATAAATCGGACAACGTATGAAGAAGTTATAATCCTTAGAAGTTTGTATACGCCCAAGGAAGTGTATATATATACATATAAAATAATTTCAGAAGTCAAAACATGGTTCAAATCTTGAATTTGGGTCAAAGCAGGCTGTGCGGGAAATTTCCCGCTCAGAGGTGTCGACCCCCCTCCCCCCTTAGGGGGAGTCGACCCCCCTATAGGGGTATCGACATAGGTGTCGACCCCCCTATAGGGGAGTCGACCCCTGTTGGCCCAGATCTGGCTGATGACGTGTTTCACCACCTGTCGCTTTCTGATTCACTGTGTGACATGGTATTCTGCTCTGGATGATTCTGATGACTTCTAGACTAATCTGAAGGCTCTAAATCTCCCTATACACCTATAAAAAGACCCCAAAACCTATTGTTTTCTCCACACGAATTCATAGGCATTTATATGCTGCTAAAACCTGAAGTGACCTAGCCTCCACCTTAATCAATCAAATTAGATTTTTCAAGTTACCAATCAAAGTCTACATCAAAGGATAGCTTTTCAATTTCAGAAAACAAATCCTAGAAAACAAGATTTGTTCTTTGTTTTGTAAGTTCAAGTTACTTTCAGATGTGAATTCTTAATTGAATTTCTTGGCATGTAATCATCTTAATCCAAGCTATACCTGATTGTGAGATAATCCTTTTCAGATTTATCCTATCTATTTTATCAGATTTGTGCTTGCGATGTTATTCAAATCTATTTTATCAGATTTGTGCCTGCGATGTTATTCAAATCTATTTTATCAGAATAGTGCCTGCGATGCTATTCAAATGTAATATATCAGATTTATACCTGCGATGTAATTCAAATCTATATTTCTTTTATGTTCCTGATATTACTATTATCAAATCTAGCGTCGTATGGCTATTTTATGCCTAATCTTTTATGTTTCCTCTTCTTCCCCTTTTATTATGGATCTAGGTTGTCTCGAACCTAGACGAAATCTTGTTATACATATATAAGATTGGAATACGGGGGAATTGGGCCTAATCTATTTTATGTACCATTGGACGTAACTTGTAATTGAGATTTGGGTATAACTTGTAAGTGATGTTGGGCATTATTATCATTACAACTGCAAGTTTGGGTTAATTGACATATAAATCAAGTTTTGGGGCATAATTGTTATTGTTGCGAACTTGGGGTAAATTAAAATATTAATTCTAGATTGGGCATAAACCGTAAATTGGAATATTAATCTAGATTGGGCATAACTATTGGTTGGGACGCCAATCATAATGTATATTGTGATTTTAGGGCATGACTATTATTGCAAATTTGGAAAGATTGGGTGTAACTTATGTTGAGTAATAACTTGAATTTGAATTTGTGGGGTATTACTTGCAATTAGCTTTGTTGAGGTATAATTTGAGAATTGGAACATGACTAGTTTTGTGAATTTGAGATAATTAGCATATAAAATCTAGACTTGGACATGTATGGTAAGTATGCTAAAAAGATAAACATGCCTAACCCGAGGTTAGATTGAGTTTGTGGTGTAAAACTGCCCGAAACCGCCCGACACATCCAGTAACCGCAACAACACAGATCTAATGTGAAAGGTTAGCGCATTTAGCCCAAAAACCCGAGGTTAGAATGAGTTTGTGGTAGAAGTTTGCCCGGAACTACCCGGCACATCCAGCAACCACAAACAATAGTTCTAATGTGAGAGGTTAAGGCGTTAATGAATGAATTAATGCTAATAAGCAAGACATGCTAATAACTGAATGGTAGGGTTAAGTTAATTTAGGCAACACTTAAACCAATACAACATGTTAATTAAATAGGTGAATAGGGTTAAGTTAATAAGAAACACTTAACCAATATGACATGATGAATGGGTAGGGTTAAGTTAAAACAAGAGAGCAACACTTAACAATATAACATGATGCGTGGAAGGGTTAAGTTAAAACAAGAGAGCAACACTTAACCAATATAACATGATGAATGGGAAGGGTTAAGTTAACATAAGAAGGCAACACTTAACCGATGTAACACGACAAGTGGGTGGGTTAAGTTAACTTGAATTGATTGATGACACTTAACCAATATAGCATGATGAACGCGTGGGGTTAAGTTAATAAGATACACTTAACCAATGTAACTTGATGAACGAATGGGGTTAAGTTAACTTGAATTGATTGATGAAACTTAACCAATACAGCATGATGAACGCATGGGGTTAAGTTA
Organism: Allium sativum; assembly: GCA_030737875.1. Classification (NCBI taxonomy): domain Eukaryota; kingdom Viridiplantae; phylum Streptophyta; class Magnoliopsida; order Asparagales; family Amaryllidaceae; genus Allium; species Allium sativum. The sequence goes on from CM060916.1 coordinate 840,143,984, forward strand.
ATAAGATACACTTAACCAATGTAACTTGATGAACGAATGGGGTTAAGTTAATGGGAAATACTTAACCAGTGAATGAACGGGGTTAAGTTAATAGGAAATGTAGGATCAAGAATAACCCTAGAGGGGGGGTGAATAGGGTTTTAACAAAAAATAAAAGGAACACAGAGATATAAAGTATGCAGTAAAGGAGAATCACACACGAAAATACCCAACTTCGGCAAACTGTGCCTACTGCTGCCTTTCTAAGATTTCTACTAGGAGAAACAAATAGATCCCGCTTACAATCATATGTAAACTTGCAACTCCTGCTCCTGTCTGACCCTAAGCTTAAAATCCTAGACTGGTCTATGAACCTTAGACCAGATTTTCCCAGACTACTATCCAGTAATCTGTGTCCTAGTTTTACAAGAAACTAGAAACAAGAAATCTTTAAAAAAAATACACCAAACAATTACAAAGAAAAATAAAAAAAACAAATTAAGGAGGCTCCCTTTATCAAAGACTTGGCTTAGCCAAGTGAAATATTGACCGGCCCACTCTCTTTTATTTGCGTGATCCCCCTTTCACTTGATAATGGCGGCTCTTGAAATATTCCTAGGGTTTCTCTGGAGACTTCCCAAATAGGTTCAGCACTTGATGATTTGTATAATCTCCGAATCTCCAATTTACGTTGAGGCTCAGGATTGATTGCTGGTGGCTCCTTGCTTCTCTGATTTGGCTTTTTAACCAAAAAAATGTGAGCAATCTCTGATTTGAATTTCTTTCTGATGTTTGAGGTTTTGTGAATTGTCGATACTTTGTCAATGAGGAAGTGTGTGTATTTATAGGGTTTTTACAACCCTAATCTCTGATTTCGCTGTGAAAGCTTGCCTCTTTTGATTATTTGGAATATTCGGATCTGTTTGTTTGTGGTTTCCCCTTTTAAAATTTCTTGAATGGATTTCTGCCTTGATTAAATTCTTTGAATTTGCCGTGAATTAATTTGTGCCCCTCTGGATTGAGAAAACATGCCGTAAATTCCTGATTTTGAAATTGAATTGATTCATTCCCCTTTTGCTTTTGTAATTCTTGGTTTTGATTTGAATTTGTTGCGTGATTGAGCATGTCTGGAAAGAATTAAAACCGTGAATCCCCTTGTGTTTATTGCGTGATTGCTCCATTGATTTCTTGCCTTGATTAACACTGATTTCTGGACAAATAATTTTGTTTCTCTCGAATTTATTGAAATAATTCTGGAAATAGGAACTTGCCCAAAATTTCTTGCCAAACACATGACTGCACTATTTTCAAATGTTGCCTTGAATTTCTTGATTGAATCAAAAACTGAAAACAAATGATTTGCAATTAAAAATATTCTCGAAATCACTTAATTGCTGAGTTGATAAAGTTTGCCAAAAACAGGAAGTAAATTCCTTGTCTTTCAAAAATAAATCTGCCGATTTTTTTTTGCCTTGTCAAACTTAGTCTGATTTGAAAAAAATTGTCGTGATTGTCTTGATAAAACACTTGAATTGTTGCTATAAACATATTGAGCAGATTCTTTGCTTTCCGAATTAGCTGCTAACTTGTATATGCAGTTATACACACATATACTGAGCTTCTGTAACAATTATACTTGGACTTGAAACATGTTGAGTCATGTTGAATACATCTCATATGTTACTCTCATGTCCATTCTAATGTTTACCTTTTGCACCTCTGTTTTGACCTGAAAAACTTGATTGCACATATTGAACTTGACCCCATGAACCTGAAAGCTGCACTTGCATGCTTGCTGAAACTTGAATGTACACCTTTCCACTTGCTTGTGTTTAATGTTGAGTTGCCATTGCTGCTTTGACCACTTGAACTGTTTTCACCCATACTGAAACATTTGAATTTGCTGTCTTTCTTTTGAACCATTCACTTGTAGTTGTTTTGATTGCACTGATTTGTCATCTTGCACATAGCAACCCATGTTGTAGCAGCTCCAATTTCTTGTACTGTTGTGAATATGCTGAACTACTTGAGCCTCATCCAGCTTGTATTGTTCACTTGTGTCATCATGCTGAAACAAGTCTGCACTGCCTTGTTTTGTGTAATTTGAAACTTGAGTTGTCTGAGCATTCTTTAGCATCCCCTGATATGAGCTGATTTGTAATGCTGATTTGCCATACTTGTATAGCTGTGTTGGCATGTTATTTGAACATTTGCTTGTTTACTTGCATTTTGATTTGAATCATTTGCACATGCTTTCTGTCCATTTTTTCTTGTACTGGCCATTTTGATTTGAGCTTTGCTCGGCCATTTGTTTGCACCTTGTCCTGAAACACAAGGAAACAAAACAACAGTCAGGTTGTACTGTGTTGAGGCTGGTCAGAAACAGCTGGTTCTGATCAGCAAACAGTATGGTTATGGCGTGGTTGTTCAAGTCTGAAATATGATGAGAAAAACACACAGAAAAACTGAGACAAATAGAGAATCAATCAAACAGTAAAATTTTATTAGTCCAGTGTTTATTTTAGTTCCAGCGTACTGTGTGTATCTTCTTTTGTGACAGGTTTCAGGATGATACACTAGGAGCTTGAGACAGTTAGAGTGAGCACAACAAGATTAATCCAGCAAGAAGAGATGTATATGTAGTGTAGACATTTGAACTGAATTTATTTGTAATTGTGAATTTGAAACAAAAAGAAAATGTAATAAGTGAGAGTATGTAATTGTTTTGTGGAATAAAAATATATTATTGGAAGACAAAAAAACTTGCGTAAATTTCCTGTATTTTGTGTAAAGCATCATCAACCAATAATACTAATTATTTCACCATCAAACACATCAGTAAAAATCTATTTGTTATCATCAAACAAAAAAACATATATTCAACAAACTCCCCCTTTTGATGATGACAAACAGACTTAAGATTTTTGAAGATAACAGGATGTGTTTGAATTGAACTCCTCCTGTATTTGTGCTCCCCCTACCAATTGTAAACAGACATAGGATAAGAAGTTGAGAAATATAGAAAATAATTTAAACACTTAGCTAATTTAAACACTTAGCATTAATGGCAAGTTAAAATCTATAAATGTCTGTAAACCAACACAAAATCTTAACTCCTTCTCCCCCTTTGTAATCATCAAAAGAGGAACAGTTCAGAACATTTGCAAAAGGCACGGACTGTAGTTAGAAGTCAAGTAAGTAACCCCAAGCAATCGGATAAAAAATCATAATAATTCATAAAGTAGGAACACATTTCACAAAAGCAGAGGATGGAATGAAGAGTTATTTAATATATATCAGGGAGGATTTTAACAGATCTATATAAAAAAAAAATATACATCAAGAGTACACTTAACCACTCATAACCAGAGCTTGGATTTTTAAATGGGATTAATTGCAGCATGAAAATAAGTAAACTCATAACCGTTCATGACCAGAGCTTGGATTTTTAAATGAGGTCAGAGAACTACTTATTATATATATATATATATTTATTAATATTAATATTATTATTATTATTTTAAATCCCCTTAATATATATAAAACAATGATGGATGGTAGAAGGGTGATAGTGACAGAGATGGTTTGTGAAAAAAATTCCTAAATTACTCATATTATAAGATATATTCAATCACATCAGAGTTGCAGACAACCATTCATCCATCTCATATTCTGAAATCTTGTACAGTCACAATTTTATCAAAAAATGTCCAAAAAGAATGTTCTTTTCTTGATGATTTGAGGACTGGATTATTTGTCAGAAGATGGTATTGATAACAGAACATCTTAAGAGAAAATTTACCCAAAAATGCAAAGAGATTAATTTATTTCTATAATTCCCAAATCCAATCGTAATCTGCAAAACCTATCTTCTGGAAGGGGTTTTGTGAAAATATCAGCAAGCTGAGATTCTGTTGGAATAAATTCAATACAAATGTCTTCATTAGCAATGTGATCTCTAAGAAAGTGGTGTCTCACATCAATGTGTTTTGTGCGTGAATGATGTACAGGATTACTTGATAAATCAATTGCACTCTTACTGTCGCATTTTAAAGGAACTCGTTTATAGTAAAGCCCAAAATCAGATAAAGTCTGCATCATCCATAAAATATGTGCACAACAGCTTCCTAAAGCAATATATTCAGCCTCAGTGGTGGATAAAGCAACACAATTTTGTTTACGACTTGACCATGAAACAAGTGAATGACCTAGCATGAAACAAGTTCCACTAGTACTCTTCCTATCAGTGAGTGAGCCAGCATAATCAGCATCGGTAAACCCAACTAAATTAAAGTTATCACAAGAAGGATACCATAAACCAAGATTTGGTGTGTGTATCAAATATCTCAGAATTCGTTTTGTGGCTTTTAAATGAGATTCTTTTGGATTAGATTGAAATCGAGCACACAAACAAACAGAAAACATAATATCAGATCTAGAAGCAGAAAGATAAAGAAGTGAACCGATAATACCACGATATTTTTTTTGATCAACAGCAACACCTTTTTCATCTTTGTCAAGCTTGGTTGTTGGACTCATCGGTGTTTTCATTGGTTTTGCATCTTCCACTCCAAATTTCTTCAGTAACTCCATTACATACTTTGTTTGAGAGATAAAAATACCTTTGCTGCTCTGTTTGATTTGAAAGCCAAGAAATATTTCAGTTCTCCCACCAAGCTCATCTCAAATTTGTCCTGCATAACTTTTCCAAATTTTTCACACAAGACATCATTAGTAGCACCGTAAATGATATCATCAACATAGATTTGAACAATCAAAAAATCATCACCGTCATGTAATAGAAACAGAGTTATGTCAGCACACCCCTTTTTAAAACCGTTTTCCAAAAGATAAGTACAGAGACAGACATACCAAGCTCGAGGAGCTTGCTTAAGGCCATACAATGCTTTTTCTAGTTTATACACATGATTTGGAAAATCGGGATTCTCAAAACCAGGGGGTTGTTCAACATAAACCTCTTCTTTTAGTTCTCCATTCAGAAAAGCACTTTTCACATCCATTTGTTTTAGTTTAAAACCTTTAAAACATGCAAAGCTCAACAAGATTCTAATCGCTTCTAACCTAGCTACTGGGGCAAACGTCTCATCAAAGTCAATGCCTTCGATCTGATTGTATCCCTTAGCAACCAACCTAGCTCTGTTTCTAATTACATTTCCAGACTCGTCAAGCTTATTTTTAAACACCCACTTTGTTCCAACTATTGGATAGTCTTTTGGCCTAGGTACCAAGTTCCAGACTATGTTTCTCTCAAACTGGTTAAGTTCTTCTTGCATAGCTAACAACCAAAAATCGTCATTGAGAGCAATATCATAAGAACCTGGTTCTATTTCGGATACAAAAGCATTATGAATACAAAAAGTACAAACATCCTTATTGAGAGAGGAACGGGTACGGACACCAGCTGTTGGGCTTCCGATTACCAAATCTGGAGGATGACTGGGCTTGAATTTCAGTCTTTCAACATTTGTTGCTGCTTCAGTGGCTTCTTTGTTTGTTTCAGTGTCATTGCTTTCTTGTTCACTTTCTTGTGCGCCATCATCATCTTCAGAGATCATATCCACATCTGTTTCATTGAACTTTACATTGACGGTTTCCACAGTTGTCCTTGATTGTTTATTGAAGATCCTGTAGGCTTTACTTCTTGAGGAATAACCCATGAAAATTCCACCAATCGTTTTTGGCTCGAATTTCCCAAGTTGTTCTCCTGTGTTCAAAATATAACAAGGACATCCAAACACTCTAAAGTATGAAATGTTAGGCTTTTTGTTAGACCAAAGTTCATATGACGTTTTATTAAGTATTGGTCTAATCATAACTCTGTTCATTACATAGCATGAAGTATTTACTGCCTCAGCCCAGAAGGTTTGAGGCAAATTATATTCACATAACATAGATCTAGCCATTTCTTGTAATGTACGATTTTTCCTTTCAACCACCCCAATTTGTTGAGGTGTTCGAGGAGCGGAAAATTCATGTTTAAAACCATTTTCTTCACAAAAAATTTCAAAGTCTAAATTTTCAAATTCACCTCCATGATCACTTCTCAGAGTTTTAATTGAAATTCCTTTTTCATTTTGAACAAGTTTTGAAAACTTTGAAAAATAGTCAAAAACTTCAGACTTTTTGGCTAGAAAGTAAACCCATGTAAATCTAGAGTAATCATCAACCAATACATAACAATAACGTTTACCATTTAAGCTAGCTGTGTCAGTAGGTCCAAACAAATACATATGAATCAACTCAAGCACTCGTGAAGTACTAACAACATTTTTTGGACGAAAGGACGAGCGACTAAGTTTTCCCATGGTACAGGCTTTACATACTTTGTTATTTTTGAATTTTTGATGAGGTAAACCTCTGACAAGCTCATTTGTTTCCAGTCTTTCAAGAAGACCCATACTTGCATGTGCCAGCCTTCTGTGCCATAGAACTGCCTCCTCTTCCGTTGCTACCAAGCACCTAGAAACAGTTACATCATCGAAAGAGAGTGTGTAGACATTTCCTCTTCTTTTCCCAGTAAAAACAACCTTTCCAGAGGATATTTCAATGATTTTGCAGACATTACTATCAAACACAACATTCATTCCTTTATCACAAAGTTGACTGATAGAGATAAGATTGTGAAATAGATTATCAACATATAAAACATCGGTTAAGGTAAAAATACTGTTACCTACTTTTCCTTTACCTATGATTTTACATTTGCTGTTGTCTCCTAAAGTCACATTCCCACCTTTATGTTTTTCAAGGCTAAGGAACAGTCTTTTGTCCCCTGTCATATGTCGGGAGCAACCTGAATCTAAATACCATTTTTGTTGCTCCTTAGCCCGCCAGCATACCTACACAAACATAGAAGAGGATGACCCAGAGAATCTTCTAGGTCCAAGCATATCAGTCATAGAAAAGTGATAAGACTCTTTTGGAATCCAGATTTGATTTTTCTAATTATTTGTGTTCCAATCATTGTGATAATTGTTTGCCAAGTGTTTAGGAACCCAAACCTTTTTGAACTTACGAATTTTTTATCGTTCTTGCAGTTTTCATGACTGTGACCAATTTCTCCACATTTTACACATTTGGGAAAGATGCCTCTACTTTAGCATTGTCAATCCTAGTCCTTTTTTCTTGTATCTTTCCAAAACCGAGTCCTTTTCTATTATTTGCAAACAGTTGATTTCCAAGTAACATTTTAAAAGACGTTTGACCAATTGAAAATTTATTCAAAGCAACTTCAAGATCTTGAACTTTCGTTCTTAACATTGTGTTCTCATTCACCAATGAAGTGCATCGTTCAACATAATTCTTTCTTTTGGTGTCATCATTCTTTTTAAGAGTCGAATTTTTTTTTCAAGATCCTCAATGGTGCACTTGAGTGTTAAAAGTTCCAAATTCACAGCCTTACAAATTTCACAATCTAGACTAATGTTTTTTGAAACATTTTCAAGTTCAGATTTCAAGTTCTTGTTATTGTGAACAAGATCAAGGTTTTTTTCTTTCAGTTTCTCTGCTTCTGATTCTAATGTGTCAATAATTTCAGAAAGGTGTTTACACATTAAAACTAGATCGTTATAACTGTATACCTCAGTGGTTTCTTCGTTGGCATCTTCTAAATCTGACTTCGTCTTGAAGCACAGGTTGCTTTCTTCCTCACTGCTGTCTGAATCTTCTTCTCCTTCCTCGTCATCCCAAGTTATGGCAAAAGCTTTCTTTTTCTTCTTGTTTCTTTGGAGAAGTGGACAATTTGGTTTTATGTGTCCAGGCTTTTGACAGTTTTAGCAGAGTGGTTCGTCTTCTGAATTGTTGGTCTTTGGTTTATTTCTCCGAGGTTTGAATTTGCTCCACTTCGTGAGTTGTCTGACTGCCATGGCAAGCTGTTCAATAGGATCTTCACTATCACTGGTGACGGTGTTGGACAAAGCTATTGACTTCTTTTTCAGATCTGAGTTGTTGCGATCTTCTCTTGCTTTTAGCTCCATTTCATATGTCATTAGATTCCCAATAAGCTCTTCCATGCTCAGCTTGCTCAGATCTTTAGATTCTTGAATGGCTGTGACTTTTGCTTCAAAGTTCATTGGAAGAACACGCAGAATCTTCCTTACGAGCTCCACTTCTGTATAGACCTTTCCAAGGGCTCTAGCATTGTAGACCAGCACGGAGAAGCGACCATACATATCCTTGATGCTCTCGTCCTTCTACATGATGAAGTTTTCATATTCATTGCTGAACATGGCAAGACGGGATTCTTTAACCTGGGAAGTTCCTTCATGTGTGACTTCCAGAGTATGCCAAATTTCCTGGGCTGTATTACAGTGAGAAATTCTATTATATTCTGTTTTATCAAGAGCACAAATCAGGGCATTCATAGCTTTAGAATCTATAGAGTATAGTTTCTTATCATTCGCATCCCACCTACTTTTTGGTTTAGGTGTTACAGTTCCATTAACAGTTTCAGTAGGAGGTTTATATCCAGTTTCAATGATATCCCAGACATCATAATCAACAGACGCAAGATAGATTTTCATCCTAGCTTTCCAATACGCATAATCACCACCATTGAACATGGGTGGTCTAGCAATAGATTGACCTTCAGAAAAAGCATTGTTCATTGAAGTCATGATTTTAGGGTTACAACCTTGCTCTGATACCAATTGTAGGATCAAGAATAACCCTAGAGGGGGGTGTGAATAGGGTTTTAACAAAAAATAAAAGGAACGCGGAGATATAAAGTATGCAGTAAAGCAGAATCACACACAGAAATACCCAGCTTCGGCAAACTGTGCCTACTGCTGCCTTTCTAAGATTTCTACTAGGAGAAACAAACAGATCCCGCTTACAATCATATGTAAACTTGCAACTCCTGCTCCTGTCTGACCCTAAGCTTAAAATCCTAGACTGGTCTATGAACCTTAGACCAGATTTTCCCAGACTACTATTCAGTAATCTGTGTCCTAGTTTTACAAGAAACTAGAAACAAGAAATCTTTAAAAAAAAATACACCAAACAATTACAAAGAAAAATAAAAAAAAACAAATTAAGGAGGCTCCCTTTATCAAAGACTTGGCTTAGCCAAGTGAAATATTGACCGACCCACTCTCTTTTATTTGTGTGATCCCCCTTTCACTTGATAATGGCGGCTCTTGAAATATTCCTAGGGTTTCTCTGGAGACTTCCCAAATAGGTTCAGCACTTGATGATTTGTATAATCTCCGAATCTCCAATTTACGTTGAGGCTCAGGATTGATTGCTGGTGGCTCCTTGCTTCTCTGATTTGGCTTTTTAACCAAAAAAATGTGAGCAATCTCTGATTTGAATTTCTTTCTGATCTTTGAGGTTTTTTGAATTGTCGATACTTTGTCAATGAGGAAGTGTGTGTATTTATAGGGTTTTTACAACCCTAATCTCTGATTTCGCTGTGAAAGCTTGCCTCTTTTGATTATTTGGAATATTCGGATCTGTTTGTTTGTGGTTTCCCCTTTTAAAATTTCTTGAATGGATTTCTGCCTTGATTAAATTCTTTGAATTTGCCGTGAATTAATTTGTGCCCCTCTGGATTGAGAAAACATGTCGTAAATTCCTGATTTTGAAATTGAATTGATTCATTCCCCTTTTGCTTTTGTAATTCTTGGTTTTGATTTGAATTTGTTGCGTGATTGAGCATTTCTGGAAAGAATTAAAACCGTGAATCCCCTTGTGTTTATTGCGTGATTGCTCCATTGATTTCTTGCCTTGATTAACACTGATTTCTGGACAAATAATTTTGTTTCTCTCGAATTTATTGAAATAATTCTGGAAATAGGAACTTGCCCAAAATTTCTTGCCAAACACATGACTGCACTATTTTCAAATGTTGCCTTGAATTTCTTGATTGAATCAAAAACTGAAAACAAATGATTTGCAATTAAAAATATTCTCGAAATCACTTAATTGCTGAGTTGATAAAGTTTGCCAAAAACAGGAAGTAAATTCCTTGTCTTTCAAAAATAAATCTGCCGATTTTTTTTTGCCTTGTCAAACTTAGTCTGATTTGAAAAAAATTGTCGTGATTGTCTTGATAAAACACTTGAATTGTTGCTATAAACATATTGAGCAGTTTCTTTGCTTTCCGAATTAGCTGCTAACTTGTATATGCAGTTATACACACATATACTGAGCTTCTGTAACAATTATACTTGGACTTGAAACATGTTGAGTCATGTTGAATACATCTCATATGTTACTCTCATGTCCATTCTAATGTTTGCCTTTTGCACCTCTTTTTTGACCTGAAAAACTTGACTGCACATATTGAACTTGACCCCATGAACCTGAAAGCTGCACTTGCATGCTTGCTGAAACTTGAATGTACACCTTTCCACTTGCTTGTGTTTAATGTTGAGTTGCCATTGCTGCTTTGACCACTTGAACTGTTTTCACCCATACTGAAACATTTGAATTTGCTGTCTTTCTTTTGAACCATTCACTTGTAGTTGTTTTGATTGCACTGATTTGTCATCTTGCACATAGCAACCCATGTTGTAGCAGCTCCAATTTCTTGTACTGTTGTGAATATGCTGAACTACTTGAGCCTCATCCAGCTTGTATTGTTCACTTGTGTCATCATGCTGAAACAAGTCTGCACTGCCTTGTTTTGTGTAATTTGAAACTTGAGTTGTCTGAGCATTCTTTAGCATCCCCTGATCTGAGCTGATTTGTAATGCTGATTTGCCATACTTGTATAGCTGTGTTGGCATGTTATTTGAACATTAGCTTGTTTACTTGCATTTTGATTTGAATCATTTGCACATGCTTTCTGTCCATTTTTTCTTGTACTGACCATTTTGATTTGAGCTTTGCTCGGCCATTTGTTTGCACCTTGTCCTGAAACACAAGGAAACAAAATAGCAGTCAGGCTGTACTGTGTTGAGGCTGGTCAGAAACAGCTGGTTCTGATCAGCAAACCAGTATGGTTATGGCGTGGCTGTTCAAGTCTGAAATATGATGAGAAAAACACACAGAAAAACTGAGACAAATAGAGAATCAATCAAACAGTAAAATTTTATTTGTCCAGTGTTTATTTTAGTTCCAGCGTACTGTGTGTATCTTCTTTTGTGACAGGTTTCAAGATGATGCACTAGGAGCTTGAGACAGTTAGAGTGAGCACAACAAGATTAATCCAGCAAGAAGAGATGTATATGTAGTGTAGACATTTGAACTGAATTTATTTGTAATTGTGAATTTGAAACAAAAAGAAAATGTAATAAGTGAGAGTATGTAATTGTTTTGTGGAATAAAAATATATTATTGGAAGACAAAAAAACTTGCGTAAATTTCCTGTATTTTGTGTAAAGCATCATCAACCAATAATACTAATTATTTCACCATCAAACACATCAGTAAAAATCTATTTGTTATCATCAAACAAAAAAACATATATTCAACAGGAAACACTTAACCAACCCAACATGACGAGTGAGAAGGGTTAATAAGAAACACTTAACCAACATGACATGATGAGTGGGTGGGTTAAGTTAACATGAATGGACAACACTTAACCAATATGACATAATGTGTGGGAGGGTTAAGTACATATCGGGTTGGTGGGTAATATTAGTAAATATAGGCCCACAAACTTAACTAGTAAGAAACCCTAGTAACGGGGACCCATTTCAGCAGTAACCCGCATAGATGTATCAAGGTACCCTGAAACTAGGAAGGTGGGGCACGATTACTGGGCTGATTATAAGCGGTCAAAATAGTCGCAAGGGGTACGTTAGTGTAGGTTCCGACGGATTACGGGCATGCACGTACTCCGGAGTGGGAAAAAGTAGGCACTGGGTACCAGTAGTTATACTCTGTGCATCTTGAATCGTGTCGGGTTGCTATCATAAGGATTGATACACCTTATGGTGGGACCAACACAGGGTATCCACACGCAAGAGAGGGTCGTTTGACACAGACAAAAGGAAAATTAATACGGGTAAGGACCCGATCGATAGGGTAGTAAGGGTACGTCTAACATCTTCATGGCAATAAGGCTGATTGAGGTAAGATCCTCATACTAGATGTACACCTGAAGGCTACCATAATTGCGGGGATTGGGATCACGTTGTAATATTATCATTTTACACAGATTACTAGTTGTGACACTAGTTAGGCGGTGCAGAGATATAAAAATCAAAATAACAACATAGTAGCGAAGCAGAGAAAGAGTATAAGCGCATTCAGTTTATCTTGCCTTATCATATCTATGCTAATCGTATGTTATCTTGTTATCCTTGTTATCCCGGTATTGTCTTATATTCAGTTTATTCATGTCATGATGCTTTTGCCTATTTACATGTTGAAAGTCACTGGACTTACCAGACTTATGTCTGACCTAGTTTGTTTCACCTCTTTTCTTCCCCCCTCCCCCCTTCCCCTAGGTTCACAGGGAGGAAATGTTACCACTTAGCTCAGTTTTCTTTCCAAGCTCGAAGATAGTCGATGTATTGCTTTGGACTTTCTCTTCCACTGCTATGGCTGGTTCATGCTTTATTGGGGAAAATCATTGTTATTCGAAGTTTTCGAATCAAGACAGAAGTTCTATGTATTACTTTTAAGTACGATTAAGACATTTGCTTTATTTTCCGCTGCTTTATTTGTCTTTCTTGTAATTAATCTGCATCTTTTACCTAAAACGCTCCACCGAAGTTAAGGCATTCCCTTTGTGAGTGACCTTAACGGAGGGGGGTGTTACATTCGGCGTCAGAACGTCGATCATTACAAGCCTCGTTAGTGAATAGCTTCCATATAGCAGCTGATAGATTAATTTCTGCTTCGTTATCCTCAGGAGAAGTAAATTTCGCTATAAAGTCTACCAATTCCTTCCCCTGGATCACCCTCCAAGGAATGAATGTAATATCGAACTGATTAAGTTCAATATTCCATTTGAGCAACCTTCCAGATGCCTCAGGTTGCTGAAGGACTTGTCGTAAAGGATGGTCAGTATACACTTTGATAGGATGAGCTTGGAAGTAGTGACATAGCTTCCTCGAGGCTATTAGGAGGTTATAAGCAAGATTTTCGATCTTCCGGTAGTTACGCTCTGGCCGCGTCAATCTCTTGCTTACATAATGCACCAGTCGCTGAACTCGTGTCTTCTTACGAAGAAGTGTTGAGTTGAGGGAATGCAAGGATACGCCAGATAAACAAATAGGTCTTCAGGATCATCTGGCTTCAAAAATATTGAAGGTCTCACCAAATGATTCAGCGAGTTCTGGAATACTTTGACACTCTTTAGCATCCAAGAAAAATTGCGTTTCCCTTGCTTTATCGGGTCAAAGAAAGGAATGCACTTGTCATTTGCCCTTCATATAAACCTGTTTAGGTCTTCTACCTTCCCATTCAGGCTCTGCACATCTCTAATCTTCGAAGGCTATTGAATGTCCCATATGGCTTTTATCTATTAAGCTAACCTAATGCCTTAGGAGTTGACGATGAAAACAAAAAAAAATCCTAATGCAACGCTAAAATAGCATTTCAAAGTGTTAAGTTTCATCCCGTATTGACGGAGAATACTAAGTATGAAGCACCCCATATTTTAATACACAAAAATATATAAAGAATATAGTAAAATGAATATTAATTAATAAAATATTCAGAATTAGGTAAAATGGACTTTACCGAGGCGTTCGTTACGAAATTTTGGTTTAGATAAATTCTTGATTTCTTAAATCGGATTAAGTATGAAGAAGTTATGAACTAAAGAAGTTTAAACTAAAACAATATATATTATAAATAAATAGCGCAGAAAACAATGGTCACATTGAGACCCAACCACACATTGGTCAACCCAAGGGTCGATACTAATGTCGAACCATGCTGAGGGTGGGTCGACCCACCTTAAAGCAGACTGAATTCCTGCACCTGAACCTGGCCTATTTTATATGCTGCATTCTTTTCTGACTCAGCTTGAGGTGTACGGTTTGATTTGATAACCTAATATCCTATGGTTTAGATTAACCTAACTTATCTATAAATAGGCTAGCAACCTCACCATTTTCTTACATACAAACATTCTAAATCTTCTTCCTCCTCTAAGCTATTTCTGAATAAAATTAAGAAAATGTCGAGGTGCTTCCAGAACATAGATTGAAGGGATAATTCTTGCTTTTGTTATACAACAACTATTTAAAATGCTTTTCTAGATCTAATTCAAATCAATGTGAGTTCTAGTTATTTCTAGATCTCATATTTAAAAAGTATTTTTATAGTAAATAATTTGGATCTGAAAATTAATAGTGTTTATAAGTTTATATGTTCTTGTTCTTTTTACTGTCAATTATCTATTCAATTTTCACTTATTACCTATTACATGTACATCCTTATTATCCCCTTCTCTATCTTAGATTTACAGTTTTATGCCTATTTATTCAGTTTATTTATTTTTAAGTTGGATCTATTTTCTCATTTTTCCTTTTTATTTTACAGTAAGCCTAGGTCATTGAGTTCCTAGGCTATTTCCATTAGAATTGCATAAAATTAGGATAAATTGGAATAACCTTTAATAATAGTAAAAAGGAGATTTGGGCATATTATAGAATGAGAACCATTCACTGTATAATTGGGATAATATCCAAAATATGTTAATCTGAATAAGATGGATTTAATTAGAACATGTTATGGAAAATAAATGTGGATCAGATGTACATTATGTAAAACATGTCATTGTAATCTTTATACATCTGAGCAGGTGCTTGTATGACTTGGGGAAGGGTTGTTACACTTAATTAGAAATGTCATTTACAACCAGGAAATATAACATAGGGTTATATGTTGCTTATTAATGGACCGAAACCTACTAAGTTAAACCTATTAATTAATAAGCTAAGAGGTTCTACATTTGTCGTTATATCTGGAGGGCTCTTAAAATCGTAGTTTACTTGGGAGACCAAGCCTAAGGGTGGCTTGTGTCAATTATATTATTGCTTGGAACCCGTATCAATCAGTATCCCTGTTGGTATCATATCGGGGTCTCGCACTATGTAGGGGCCAGGGCACGCTTTACTAATCTAGATTGTAAGAGGTTCAAAATATTAGAGGTGGGCGCGTGCACGTTCCGACGAGGTCATGAGCATGCATGGATCCGATGGGGGAAATTAAGACGTTGTAGCACTGATGGATAGAGCTGTCTTAAAAGTTGATGGGTTAGGGACTGATATCCCCTACTATCGTGGCTGGCACAGGTTATTCGTGTCTGTAGGGTGCCGATCGTTGGGCAGTAATTAGGGTAAAATCTAATTATGTTATTCTTATGGTTGGTGCATAAATTTTATTCTGGGATATGAATGGGAAGGTTACTTGACCTTACCTTATCTCGTTTACTTCGTACTTTTATGCTTCACGGTATTTCCTTATCCAGTTTTATTGACCTGTCTTGATACTTCTTACCTCATACCTATGCTAAAAATCACCGGAACTTGCCAGACTTTAAGTCTAACCTATTTTGTTTTTCTTTCCCTCTCTTCCTTTCCCCCTAAGTTCTTAGGGTGGTGGACAGTAGTAGTGGCCGTGATCCTATTCAGCTTGGATTTGGATTACTTCTCGTCACATGTATTACTTCGATTTCTTTTCCATGTTTATTGTTATGGCACGTAAGGGATCTTATTGTATGGTTTTGTACTCTGATGGTTTATGAGACAGATGATTATGATTATGACTTATGGCAATTGAAAATGTAATGTTGGATTCGGTTTTATAATAAAAGTTAGAAATTTTTTTGCTGCATTTTATATTCTGTCTTGTCAAGTTAGTATTTGTATTATTATCGTGCTTCACAGAACTTAATGCATACTCATGTGGGTCACATTAATGAACTTAATTTGGCTCGAAGGATGGCTCGCCTTCGGCTCGACTGACGGCCCGCCTTCTACAGGGTTATGGTGCAAGGCATCGAGACAGATGTTCTCGGACCCAAAAGTGGTCGTCTGATAGGAGTTTCGGACCTTCTTATGTTTGTGACATGACTTCGACCAAATCGCTTTACATTTTCTGATGATGTTCTTGACGCTTGAGTGCGTGGCTAACCAGGAACTTGACGTGTGAAAGCTTTGACCAAAAAGGGTGTCAACGATTATTAATGAAACCAAAATTTTAAATCTAACAATAAATAATAATAAATAAAGATAACTATGTTGACCACGCAAATATATATATATATATCATCCATCCGAATATATGTAAAACGACAAAATATGCATTATATTGAATGTTTGAACGGCATTCATTTATGGAATCATACATGTAAATATAATCCATATAAAATTAATATATTTATGGTGACCATTGTAGCAATTAACATGATTGGTTGCTATAAATAAGACCATAAATAAATAAATGACCATTGTAAGCAATGATGATTTAGGGAAAGTAAAATTAATACGGAAATTAAGTAAAATGGTTACAATTCCTAAGATATATTAGGATTAATATTGTGAACCCCAATTAGGGAATTTAATTCAAAATGCATATAGACACGAGGTTAGGCTCAACATTTGGTATAGGTCTACCCAGAATCGATTGGCAAATCCAGCATCCACAGGTGGTTAGCTTAATATGAGGGGTCTGGAGCGTAAATATAAGATTAAGTTCAAATTGTGGTAGAAGTCTGCCCGGAACCGACTGGCAAATCCAGCATCCACAAATGGTCAACTTAATGTAGGAGGTATGGTGCACAAATATATGTATATATATAACAGGTAATAAACAAATAAGAATAGTATTGTCTGTTGGGGTACAACAAATAGATACTTCGGGACTGATAAGATAAGAATATCCATTGTTAATTAATGTCTTAGGAAAGTTATGGTCGTTCGGCTCATAAATGACATTAATTATAATGAATGGTAATAAAAGGAAATTAAAGATAAATTGTTTCCTTAGGAAAATATAACCATTATGGTTATACAGGGCAATAAGCATATGAACAGAGGACGAAATGAAAAGGGGATAAATAGGTATTAATTGTTGTTTAAATACTAAGTCCAAATATCCTAGGGTAAGGAGGATATAGTTTTCCTTATTTATACTAGTTAATATAGAACTTATAATTAAAAGTTAGAATTGGGCTTAGTAGGTCAATGATGTGAAACAATATTGATTATAGGAACCTGTGACGATAATTAATCATGTACGTATAATATTTCAATAAAGTGAAACTAAACGGGAATGACTCAGTAACATAGCCCACTTCATTTTCATAAGAAGAGGTATTAAAGGCTAATGAGGCATGAACTTAATAATCTTTGCGTATAGTCCACTTCCTTGGGTCTTAAGTGGCTTGGGTCGAGGAGTCCACCTATGAGTAGGTCTTTCAGTTTAGGGGTTTTAAATGGCATGTGTGTGGGTCCTACCCAAACTTAGAAACTAAAAACGTCAGATATGGCTATCTATCCTACGGGAAGTAGTAAGCGACTAAGGAGATTATCCAATAAGGTCAGTTAGATGGTATAGTGAGAAATAAAGTACCGTCTCTCACCTTACACGAGGTATGGGTTAATGCGTGAATGACAGAAGCCTTAACTAGTAGGGCCCGTAGCTAGTGCTCTCTAGTTTATGTCAACATTGAATACATCATCGAGGAATAGTAAGTGACCAGTAGGTCTGCCTAAGGTCTTAAGTGATTAGGGAGAATCCACCCTAACTATTATTAATAGTGAGGCATTAAATAATAAAGGATAAGCGAATGAGTATATATATATATATGGAAACTCCGTGATTAGGGGTCTACCCTCGATTAAATAACCAGCTATTTTTTATCCACCAAAAATCACACACAATTGATAAATTGGATCCATGTTAAAACAATGGGTAGAATATATTGCTACTTTATGGGTCGGTCAGTTATTTAGAGGTTACAAGTGTCGAGCATCATAAGGGGTCGGTCAAAAGCATGGTCGATTACCACCCTGGTCGAGCGCAAGAAGGGTCGAGCACTAGCAAGGCTTGTGCAATGGCTTAGGTCATGCACTATATAGTCGGTCGCACATCACTCTGGTCGGTCGAGCAGCCTATGGTCGGTCGAGCACTATGATGGTCGAGCATTCAGAGGGTCAGGCAGACAGCTAGCAATAGCTGGCAACAGTTGGCATAACGGCATTTTCAGAATTATGGCATGAATGACCTAAAGCCTACATATATGACTTTCAGCTCACCACTTCATTCGAACTCCACCTATAAATACCCCATGGCTTCCATATTTTGGGGGATCAATTCCTAACTCCATGAAATGCTGCTCATTTGTTTTCTTCATTGTTCTAATCCATTCTAACCTCCATTAGAGTCCATTAAAGCTCCAATCAACAATCTCATTCAACATGGAATCGACAAGGATCATCTGAATGCGAAGTTGTGAAGATTCATTCCATTAGTCTCCATAGCTCCAGAGATCTAAGAGGATTTTCCTATCAAGTTTGAGATACTAAAGAGATTAGAGTGAAATGTATAAAGTTGAGAGAATCACGTATTTTGTAATCTCCTCAATGATAATAAAAGTTGCTTCCATAGTGGACGTAGACCATTGTTAAGGCCGGACCACTCTAAATCGCTTGCACTTTACTTTTCCCCATCTTGTTCATTCTTAGCTTTGTGTTTGATTATAATTTGAAGTGTTGATAAGCATTTTAGGGTGTTAGTGCCACTTTTTGCATTAACATTTTTGGTGCCCACCGTGGGGCTCGAACCCACGACCATAAGGTTAAGAGCCTTATTGGGGATATCAAAGATTGAAGCCTGTCATTCTATGATAGATCTTCATGATGTAAAAGTCTGTTCCATTCAAAAGCTTTTGACGGAGACTAGAGAGTTTTTCGGTATAATGGCTACATCGAAGAGAAGTAATAATCATGCTAGAGGCTCGGATAACGTTGCTAGTGAAGCTACAGCTGATCCATAAACAAATAACCTGTCTATTGTTGGAGCTGTTGAATCTAGAGTAACCCATAGTGAGTTGAAAGCTGTTGTCACCAACTCCGATAAGCATAATAAAGACTTGATTGATAAGCTGGAAGCTCTCTTAGTTGATCAAACCAATCTGGCACTTCATAGAGTTCAGATTGATCTAGATAAGAATGCGCACTCATTGATGTTAGATCGCAATCATGATCACGACCTAGAGGAAGTTGACGATGGGTCGAGTGATGGAGATGAAACCAACATTGAAGATTCCAAAGTTACTTCCGAAGTGCTCAAACAAGCTTCATCAAGGAAGAAACATGATAGCAAACTTGTTTCCCAGAAAGCTACAGGTCCTAATGAAGGGGCATTTCTTCAAACTCGAAGTACAAGGCTTCAGTTTGCTAGCTTCCATCGCTTGCCCAAATAAATATCAGAGAAAAGGGTCGATGTCTACCCCATAGGACAACGCAGAGACAAGGAACATATCTCGGGAACTAACAGTAAGCTTGCAGGGGTTTCTAGCAATGTTGTTCTTGATGCTTTCGTTGCTTCCCAAGCCAACATTCTAACCGCAAGTGAAATTCAAAGAGATTATGTAACTCGAAAAGAGTTCGTTGTTGTTATAACTAATTTGTACTAGAAAATGGATGCTTCGAATGAGATGCTACTGGATCAAATATGGCACTCAAAGTCGCTCAAGCCAATCTTACAAGTCGCATAGTAAATATTGGTGTGGAAAAGAAAGTGAATCTTACTGCTTCGGATCTTCACATGGAGAGGTGTGATCATCATGATAGAGAGGGATATAAGTATAAGCATTCTTTCTTCCATGTCCATTCGGAAAGAAACAAGGAGATTTCCAAGAGACGAAAAAGGGAATATGAAGATAGAGGGAAAGAGGAAAAAGCGAACAAGTGAGTTCACCTTTTCAAGTGCGAGGAGTTGACCCCATTGAACGACACCTCGGAGAACATATTCTTTGCTACTAAAGATGGAGGGTTGTTTCTAGAGCCACTACCGATACTGAAGGTCTCGAACAAAGCAGCAAAGTCTGGAAGTTTCTGCCGTTATCACAATCAGCTTGGCCACGATACTAATGACAGCAAACATATAAAGAGCTTAATTAAGAGGTTGGTTAGGAAGAACAAGCTACAACAATATGTAAAAAAAACTCATGCAGCAAATCCTCTTCCAAGTCTTCGGGGTCTAAGCATACCCGCGAATCGACCAGGCCAAGATGGAAAGGCTCCAACAGGGAATAGTGCAAAGCCGATGTTCAATACCATAACAAATAGTTCTCGTTCAGCTAATAAAATTGGGAGAGATGCAAAGCTACGTAAATGCTTAGGAGTACAATCCGACAGAAGCAATGGCTCCTATGGAATTAGAAACTAATGTTCATCCAATGATCGCCAGGCACTTCCATACCAAATCTCAGTAAAGGCTGGTGTTGGAGTATTTGAGCCTAAGTGGCTAGGGTCATATGTCATCAGACAAAAGATTCTAGATGGCATCTACAAATTGTCAACTTTTGATGGAGTTTCAATACCAGGAATCTGGAATAACGACCGCTTGTGTTAACATTCTGCATAAAAGCACTGCTTAGTTCTTATGAAAAATTGTTATGCTTTCGTTTACAAATATTAACCTCCTATGGTGAAAGAGTGTTTGTAATTGAGCAATTAATAAATTAATTTCCATATAATAAGAAGTATGTATTTGCTTTATTTCAATTATTCCAATGGATCAGAAGTCACTAAAATCGATTTAAAATTGCAGGTTATCAAAAGGGTGCTTACTGACTCACTGTCTGACAAGATCTGGTGGGCCTTACCATCATACCCCGATAGGACAGCTCAAGTGTTGAATGCTAGAAGCATCACACTACATAAGCATGAAGATGTAGAGCACTGCCTTGCAAATCAAAAGAGGGAGTCACTAAGGGTTAAACGATGAAATTCTCAGCAAGCGGCCACAACGGCGAAAATATGCACACTTCAAGTAGAAGGACGCTTCCCAAAGTGAGGAGTTAAGGACATTGAATCACCAACTGCGAGTGCATGCCAAGATAAACGTACAGTAAAAAGAGTGGCTTCTTCCCCCACGAAGCAGTGTGAAAGAGAAAGCGGCCCAACCAAGCTAATAACTAATAGGTTGTAAGTTCCATCGCAGATGTACTTTCCCAAGTGCAAGGTCCAGGGCCTCGGTTCTCTAACTACGACTGCTTGCCAAGTCAAAACATCTGGTAGAAGGGATAGTGTCTGCCCGTTGGAACAATGCAACACCATACCGGAAGGACCGGTGAAAAAGCTTAAAGGACCAGCACCATGTCGAAAATACCGGTGAACAAGCTGGAAGGACCAGCACCATGCTGGAAGGACCGGTGAACAAGCTGGAAGGACCAGCACCATGCTGGAAGGACCGGTGAACAAGCTATAAAGACCAGCACCACGCTAGAGGGACCCGTGAGCAAGATGGAAAGACCAGCACCATGCCGGAAGGACCGGTGACCAAGCTTGAAGGATCAGCACCATGCCGGAAGGACTGGTGACCAAGCTGGAAGGACCAGCACCATGCCAGAAGGACCGTTGAACAAGCTGGAATGACCAGCACCATGCGGGAAGGACCGGTAAACTAGCTGGAAGGCCCAGCACCATGCTGGAAGGACTGGTGAACAAATTGGAAGGACCAGCACCATTCCAAAAGGACCAACGAACGATCCGGAGAGACCAGCACATACAGAAATCATATCCGGTAGGTGATTTCTCGAGTAGTTCCTTCGAGGCCTGGCTTAACAGGTTGAAGGAAAGCTAAGTTTGGACTCGTTAAATGGGGGTGTCTGGTTTAGTTTCGTCGATGTTGGATTTATCCAATGGGAGGAGAAACAAACAACGGACTAAATACTGGAAGGATCAGTAGATCCAAGCTAGAAGGACCATCACAAAACAGAAATCCCAGCACAAAATGGCATATCCAATGTAGCCTTTCTAAATCTTGATTAATCAAGTCGGACAAGGCAAGCATTGGATTGAACTCAAACTCAAAACCTCTCTTGGGGCATGTGTTCAATCTGATCTCTGAAGGGCTTGGACTGCCAGGTTAGTGAGTGAAATGATTGAATATATTTAAAATATAAGACCTCCCCAAGCGGGGGCACAAACAAAAGAGCTTCTGTAGTTACGAACACAACACCGGTCAACAAAATTGAATCTCTTGAAATTTTCTAAGCCAAGATCGGAGACTTGAACATAGTGGTGAACACAAATAATTGTTACCCACAGAATAAAAGTTTAAAGTGCCACAACCAAAACCAAAAGAGTTCAACAGATTTGATCATGCAAACTCCAAGCAGCTTATGATAATCCATGGTATGGGGGCAACATAGCTACAACAGGAGAAACCATTATTCACAAAACATACCACATGATCATCACGACACTTGGCACTGCAATGACAAAGAACTTATAACATAGACTTGTAGTGTAAATGTGAAAAGAAACAGGTATGAAATGCAGACAGAAAAGTACGATAAAGCTAAAGTAAAAAAAGCTTAAGTCCAACAAGAAGGACACAGTTTCATCACATCAACAACAACACAAGTCAAATACAAAAGTTTCAAACACAGATGTGCATAAAGTGATAAGCAAGGACCGGCACTCGCATATACAAGCGGTCTAAATGTATGCAATACATAAAAGGAAATAGTAGAAAGCAAAGTAAACTAATCCAGCCACAAGCACTACTTCTTCTTCTCCCCATTCTTAGAATCACCGGACCTCGGAGATAATTTGGTAGAGGAAGGAGGAGGTGTATTGACTGGCTCGTTCCCACCTTTGACTACCGGGTCACTATGACTCTCTTGGGAAGATACATTGATGATCCCTTTCTTTCTGATAGTGCGCTTTCTTCCTTGCATCCCGAAGACGATAACGGCTTAGTCTTCTGTTCTTCCTGGACCTCGGCATCTTTTTCAGGGGTCTCATCGGTATTGTCTGATTCTTCATCACTAGAGAGATAGTCAACATCATCGTCCAAATTGACAAGTGCCCAAATCTTTGTGTCTTGTGATCCCGGGGTCGCAGCAGCAAGCGAGGATGCGTCGCCTGGAAGAGGAGTGATAACTGGGGCAGGAGGAATCGACATTAAGGTCGAATCGGTAATGATAGCCTCAGTCGTCGTGTTGCCAATATTAGAAGAAGGTTGAGACGAGATTAGACCTAATGCAAAGGAGTAATGAGCATGGAATGCAAGAGTTACAGGAGAACTAAAAAGAGAGTCCAAGTATGACACAATTTGGTCAATTTCAGTGTTACTTGGAGCTGGAGGATTTCTATACTCTACTTTGTATTTGTCTGCATTATCGTTATCATCACCTTTCCCTTCTCCGTTGTGCTCCTCAACAACATCCTTCGTGGCAGTATGCTCCCCCAACAGTTGTATCTTTCTCTTTGGGAACAGCAAGAGGATCAATAGAAGGATTAATCGGAGTTTGACAGCTAGAGGCTTCAACATTGGTAGGATCGGTAGGGGCATTGATATTGGTCATGTCATGAGCTTGTTTCCTAGAAGGCCTAGCCTCGTCACTTAACAATCCTCGCTTTTTCATTAACTGGATCCCTTCGGCCAAAGCTGCTCGATCCTATTCATCTACGAGAGTTTCCAAGAGGTAATCTTCATCATGATCGCCCTAAGCATGTTTATCTACCTATTCCCAGAGTAGGGCTAAGGTCAATGCAAAGTCTTCTCCCAAAAAGCGTAGGCTACCACGTCTCATGACGCTGAAAACATAGAATTTGAATAAAGTAGTTTCAGCGTCCTCCTTGGCTTTCTTATAGGCAGTCATAGCTTTAAGTCTATCCTCCTCAAGAAGTTCATTCCGGGCATCTAGCACAGAAATAGCCATACTTTGAGAAGTAATATTTTCTTGAAGGATATAATTTTCTTGCTGATAAGTAGCAGAAACATTTTTTTCTATAGCTAATTGAGACTCAGCAAGTTGTCAGGCAGATTGAGCCTCTTGGACTTGTACTGTTAACATGTTCTCCTTCTGTTTGGCAGTGGCTAGTTCTTCTTTAAGCTTCTTATTCTCAGCCTCTAAACCCGCTAGCTCTGTGTTTCTTTGAGTGAAAGATGCGATGGTATTATCCCGGGACTCAAGAACCTTGGCTAGCTCGACTTTATCATTCTCTAATGTGGCAATTCGATCAAGGTTGACTCCATTAAGTCTCTGAAGTTCGTGTGCAAAAGTATACCATAAGCCAAGTTGCTTCTCAGAATGGCTTCTGATTGCATCTAACCGAACCTCACGCTGACTCTTGGTTGTATCCAATTGTGTAAACATGCGACTCTTCAAGGTATCGAAAGCTTCGAGAATGTCCCGCTTGTTAGAGGTGTATCTCTAAGTTGAGGTACATCCTTCTCAAGCACCAACCTTGGAATCGATCAGCGAGACCAAAATTGGTTGGTCTAGGAATATAGCGAGGCCTATTTATAATCGCCTGAATATCAGCAGGATCTTAAGTGACTGATGGAGAAGCCAGAGACAAAGGGTCGGAATTAGTTTGAATATCTAGTACTGGAAGTTTATCTGAATTATAATGCTTTCGAGAGTCATCCTTGCCTTGATTGCCCCTATCTCTCTTCTTCTCTCCTTTCCTTTTCTGTTTTTCCTCTTCTTTCCTCTTCTTTTCTTCTAGCATATCTAGGCGATCGTGCCTCCACCGCCTTTGCTCGTCAGTTTTCGGGAGCTTAGGAGTTTGCTAAAGCTGATGGGAAGGTTGCGGATTCTGAAAATCCTGAGATTGGTGAGAATGCTTTGAGTATTGTGGACATCGGGGTTTCAGGAGGTGCTTTGGATTGTAATATTTAGTGTGTTGTTCAAAGCTCTTTGCAAATGAATGATTCATTTCTGAATCTGGTAAAAAGGTAAAGCAGAATTTCAGTACTTAGATTGGAAAGTACTGGGGCAAGTTCAAAAACTGATGCAATATAACGCAAACTTATAGCACAAGTATAATGTTTATTAATATGCATCTACTAACGAACCCATGGATAGTGAATTTAAGTTAAGCCATATGTCTACCGGCGTTTTCCCAGGTGGAGGGTCTCGAGATAAATATGTCTTAGTTCTAGTTTTCGTAACTGATGCTGACAGATCTGAAGTCATAATATCACCCTGGATAAGAACTTTAGCTGAGCTGATGTCACTGAGGTTCTTATAAGTGTCCGTAGATCTATCCCCTCGAGTATCTTAAATAGTGGGGTTTTCGTCAACCTTCTCAGCATCTAAATTATCCTTAGAAGTCCCTCTAGCTTCTCCAGACTGCTCAGTCTCCTTTATCAGGTCCGAAGTGGCTTCGTCCTCCTCAACCTGCTCAGTTTCCTTCGTAGGACCTGGGGCATTATCTTCCTTCTCAATCTGTTTAGAGAAATCATAAGATTCTTACCCTTGCGCAGTTCAGATTCCCTACCTTAATAGGAGCTAGTTTAGTCTTAGGATGTGTCTTACTACTACCAGCAGGGTCTTAGCACTTCTTAAGAGAGGCTTTCTTAGCCGAGGATTTACCAGCAGTATCTTACTTATTGGCTGGCTCTAGTACGAGAGATCGTGAAGGATGAAGCAAGTGATATTAGCGAAGGAATTATTCTATAAGAAACAACTTTCTGCTCCTTTCATTCTTATCGATAGCTTCTAAAGACTCAAGAAGAGTTTGATCGGGGGTAGTATCTTTATAAGAAGGAATTTCTGTAAAATAAAGAAAGATTTGAGAACAAACCTTGTGTAAAATAAAGAAAGATTTGAGAATCAAAACTCAGAAGGAAAAGGAAACAAAAGACTTTAAGTAAATATGTTCAGATTTGAGAATCAAAACTCAGAAGGAAAAGGAAACAAAATACTATAAGTAAATTTGTTCACCTCCTTCCATCCATCGGCCATAAAAGTTATCAGGGCGTCGGACGTAGAAATACTGATTCTGATCCCTCGAACACTTTCTACCAAATCGGTAAGAATCTTGAAGCTCCGACTTTCGACAAAGATAAATGATGGACGATCCTTCTTCCTCCTTTTAAAATAATACAAAGAACAAATATCCTGAAAGGTAGGCACGCGTTGCTTAACCCTCATAAAAAGTACATAAAGCCCCATTAAAACGAAAAAACCATTCGAGTGCATTTGATATGAGGCAATGGCTAAGCGTCGAAGGATTGATTCTAAATATGGATTGAAAGGGGGAATTGCTCCACTTAATAGCATGTGACGATTAAAGTAACATACCCAGCGGGTGGAAGATCAGCAAAGTTGTCCTTCCCCGAGAATTTAGCTTCATCGTCTTCTGAGATTCCAAATTGTACACACATTAACTGATATGAACAAAAAGAAAGTGTCGTTTCATGTCTCTTGGATGGGACATTGGCAAGAGGTCGAGGTTGAGGAAAATCTTGACTGACATTCACTCCAGGGACAATAGCCGACGTAGTCTCAGTAATCTGAACAGAATTTCCAACTTCGCCAGACATAGTTGCTTCCTTAGGGTTTTGGCGTGACTATTGTCTAGTTACCATTTCTACACAAGTAATTATGTCTGAAAATAAATCACAGTTATGCACTTCCTAGTTCGAAGGGAATATTGTGTATAATCACATGTGTTATCATATAAACGAGGCTTGGGATTTATAATCAGCGTGTACTGATTAACCGTTTCCAAGTGTCATTGAAAGTTGACTTTAGAATGATCATTTTCATGCAGGAAATGTTCAACCTAACTATAAACGTTCAAATAAAAACAATCCTGTGCAAATATATCACTCAATCTGAATAATAAGTTACGGTGCATGTTTGTTCTTAACTTTTACTCTAATCTGCTATTGGTATGAGCAGTCAACAACAAAATAACAAGCTTGAAAACAAGTGAGTATTTTAGCTATTACAGGTTTAGCATTGCAAGAAGACTTGAGGATCAAAAAAGGCCTTTAGCAAACAACTTCAAATAATAGGAACACGCCGATCCTTCATTTTCAAGCATGACCAAATCCAGGAGGGTCGAGCGTGATCGACCCCAAGCATGGGCCATCCATGACCGACCCAAACAAAGGTCGAGCACGACCGACTCAGGCAAGGGTCGAGCATGACCGACTCAGGTAAGGGTCATGCATGGCCGACCTAGGCAAGGTCATGCATGAATGACCCAAGCAAGGTCGAGCATGACCGACCCAGACAAGGGTCGAGCATGAACAACCCAGGCGTGGTCGAGCATGACTGACCCAGACAAGGGTCGAGCACGAACGACCCATATTGGGTCGAGCAAGCATATTTGAAATATTGCAGAACTGCGTTGAAGCCTTTTGGACGATTAAGCTTACATGATTATGCAAATATTGCAGAGTTCAAATTGAAGTTCGCACACAACAAAAGGCAACTCAAACATCGTTCAAGGCAAAAGATACCGTGGCAACGACTAAAATTCAAAAACTGGAGATTGTTTCAGTAAGTAAAATGCAATCAATAAAGAACAAAGCGTGGTATTACAACAAATGCAGTAAATAAGAGCTCAAATGTTGGTTAGTGTGCAAAGTTTATCTCCAAAAATCAGAGTATTTATGTTTGTACAAAACCAGAACGAGTCGAAGCACTGAATCAACATGAAGAGTGGCTACATTAAGTGTTCATTCAGCACACACAGCTTGTCAAAGTGACAAACATCAAAGTTTAAACTATTGATACCTAATTGTCATCACCATATACAAGATAAATTAATTTGGATCCGAATCTACAAATAACTCCTAGTCGTAATCATCAAAGTAAAAATTCTGAGAACTTATTACTGTCAAATTCAATTAGGACTGTATTTTTCGAGCTTAAACACAAACTACAAGATAATCAAATCCAGATGTACAAGTAAATCAACAAAGCATATAAGGTTTCATGTCTCAGGTATTTCATCGAACACCTTATGCGCATCCGATTTAAATTAGAATTTAGGGGATCACGTATATTTAGAGTTCCTCAATCACTTACATACACAACTCTAAACACAAAATCATCACCACCTTCTTTCATCAAGACCATATACCCACAAAAAAATTCAATTCAAATCCAAATCGTACCCAAATGTCATATTGATCCAAAATCCTAATCATTTACAGGCCAATTCGACCTGGAATTGAAAGAAGTAATTACCTGTAGTCGGTGCGGTGTTCCAAATATGGGATGAGGGCTCCGATTTGACCTGAAATCGATAAGGCTTGCGGTGGAGATGAGAATTGCGGATTTAGGGCTCTAGGTGGTTGATGTTGCAAATCCAATCGAAAAATGAGCGAGATTAAGTTGGTTTAATGCAAAGTTCTTCAAGAAAACACGGGCGCCATTGAATTGCTTTCTAAAGAAAAAAGAGTTAAAGTGCAGAAATGAAGGCTAGAAGACAATATCAAGTAAGGAAGAAGATTGGGCTCGACCGACCCTGGGTGAGGTGTAAGGCCCGACCGGCCCATGGTGGTGTGCAAGACCCGACTGACCCAAAGCAATGTGTAAGATCAAACCGGTCACATTCTTTTGCACGCAGCCTATGCTGACACAATTGCTCGGCCCGTGCATATGAAATACATGACATGATAAATGGCAAATTATCCTGATCCATAGTGCAATTGATGTTATCAATCCATTTGAAATAGAATGCAATCTATCAAGTAGTGTCGCATGCGTTCATTTCAAAGCTTATAATTTTTATAAATCAAAATTACAAACTTCGAGGAGTAAATTTTTATCCACCAAAAATCACACACAATTGATAGATTGGATCTATGTTAAAACAATGGGTCGAATATATTACTACTTTATGGGTCGGTCCATCATTTAGAGGTTACAAAGGTCGAGCATCATAAGGGGTCGGTCAAAAGCATGGTCTGTTACCACCCTGGCCGAGCGCCAGAAGGGTCGAGCATTAGCAATTGTCATGTAATGTCTTGGGTCAAGCACTATATGGTCGGTCAAACATCACTCTGGTCGATCGCGCACTCTGATCGGACGATCAGCCTGTGGTCAGTCGAGCACTATGGTGATCGAGCATTAAGAGGGTCAGGTAGACAGCTGGCAAGAGCCGGAAAATTTTAGTGTAACAACCCGAATTCCGATAGGTCGATTTTTTTTTAAATTCTAATCTATTAAAACTCGTGTTGGTTTGCTCTAGTATCTTGCAAAAAAGACAGAGATATAAAATATATCATAGCTTAGAAAAATGTCTCACAGCGGAATGGATAAATGATATACATTAAATGTGTATATTTTATCCGCGTATTTATCTTGTTTTCCCTTTAAAATAATTGATATTGTGTATTTATAGCTGTGTTTTCAGATCATTGATAAAAAGCATGGTTTACAGCATTTGATGGAAGAATTTGCTTAAAAAGAGTGAATTTTGAAATTACTAAAGATTGAATAGTTTAAAGCTTGAAGAATGGTTGCAAATAGAGTTCAGTTAGGTAGATTTGGCTCACCAAAGACCCATGTTGCGTTCACATCGGCTCATTTACAAGGCCTCTCACTCTACAGCTTCATTCACACTGGCTTATATGTTATTTGGGCTAAATCTTTAGTCCCATATTGTGTCATTAGCCAATTATTCTTTGTCATATCAGCTATAAATACACTTGTATCTTGTTCATTTATAATTACACTAGGTTTTATTATGTAAACTTTCTCTTGGAATAAAATCATTCTTTTCCCTTTCTCTTAACTATTTATTGTAATTTATTTATGTTGTTTATTTTCTTTTTCTTTTCTTTTAGCTATATCTAGCTAATCCCCTTTAATTAGGGGGTGATAACGCTTAGATTAGACTTAATATGGGTCACATAGCCAAAAAGATTAGAATTCATGTATATAGATCTAGATCTGAACCAAGGGTTAGATCTGAACCTTCATACTTTATGTTGTTTAAGAGTTGTGCTACTTTACAGAGTATATTCGAGTTCAATCTAATGCTTATCAGATTTAGATCTAATTTTTAGGATTTTAGAAATAAAGCAGTGAACCTGTCTTGATAGACTATGGTTGTTTAAGATCTTAGCTCCTGCATAGGCTATGCCTGTCGTTATTCACATGTTTATTTCTGAAAACTTAAATGTTTTTGATTCATGTTTGAGACAGAAATATGGGTTAGATCTAGAACAATTTGTTTGGCTACTGAATCGTATTAATCTAGATTATGTCATTGCTCCCTAATTGCTTTCACTTATTATTAAAAAACTCTCTTTTTGTTTATTTTCTATTAATTTTGAACAATCAAAATTTCGGAATAACTTGATTGGATTTATTAGTAAAATAATTTTGGTCCCAGAGTTCGACACCCTTTACAACAACCCCTTGTTGTTTAGGAAAACCGAACGAATTTAACAGTTGTTTTCAATTGTTTAATTTGTTCGCAAACAAATTTAGGCACCGTTTCCAGGGTTCAAAATAATTTTTATTAGTAAATTCTCGGGGTTATATTTTTATTTTCTTATTTTTCCATTAAAAAAGAAAACACAAAAATATTTTTTTTATTTTTTTATTCCTTTTTAGCTCTTTCATATATAGAAGAAAATCCTTGTTGAGTTGATTTGGTATTAAATTATTGATACTACAATCTTCTAATTAAGAGAAAAAAATTAGTTGCCTTTTGTTTTTAGTTTCTTTCCCATTACATTACCTTCCATTTTTCAACAATTCTAAAAAAGAAAAATCCTTCTACAAAACTGATCAAACCACCAATTTTTCTCAACAAGTTCATCACCACTAATAACTTCCTGACCATCATCGCATCTCTACACCATTGAAAAACCAAACCCCAAACTCCCGGTGTTGCCAACTCCCTGTGTCTGACCAAAGTCATTACGTCAACAGTCAACAATCTCTACAAAATTCTAACATCAAACACATCACCCCTGCACCAATTCATGCCACAGTCCACCCTCACCAAGCAACTGCCACTTTTAACCAAGACAACCACACCATATTTCCGACCTAACCCACCATAGACATACCATACTCCAAATTATTGGAACGACAACCATACCACTGGGTCTTCATTCTTCATTCACCTGCAACTGTCCCACTTCAACTCCTAACCACCCCTTACTCCATCATATTGCCACATTGCTATACCACGTCACAAACACCATCTTCCACACCACCTTCTTCATGTCACATACAACCTACATCAGCCATAAAACAATCAACGTCCATCCTTCAAATGCAAAACCATAATCCCAGCGTTATCATCCTTGAACTTCACAAGCTCTTCACGCAATCCCCCTCGAAACCACCCTCTTCGTACACAGTATCAAACGTGACCCACTACCGAATTGCCTCAAATCCCACACATCAAATGTTCTTTCCCTTCCGTCGTATACTCTTTACCAACCCCTTTGCTCCCACCGAACATACGCCACCACTACCGCATATCAGCAAACCAAATAACCCAAACCAACTTTGAAAACCGTCCAAATCCACAAGCACATCAACCAAATTCGAAGAACCTTATAAAATCGAACAAAAATATCTAAAAATCCGATCCAAATTTTTTAGCTTTGAACCAACTTCGAAAAAAAAGGGTGCGAATAATGGATATTTACCCGTTCGATTTTTCCATTGAACTAGGAAAAAGGAATTTCTTTTGAGTTGTATTGTTTTTGTGACTGCTTGTAGTTTGGGCATTATTTAAAGGTTGAGACGGTGAATTGTATTTGGATTTGACTGAAAAGAAACAAGAATTGGTTGGTGCATTAATTTAGTGGGTTCGTAGTTTTAATTTTACTCAGGCAAGATGTATTTAGTTTTCTTTTCTTTTCTTTTGCCATTCAGTTAGTTTAGTTCAATTTTTTTCCTTTTCTTTTTCTATTTGTTCTCGTTTTCCATCTTTCAAAAAAAAACATTTCCCTTTGCCTTTTGTTTTTCACTCATTTTGTTTTTAGCTTTATTTTACATTTTCACCTTTAAAAAAAAGGAAAAAATGGTGTGTCTTAATTTTCTTGTTTTTCTTTTCTAGCTTAGTTTTGGTTTTACACCAAAAAAACAAAACAAAAATTTCCTTGAGTCTAGTTTTTGTTTTAATTTCAATTTAATTTTTCTTCTTTTGTTTGTTTTATTTCTTTTCGAAAGAAAACATAAACAACAAGGGCCAAAGAAATAAAAGAACAGGTTCGAGCCAACGAACAAGAAATTCAGAAATTGTTGGGGCGGTTGCACACCAATTGGGGTGTGAACGTGCTAGCGCGGCTCAGTTGCACTGGACGGACTGTCGATCTAAGTGTGAATTTTCTAAACTCTAAAGGGTCAACTGCTGCTTGAAAATTCTATAGAAATTGCTTGTAAAAAATTTCTATAGGTGTCGCAGCTTGTCGTAAAAAAAAATTCTTTGCAATTTATTCTTTTGTGACTTTTCTGTGATTGATTATTTTGCTTGTTGATGTGTAGTAGGAAATTTTAAAACGAACGTGGGATTAATTGAAAAGTTTGTTTTTGAAATAAATTATTTTTGAAATCGAATCGAGGAATCCCCAAAGCTCATAGAACAAAATATTCGTTAAATTGACAATTAGGATTGATATTCTCTAAGATGTCTAAGGAATGGTAGAGTCTAGAATTCAAACAGGTTCTTAAACCTTTAGTTGTGTTTCTATGGTGATTTGTGGCACATTGATAGCCCCTGTCCGAACCTGGCCTAGATTTGTATTCATATAAACCGAAGTTGTTAATTTTATCATATTTTTGAAGAGCTTCTTTAGAGCCACAAGTTTTGCAACTGATTTTTCGACGAAAAACTCTTTTCTTCTAGTACATGCGCACTTGCTCCATGTACAACTAAAATTACAACTCTTTTCAAAATTTAAATGATTTTGGTTACGATTCAAATCAGAATGAATTTCAAGCTGAAAATTTTTCGATTGAGGAGAATTTATCTGCGGTTAGTCGACATTTTGCACAAATGGCTAAGCAAAATGCTGAATTTCAAAACAATTTCAACACGGGTTTCAACGAAAATTTTAAAAACCAAAATGATTTTCATAATACTAGTGGAAGTATAAGTTTGGTTATCGAATATGAAAAATGTGTTGCGAACAAGCTAAATTTTTGGCGATGTTCGTGGTGGAAATTAAATAATGAACGACTTCTAAGAGATGAGGTAGATGAATTTTTAAGGTCAACCAGTGAGGAACACATTGGAATGATGACTCTGAAAAACAAAATTTTGACGTCTGATGTGTCTACCAATTTTATTGAAGATAGACTGAGTGAAATCGATCATTAATGCATCAAAATTTGGAATTGTCGTGAGGAAATCAAGGAATGGACACGAACTTTAGATGAAAAACAAGATTCTGAAAATAAAGATATCGAAAGCATGTGTATCATTGAACCACTGGCTCAATACACTACTGAACTTTGGCAAAATATAGAAAAGTTGTTACTTGAGGGAATTGATGATGTTGATGAATTTAAGGATTCCATGAAACTTGGCTTGACTTACATCGAAGAACTAGTCCAAAGAATAAACGATAGCAAACTAAGTGTATCTCATAGGATCGTTTATTCAATTTATTTTCTTCAAACTAAAGTTACGAACTTGTACAACAATTATAAATTCCAGTTTAGCGACAAACAAGTTTCTTCCAACGCTTCTTTTGAAAATAATAATTAGCCAGTAACTTCGTTACAACATTACATAACGATTATTGATGATTTTGACGATATGGCTGTTGGAGAAAATGAAAATTTTGAAAAACTTGTGCAAAACACTGATTTATGTGAAACTGAAATTCAAACCCAAATAGATGCATCTGCTGAAAATTCAACTCTTACTGACATCGAAAATTTTCTACTAACAACTTTTGAAATTGATGAAAAGCTTAATAAAGTTGTTGAAATCTCTGAAATTGATTTGAATTTAAATTCTCTTGAAAACGATGACATCAATCTTCAATTTGATCTTCCTCTCTCAAATTCTGAAAATCTTGAAACTTTAGCAACTTTAGATTGTCAACCTGAAAGAAATGATGAAGTTGGTAACAACTATTTAAGTGAGGACGACTTTGATGAGTGAAAACTTCTTGAACTGATTAACGATAATGTTGTTGGGTCTGAAACTCAAAACGAAACATTTGAAAACTTTGAAATTCTTGAGGTTGAAAACAACGAAACTGTTGAATGTGATCTTAAACACAATAACGATTTTTCTGAAACTATTGAAACTCCTTGCGACTTGATTGTTTCAAGTGAACCTCGGTTGTTTCTCAATGATAAATTTCTGCAGTATATGATCTCTTTTTGGAGTAACACTGTTTTTCAGAAAACACGATTTCAAAATTCACTGAAAATTCATTTGTTTGGTTTTAACTTTAGGTTTACGAATGAACCTTTAGTCAAAACATTTCACATATCAAAGCAAAACTGAACAATATTTTTCAGAACAAGTGTGGGGGTGAGAGTGATGCACATATCTCTCAATTTATACATCATCTGAACAAAGCAAACTTTGTTTTTGAAACTTTTACTGAACCCCGACTCAGAAATTCAATTCGATTTTAGGATCAATTGTAATCTCAAAATTTTAAAATTAGCAACTCAAACTTTTGAAAAAAAAACAAAATTTGTTTTTTCAAATCTGACACATAATATAAAATCCTTTATGATTTGGTTTTCTGTGCTTCGGTTGTGTCTCATTATCTTAATGAGGCTGATCCATTGGTCCATTGTGGATCGGTTCATCTATTCGATGGTTGCGTATTTTCTGCACACGCATGCGGTAAGCCTTTCTTACCCACTTATTTTATTTCCCTTTCACTAAAATATGTCCGTTTAACGACTATGATGACACAGTCACACTCAAATGTGGGGGGGGGGGGGGTTTACATTATATCAACAATCAAATTTTATGAACTAGGTCATTCAAGGATTAACTTAAATTCATAAATAACACTTGGTCCTTATTTGATAAGTTGAATTGTTGGGTAATGGGAATGAACATTATTTATTCATTGAGTCGTAACGTGTCCTTTAAAGATGCTAGCTTGAGACTGTGCAGACGTTAGTTGTGTTCTAGAGTAAGCACGTCAACCCTTGTTATACATGTTAGAATGTGCAAGTAAAAATAATAAAAAATTCAAATAATAATGATTTGCACCTACATTTGTTGGATTTTCTAAGTTTTTTTTCGTGCATAATATTTTTTCTCACTCAAATTTTCAAAATTGTAAGTTCTAAAATCCACTTGGCCCACTTAAGAGAAATGACTCATTGTAGCGTTCTTCTTCGATACCCCACATTATTCAAACCCATGTTTTGGTCAAATTACATTCATGTTTCGACAAGTTTATCTTATAT
This sequence comes from Allium sativum, assembly GCA_030737875.1. Taxonomy (NCBI): domain Eukaryota; kingdom Viridiplantae; phylum Streptophyta; class Magnoliopsida; order Asparagales; family Amaryllidaceae; genus Allium; species Allium sativum. The sequence continues at coordinate 840,179,253 of CM060916.1, forward strand.
TGATATACTTAAGAACCTTGTACTGATTTATTTTCAAAGGTTCAAAAACGTCACTTTTTATCCACTCCATACTTGTTTTAAGGTAGGATAACCATATACCACATCTTAATTTATATGGGTTATCTATCTTATGAAACCTTGCTTATCTTTCCTTTCAGCTTTTTATATAACATCAGTCTAGACTTGTGTGTTGAATTAGGGTTATAGAAGTAAAGTAACTTAGGCACAAAACTTTCCTTTCACGAAGTGTTGGTTATGATTCGCTTAGTAAAGGAGTAATCAAATGAAATAATATGGTATCATTCCAATCCATCTCCACTTATCATTCATCATGCAAAAAGAAAAAAGAAAAAATGCATTGAAGAGAAAATCTCTCAGAATAAAATAGTCATCCATCACTCTTGACTATAAAGCATTCATTTCCATTCGATCCACATCCATTATACCGTACTTAGAAGCGAGGGTTGTAGTTGAGGAGATGAAAGGAAACAAACATGTTTATATGTGCCTTAGTATTACTTTATCTTTTGTAGCTTGAAGTTCAACTAATATACTTGCCCCCCTTATCAATAATATTTTTAGAACTTACAAAATTTTCCTTCATCTATGCATTACTTACATCCAATACAATACAGTTACACTGGTGCAAAATTATTCAAAAAAGAAAAAATGAATAAATGATTGGGTGCACATTGTCGATGTGTAGAACTTTGGTTGACACCACGCTCTTAACCTTCAAGGCAGTTACAGTGCTATCAAGGAATTACGATTCAGCTTGAAATTTTTTATTCATTTTTGCACTAGTAATGGGATGAATAATTTATGACTATACCGTTGTTAGTGAAGTTAGGTAAAGTCCTTGGAATGTGAAAGACTTAAATATATCATTTGATTAATCCGCTTACATAAGACGCTTTGGATTTTTTTGGTAGTATCCGCTAAAAACCCTTACAAGACAACACTCGTCCTACTAGGGACACCTAGGGGTTTAACGGCTTGTTGCATACGCTAAATGCAATCGTGTTTCAAACGAAAGTGTAACATATCTTAGTTTAGTTTATTCGAGGATGAATAATAAGATAAGTGTGGGGGTATTTGATATACACATAAATGTGTATATTTAATTCGCGTATTTATCTTGTTTTCCCTTTAAAATAATTGATATTGTGTATTTATAGCTGTGTTTTCATATCGTTGATAAAAAGCATGGTTTAGAGAATTTGATGGAAGAATTTTCTTAAAAAGAGTGAAGTTTGAAGTTAATAAATCTTGAAGAACAGTTGCAAATAGAGTCCAGTTATGTAGATTTAGCTCACTAAAGACTCATGTTGCGTTCACATTGGCTCATTTGCAAGGCCTCTCACTCTACAGCGGCGTTCACATTGGCTTATGTGTTATTTGGGCTAAATCTTTAGTCCCACATTGTGTAATTAGCCAATTAGTCTTTGTTATATCAGCTATAAATACACTTATATCTTGTTCATTTAGAATTACACTAGGTTTTATTCTATAAACTTTCCATCAGAATAAAATCATTCTTCTCCTTTTCTCTTTACTTTTTATTGTAATTTATTTATGTTGTTTATTTCATTTTTATCTTCTTTTCTTTTAGCTATGTCTAGCTAATCCCCTTTAATTAGAGGGTGATGGCGCTTAGATTAGATTCAATATGAATCACATAGCCAAAAAGATTAGAATTTAATGCATATAGATCTAGATCTGAACCAAGGGTTAGATCTGAACCTTCATACTCTGTGTCGTTTAAGAGTTGTGCTCCTTCACAGGGTATAATCGAGTTCGATCTAACATTTATCAGATTTAGATCTAATTTTTAAAGTTTTAGAAATAAAGTAATGAATCTGTCCTGATAGCCTATGGTTGTTTAAGAGCTTAGCTCCTGCATAGGCTATGCTTGTCGTTATTTGCATTTTTGTTTGTGAAAACCTAAATGTTGTTGATTCATGCTTGTGACAGAAACATGGGTTAGATCTAGAATAATTTGTTTGGCTATTGAATCTTATTAATATAGTTTATATCATTGCTCCCTAAATACTTTCACTGATTATTAAAAAACTCTCTTTTTTGTTTATTTTCTGTTAATTTCGAACTATTAAAATTTCAGAATAACTTGATTGGATTTATTAGTAAAATAATTTTGGTCCCAGAGTTTGACACCCTTTACAACAACCCTTGTTGTTTAGGAGAACCAAACGAATTTAATAGTCGTTTTCAATTGTTTAATTTGTTCGCAATAAATAAAATATAATGTAATCAAAATATAGCCTTACCATAGTAATAATACTGCCTAACCAATATCCAAATCTATCATATCTCTGCCACAAATCTAACCTGCGAGTATATTATGAGGAGGGAGTCAGAACATAAGTTCTGGTGACTAGATTTAAACTACGCATCTTAGATAATTCTACATATACCTTTCAGTTACATTTTCTTGTTTCTTAGGTTACTTGGGTTAACAACACTCAAGGCTCACACACACGTCGTTCCTATCTACTTCCCAGTGGATTAACCTAATACAATATATATGTAGCTACCCTCAATATTAAGACACACCCCATGGTACCCCACTCACATGGTCTCCACCGTAATGCCACAGAAATATATGCAGTCCCTCATCCTATGCCGGAGTGACGTATGGATCTCTATATAACAACGCTACGTTCCACATATATCTGCCATTGTCATGCTACGTAAGCGTACGGACTTCCAACTTCGATCGAATCAGATTCCAACACCGAGTAATGCCCTAGAGTCTACGATACACCACCCAGAGCAGACATGCATGTATCTAGAATTTCCCATGTGCGTATCGTTAATCGTACTCGATGCCTTAACCGAACATATCCTCTATTGCGCACCGAGTCCCATGGCAGGGTTGTACAAGAAACAATGGAATTCGGTCGGAAGCTTTTCAAATATCTATATACATAGATGCTAAGGTTGCATTTTCAGTGGCTATGGTCCCACCTGACCCCTCCCTCAACTAGTGAAAGACGAACAAGATTGAGAACTAATGACTTGGCCCAAGAGAAATCAACAAACAACAAGTCCTAATTGGTCTGTCCCTCACCCATAGCCCAAATAGCTAAATGTCCATGGCCTGTTGGTTTAGCTCTCTGCATTTCTGCATTGTGCATCACGTATCAAGCTGACTGTCGATAATAGGTACAAGACGACTTTTCTATCTAATGGTTAGACCCGTCAGTACTCAAGAGTGGTCATAACCAAGCCAAGTCAGGCAATAGAATCATCGAATCACCTATGCCACCCCCACAGTCTTTTGATTGCCCACTATCATGGCAATCAGGGCATACTCATCGGGTAGAAATGTGCAGACCTAGCCTCTATGAGTACAGTAGAATGCTGTCACAGCACAAAGGACTACCAGGAGTACCCTCCACATCCTAAGAAGTCGCATGCTTCCCCTTCCAGTCCTACGGATCCAGCAAAATATCAACAAGCAAAACAGGCAGAATAATCAGATAGACGTGCGCTCCCCTCATGCCTCATGACACCACGATGATCTACCCCATATGGTTATTCACCCTCAAACGTATGGACTGGACCAAGTGCCTCATTTTAATGTGTTATTAGACCCTATGTCTAAGCATTCAATTATGTGCTTGCTCTACCTCATCAGGTTTCCAGTTAACTTGGTAATTTCTAACTATATTAGCTTATTATTCAAGTTACCAAGTTCTTTCCGAGCCCCTTATATCTCTAAAGAATGGACCCCTCTTGCTTATTAATTTTGGTTACAAAACTTAACCCTTTTACATTCATTAATAATCCCATAACATGTTATTCTCTAGATTGTAATTCATGGTCTGTAATCTACAATCTCTTTATATTATTCATAGTCCAATTTCATAGTTACAATAACATGTTCTTACTTAATACGTAATTAAGTATATCTCAATTCACATATTTTCTGTTTAACATGTCACTTATTATTTATGATTAAATATAACTTATTTTATTTAATAAGTTTGCCTCATTCTTTCTTATCTAATCATAATTTCATCTTAAATTATCACTACAAATTGTCGTTTTTTACTTACTAACTTAGTTCTCTTAACTAAGGTTTACTTATAAGTTTCCTTTCCATTAATATGACTTATGTTGTCCTTATCAGTAGATTTCAGATTCTCGATCTTACAGATCAACTTAATTTACAATTAAGTACTACTTACCTCACTACATTAGTTATCCCATTTTCTTCATCGTTTATTATAACCTAAGTTTTAATTTCCATCTGTCCCTAGGACAAGCCTACCTATTATATAACATTCCCATTAATATAATTAATTATAATAGGCTATTATCATTCCCCATTCGTTCCACTTCTTTTACTGTTGTAACTTTCATTCATTTCCATTAATCACAATTAGTGTCATTTATCAATTATGTTATTTACACACACACACACACACACACACACATATATATATATATATATATGTATGTATGTATGTTTATGCACTAGACCCCTCACATTAAGCCTACCACTTGTGGATGCTGGATTTGCCATGCGGTTCCGAGCAAACTTCTACCACAAATTGACTTAACCTCATGTCTTAGCACCACTACATGTATTTTTACGCACTAGACCCTTCACATTAAATTAACAACTTGTGGATGCTGGATTTGTCGTGCGGTTCCGAGCAGACTTCTACCACAAGTTGAATTTAACCTAGTGTCTATGTGCGTTACAGTTTTCTAATTTCTGTAAATTTTCTATATAATTTAGTCGTGTCCATTCTTCCAAATTTTTACTGTAATCCTATTTTTTTTCATGTCACACTTATTATTATGTTAATTCCATTTTAACTTATAATCATATTGCATGTTCTTCCAAACATGTAATTAACTCCATTCTAAAATAATAAAATGTAACTATCAAACATGTAACTATTCTAATCTTAGAATTTAACATGTAATTATCCCGATTTCCACAGTTAAAGGTAGGGCTGTATATTGGACATGACAGTCCATTGTCCGGCTCGGTCCAAAGCTATAAGGTGTCTGGTCCATGTCCATCCGATTCTCTTATAGGACAGAGCTTGGACACACTAGTGTTCGGTCCGATATAAAATATTCGATGTTTTTCTATTATCCAAGGCTATATCGGACAGGATAGTCCGTTGTCTGCTCGGTCCGAGGCTATATGATGTCCGGTCCATGTACGTCCGAATTCTTATAGGACAGAGCTTGGACACACCTTCGTTCTGTCCGGTCCGACCCGTTTACACCCTTAGTTAAGGGTTTAAGTACATAATATGTCGCAAGTTAACATGTAATTAGAACATGTATGTATACAGCAGTAATCGTTACACATATTTTAACAGGTTTACATTTCAACATATTAACATTTCAACCTATTAATATTTCAACATATTAATGTTTAAACATATCAAATTAACATTTCAACATATTAATGTTTAAACATATCAATCATTCTAGCAGATTTACATTGCATATTTAGGGGGAATGTTAAACGAAAAATATTCCATTATCAAAATGGTATATTTTAAATCCACTTACCTAGTTGCTTTCCAAATCCTGAATCTGGTCCAGATCTAGCATTCCATGGTTCTCCTAACTGAATTTGGAACCTAAACAACAATGGATACACAATTCTTAACTAAAAGAAGAAGGGAAAAAAGAGGAAAAATTCAAATAGACCAGATCCAAGAAATTACCTTACTTCGAATAGAATTCTAAACACCTTCTTTATTAATATTCATCCTAATCCTCCAGATCTTGAATTGGCATTTTCCTAAACTAATTATTCTATTTTTCTGAAGATATTTGAGGATGAAGAAGAATGTCTGAGCTTAGGTGGCTTCTTAGAAAATGTGAGATTTAGGCTAGGCTTTGCTAGCCTATTTATAGGTGTTCAGGATCTTATCGTACATGCAGCGCTGAGTCAGCAACGAATTTGGTTAAGAAAACAGTCCAGATTCATGAATGAATCTGCCCGGATCTGGGGTGGGGGTCAACACCCATATGTGTGTGTCAACCCTAGGGTCGACCATCCTATGTTAGTGTCGACTCCAGGGTCGACCCCCTAGACCCCGCGAGCCTTTTTGTGCAGATTTTTACTATTTTGATGTTTTTGATTTTAAATGTTTGATTAATATCCTATTATAGTCTCATTGATTTATATTAAATATTATATTTACATATAATCTTCTTATAAGTATACAAAAATTCAAATGACCATTTTACACGTATATATGTACGCATAACTTTTATTTCGTTTTCAAAATTCAAATGGTGTTATACCATTATTTAATTTTTACTATTATTCTTTAATTGCAGCCTAATTTCGAACTTTTCTCTTGTACATACATACATACATACATATATATATATATATATTTGCACATATATACATGTATATTCTCATATACATATATTTTTCTATACTTCCTTATGCGTATATTTTTCCTTATATGTGTGTTTATACGTATTTTCTCTTTAGAACATGTATTATCTTAGTCGTTCCCTTAAAACAAAAATATGGTCTTGGCGAGGATCGAACCTCGCACCTCTCACTTGAAAGCCACATGTTCTAACCAACTTGACTACTTAGGCTTTTGTTAACAAGACTTATAACAATGGTAGTCATTATTCTTTTCTTATTTTTCTTTTTCATGTTTTGTAACAATATTTCATTTAAACCATTGCATGTAACCGTATAAATTTGCACGCAACTTTTTCTTTCATTTTTCTTTTCTTATTAATGCATAATTGTAAACCATTGCATGCAACGTAATTGCACTGCATGCAACCAATTTCTTCTTTCTTTTAATTCATGCATTACATTGTTATTTGCATTAATCTTTTCTTCTTTTTCAGTGCATGTATTTATTACATGCAATCATATATTATCATTATTTTATTCTTCTTTTATATATTTATGTCTATGCATATATATGTATATGTATATATATACACACATATGCACTATTAAATATTTAATTATCATAAAATACGGGGTGTTACATTCTCCCACCTTTAGTAAATTTCGTCCTCGAAATTTGATTAGGGTAAAAATCAAATAACTCCTCGCATAATATTCATCCATCATGTGTGCATCCAATTTTTGCAAACATTGTGCGCTTATGGAAAGTGTAATACAACATTGTAATACATGTATGCCTAAGTGGTACCTCCTATATGTATGCAAAATTTTCAAAAATCCTTTAAAAACATGCTGCACGTATCTTAAATACACCGGCAACTCTACATGAATGCAATATTTTGAAATCAAAATACATTTTCATCCACAATTTCCCACATAATTGCAGAGCAAGAGCATACTTCATCCAATTGTTGCATCCAAAATCCAACCAACCAACTTTACTTTTCGAATTTTGGAAAAAATCTTAATTCGATTTCTTATGTTACAAAGAGGTGGAAAATGGAAAATTTCACATCTTATGTTTTTCTTTTAGTCACCTTTTTATGTCCGTCCTTGGATTTTGTGTAACAATTTTTGAAGATTCCCTATTTCCCTATCCAAGCACAGCCCACATAAGAAAATTTTCTTTGTAACAGATTCTTTTTTTCAATTGGAAAATTTTATCTTTTCTTAGAACTTTCCATTTCTTTAACTGACATCTTTGTTGCTTTAATGAATTTGTTGTTCCCTTTTTAGTTGTATCATTCCTCTTTTCTTATCTTATTTAACTTAATCTTCTGATTTTAGTTTAGTTTCAAATAATCCTTCTAGTCCTTTAACTAAAACAGGAAAACAAACACTCTACACAGCTACTACTAAGGACTAAGAATCTCAGGACTATGTCCCTTAGACAGAAAAATTCAAACAACAGGATGTAAACACTTACATACCCTTCACTATCTAGTATCACTACTAGTCCTTGTTGTGTACCAACAGAAATTTTTAAGCAACACCCTAGGCTTCTTAATGCTTATGCATTCTATGGGAACTTACCATTATTTCAAGAAAATTTTCGCTACCTACTTCATAGCCTCGAAACTTTTCCCGTCTTCCCTAGGCACTAATCCTTACCTACTCCATGATTTTCAAAAAACTTGGTTTGGCTTCCTCATTTTACTTTCCTTCCAAAAATTAAAAGTGTAAAAACTTTATTTTTCTCTCCAAAACTTATTTTTTCCAAACCTAAAAAAACATGTCATCTTATAGAAAATGTAATTCATTTTTTTTCAATTCACCAAAAACTGGAGTAGATAAGGACAATTAAATCTCAGTCAGGTTTACAACTTGTTCTTGCCTATAAGGTCAGTTCAGTTTCTTACTATAAGGTGCAAACATCTACTCTATTCTTAATTTCTACAACTTATTTTGTCCACCTAACAAAATTTTCTCTTTTAAAACAATAATAAAAATTTGTCAAAAGAATAGAGATTTTAAATCTTTTTTTTTTTAAATTCCAGTTTTCAACAAAATGCAACATTTTCTAAGTTATGCTTTTTAATCCTTTCATGCAATATAACAAGAAAACTAGCGAGCTATACATGCTCTATAATATTCACCTTTTTCTGAGAGGATTTTATTTTAGACAAAATTTCCCCAAGAAATCACTATTTACAAAATATACCCCATTTTACTTCAAAACCCAATATGTACTTCTTTGCATATTTTAAAATCATTACTTTTAAGATTAAAACTTGAAAATGCCATAAACCACCTTTTAAAAGCTTTTATAATTTCAAGTTATTAAAGAGTTAACAATGGGGTTAGACTCAAGGTGGGTTTCCAATCTTAGCTAGGCTTTCCTAGACACCCTCACAAAGTCAATTCTCTCAACTATATATATGTTCCTAATCCATTTTTCTCTTTTTAACCATTTCCAATTTATAAGGTTTTACTGTATGAAATATTAACATATGGGATTCTCCTTTCTTCCACACAAAGTGTATTGTGCACTTCCCACCCAAATTACCTAAGGGTCTCAGCTTTTCATATTCATTCATTTGGTGTACAAAACAGACATCCCAATTCTTACCATATTATACTCTTTCTACTTAGTGGGTTCCTCTATGGATCTAGGTATATCATATTATATTTATATTTTAAAAATACAAACACGTTCACTCACTATCTATACAGGAATCCTAAACCTAGACTCTAATACCAGATGTAACAACCCAAATTCTGACAGACCGATTTTTTTTTCAAAATTCTAATCTATCGAAATTCGTGTTGGTTTTCTCTGGAATCCTATAGAAAATACAGAGATATAAAATATATCAGAGCTCAGAAAAACATCTCACAGTGGAATGGATAAAATATAATGTAATCAAAATATAGCCTTACCGTAGTAATAATACTGCCTAACCAGTACCAAAGCTATCGTATCTTTGCCACAGATCTAACCTGCGAGTATGTTATGAGGAGGGGGGTCAGAACATAAGTTCTGGTGACTGGATTTAAACTACACATCTTGGATAATTCTACATATACCGTTTAGTTACATTTTCTTGTTTATTAGGTTACTTAGGTTAACAACACTCAAGTCTTACACACACATCGTTCCTATCTACTTCCCAGTGGGTTAACCTAATACAATATATATGTAGCTACCCCTAATATTAAGGTACTCCCCATGGTACCCCACTCGCAGGCCTCCACCGTAACGCCACAGAAATATATGCAGTCCCCCATCCTACGCCGAGGTGATGTACATATCTCTATATAACAACGCTATGTTCCACATATATCTGCCATTGTTATGCTACGTAACCGTACGGACTGCCACCTTCGATTGAATCAGATTCCATTACCAAGTAATTCCCTAGAGTCTACGATACACCACCTAAAGCAGACATGCATGTATCTAGACTTTCCCATGTACATATCGTCAATCGTACTAAATGACTTAACCGCACATATCCTTTATTGTGCACCAAGTCCCATTGTAGGGATGTACAAGAAACACGAAACTCGGTCGGGAGCTTTTCAAATATATGTATACACAGATGATAAGGTCTGCATTTTCAGTGGCTATGGTCCCACCTGACCCCTCCCTCAACTAGTGAGAGACGAAGAAGATTGAGAACTAATGGCCTGGCCCAAGAGCAAACAACAAACAACAAGTCCTAATTGGTCTATCCCTCACCCATAGCTTAGATAGCTAAAGTTCTATGGCCTGTTGGTTTAGCTCTCCGTCTTTCCACATCACGCATCACATATCAAGCTGACTATCAATGGTAGATACCCGACGACTTTGCTATCTAATGGTTAGACCTGTCGGTACTTAAGAGTAGTTGTAACCTAGCCAAGTCAGGCAACGGGATCGTCGAATCACATATGTCACCCTACAGTCTTTTGATTGCCCAATATCGTGGAAATCAAGGCATACTCACCAGATAGAAACACATAGACCTAACCTCTGTGAGCACAGTAGAACGTTGTCATAGCACAGAGGACAAACATAAGTATCGTCCACATCCCAAGAAGCCGCGTGCTTCCCCTTTCAGTCCTTCGGATCCAACAGAATATCAATAAGCAAAATAGGCAGAATAATCAGATGGACATGTGCTCCCTTCGTGCCTCATGACACCACGATGATCTACCCCGTTGGGTTATTCACCCTAAAAAGTATAGTCTGGACCAAGCACCTTATTTTAATGTGTTATTAGACCCTATGTCTAAACATTCAATTATGTGCTTGCTCTACCTCGTCAGGTTTCCAGTTAACTTGATTATTTTCAACTATATTAACTTATTATTCAAGTTACCAAGTTCTTTCGGAGCCCCTTATATCTGTAAGGAATGGACCCCTATTGCTTATTAATTTTGATTACAAAACTTAACCCTTTTACATTCATTAATAAGCCCATAACATGTTATTATCTAGATTGTAATTCAAGGTCTGTAATCTACAAAAACTTTATATTATTCATAGTCCAATTTCATAGTTACAATAACATGTTCTTACTTAATATGTAATTAAGTATATATCAATACACATGTTTTCTGTTTAACATGTTACTTATTATTTATGATTAAATATAACTTATTTCATTTCATATGTTTTCCTCATTCTTTCTTATCTAATCATAATTTCATCTTACATTATCACTAAAACTTGTCGTTGTTTACTTATTAACTTAGTTCTCTTAACTAAGGTTTACTGATAAGTTTCCTTTCCATTAATATAACTTATGTTGACCTTATCAGTTGATTTCAGATTCTCGATCTTACAAATTAACTTAATTTACAATTAAGTACAACTTACCTGATTACATAAGTTATCCCATTTTCTTTATCATTTATTATAACCTAATTTATAATTTCCTCATGTCCCCAGGACAAGCCTAACTATTATATAACATTCTCATTAATATAATTAATTATAATATGCTATTATCATTCCCCATTCGTTCCATTTCTTTTACTGTTGTAACTTTCATTCATTTCCATTAATCACAATTAGTGTCATTTATCTATTATGTTATATATATATATATATATATATACATGCACTAGACCCCTCACACTAAGTCTACCACTTGTGGATGCTGGATTTGCTGGGCGGTTCCGGGCAGACTTCTACCACAAGTCGGCTTAACCTCATCTCTTAGCACCGCTACATGTATATTTATGCACTAGACCCCTCACATTAAATTAAAAACTTGTGGATGCTGAATTTGCCGGGCAGTTTCTGGCAGACTTCTACCACAAGTTGAATTTAACCTCGTGTCTAAGTGCGTTACAGTTTTCTAATTTCTGTAAATTTCTATATAATTTAGGCATGCCCATTCTTCCAAATTTTTACTGTAATTCTATTTTTCTCATGTCACACTTAATATCATGTTAATTCCATTTTAACTTATAATCATGTCGCATGTTCTTCCTAACTTGTAATTAACTCCATTCTAAAATAATAACATGTAACTATCAAACATGTAATTATTCTAATATAACAATTTAACTTGTAATTATCTTGATTTCTACAGTTAAGGGTTCAAGTACATAATATGTCACAGGTTAACATGTAATTAGAACATTTATGTATACAACAGTAATCGTTACACATATTTTAACAGGTTTACATTTCAACCTATTAATATTTCAACATATTAATGTTTAAACATATCAAATTAACATTTCAACATATTAATGTTTAAACATATCAACCATTCTAGAAGATTTACATTGCATATTAATGGGCAATGTTAAACGATAAATATACCATTATCAAAAAGGTATATTTTAAATCCACTCACCTAATTGCTTTCCAAATTCTTTATCTGGTCCAGATCTAGCATTCCACTCCTAACTGAATTTAGAACCTAAACAATAATGGATCGAAAATTCTTAACTAAAAGAAGGGAAGAAAGAGAAGAAATACAAATAGACCAGATCCAAGAAAATACCATACTTTGAATAGAATTCTGAACACCTTCTTTATTAATATTCATCTTTTTCCTCCAGATCTTGAATTAGAATTTTCCTAAACTAATTATTCTATTTTTCTGAAGAGATTTAAGGAGGAAGAAGATTGGCAGAGGTTAGGCGGCTTCTCAAAAAATGTGAGATTTAGGCTAGGCTCTGCTAGCCTATTAATAGGTGTTCAGGATCTTATCATACACGCAGCGCTGAGTCATCAACAAATTTGATTAGGAAAACAGTCCAAATTCATAAATGAATCTGCCTATATCTGAGGTGGGGTCGACCCCCATGTGTATGTGTGTCGATCCTAGGGTCGACCCCCCTATGTTAGTGTCGACCTCGGGGTCGACCCCTTGGGTCTCGCAAGATTTTTTGTGTAGTTTTTTTTTTACTGTTTTGACGTTTTTTATTTTTAAACGTTTGGTTAATATCTTGTTATACTCTCTTTGATTTATTTTAAATATTATATTCTCATATAATCTTCTTATATGTATACAAAACTTTAAATGACCATTTTACATGTATATATATATATACACTCATAACTTTTATTTAGTTTTCAAAATTCAAACGGTGTTATACCGTTATTTAATTTTTACCATATTTTTTTGATTGCAGCCTAATTTTGAACTTTTCTCTTGTATATATATATATATATATATATATATATATATATTTGCACATATATACATATATATTCTCATATACATATATACATATATTTTTTTATACTTCCTTATACGTATATTTTTCCTTACACGTGCATTTATACATATTTTCTCTTTAGAACATGTGTTATCTTAGTCGTTCCCTTAACAGAAAAATATGGTGCTGGCGGGGATTGGACCTTGCACCTCTCACTTGAAAGCCACATGTTCTAACCAACCGGACTACTTAGGCTTTTGTCAATAAGGCTTAGAATAATGGTGGTCATTGTTCTTTTCTTATTCCTCTTTTTCATGTTTTGTTACAATATTTCATTTAAACCATTGCATGTAACCTTATAAATTTGCATACATCTTTTTCTTTCATTGTTCTTTTCTTATTAATCCGTAATATTTGTAAATCATTGCATGCAACGTAATTACACTACATGCAACCAATTTCTTCTTTCTTTTAATGCATGCATTACATTATTATTTGCATTAATCTTTTCTTCTTTTTCAATGCATGTATTTATTACATGCAATCATATATTATCATTATTTTATTCTTCTTATATATATATATGTCTATGCATATATATACACATATGCACTATTAAATATTTAATTGTCATAATATGTGAAAGAGTAGTGTGGGCGTGTACGTGCTAATACAGTAAACAAGGATCGTGTAATATGGTGTATAACACTCAAGTATGAAATGATAGCTAATCACAGATATAAGATAGTAAATGCAGTAAAAATAGAAAAATCACACTAGGGATTTTTATACTGGTTCGGAGCACCGTCCTACGTCCAGTCCCAGACCTCTCTCTGGATTTTCACTAATCAACAACCTCGCTTCACCCGGAGGAACAGGTTCACAACACCCGGATAGCCGAATGGGATTTCACGCCTCTATCAACACGAGGACTTCGCAACTTGCCTCTTAACAACACGAGGACTTCACAACTTCCCTCTAATAACACGGAGGACTTCAACCAAGATAAATAATCTTGTAGATTGACAATGTGTGTTCTTAATAACACGAAATTTTCAATTCTTGTACAACCTTCCTATAATCTTATCCTCGAGTATATACTTTGAATGCGTAGATTTAAGGAAGTAGAATGCTTGTTGAATCAAATGATATTAATTTGATTCAAGGATTCAACAAGTATTTGAACCTTGGAGAGCTTTTGTTTTGCAAAGAATATGAAAATGCAATTCAAAAATTAGAGAGAATATAGAATGATTTTGGTGATTGTAAAACAAGTTTGAAGTTGTTTATATAACAGTAGAAAGGTAGTAATTCTTCATGAAGAGTTTCAATAAAAAGTTATGTCCATTTCTTTTGATTATTGAATAGAAATCTCTTCGCAAATAGAAGCAACCTTTCAGAAAAAGCTTGCTTTTTGAAAACGGTCGACTGGTGAATTTAAACCGGTCGACTGGTTGAATTCAATTAAAATTAAATGTCCAGAAAAATAGCAGTTATGTGCAAAAACACATTGACCAGTCGACTGGTGAGTTTTGACCAGTCGACTGGTTGAGCTGAGAAATGTTTATTTCAAAACAGAAACATGAACGGTCGACTGGTGGTATTTTGGGCGGTCGACCATTTTATTGCTATGGACCAGAGGACCTCGGTCCACAGTCTAGATCACTCTGCACTCTTTCCCGGTCGGAGCCTAGCCGTTTGGGCTTTTTCTGTGACTTTTCAATTCCTCAAATATACAGATTTCAGCAATGAAGATATGATATTGTTTTGTGCATTCGTGTTATATTTTGAGGATAGATTTTAACATATTTCTAACATGACCCAAATTATAAAACCTTATCTCTATGAAATGATCTTCATTGCACCTTTATATGTTGGCATCAATTAAAATCTTGTCTCAACATTCTCCCCCTTTTTGATTGATGACAAGACCTTGGATTTTCTCCCTCTAAATATAAAGCTCCCCCTGAATTTCTGCAACATTTGTTAGTTCATAATATAAATAATCTTACCTTTTGATTCCTGCATTAACAAATGTTAGCACACATATACTATTACCATGTTAAGCACATAATTTTAAATGATAGTATATGTAACGTGAATGATATGAATAATCATAAGAGAAAATATTTCTCCCCCTTTGTCATCGATTAAAAAAAAACCATAATAAGCACAGTAATCGAGAGTAGTAGAGAATACAAATAATTATAGCACCTTAAGGAGATACAGAATAACCTTCTTTTTGATGTGGTGTACCTGCAAAAAATATAACATATATAGTTTGGTACCCACTTGCTTTGTTTTGGGTCCATGGGTTAGATGGAAGGTAACCATACCCAAGAGGGTTTAATGGAACCTTTAAAGATAAAATTTTCATTATTAACTACTGAATCAAAATAATCATCGATATATTTTTCTTTGTTTTTCCAACTTACAGGAACCCAAATACTTAAGTAATCTCTAGTGATATTCCTTTTCGTACTTCTATATTTATTATAAATACCGCTAGTCATAGAAGTATTCGAATTTCTATAATAATTGGGTCTTGGATGAGCATTAGTACTAGCAGTGATATTCTTATTGTACATAAAAGCATATCTAGTACTATTTCTATGATTGGTTTTATTATATCCTATACCACTTTTTTCATGTAAAGGTCGAGATCTAGATAAAATCATGTTTAAATCATTTTGACCTTTATTAAATTTCGCGAACTTATTTTTACATTTATAAAATTTAATTGCAAAATCATGAGTGACAAAAGAAATTTTGTTATTTTGAAAATTATCAATTTCCTTATTTAATTCAGAGTTCTTCCTTTTTAAAGCATTCTCAGTTTTGAGACTACACTTTTGAGATCCTGAACTAATTAAAGGAGATTGTAATTTTCCAAAATTTTCTTTTGAGTTAGAAATTTTATTTTGCAAAATATTATTATTTACCTTAAAAAACCCACATTCTTTAGGTAATTCCAAATTCTTTTCAGTTAGAGCTCCATTCTCTTTTTCAAGAGACGAAATTAAAGAACTAGAGTTATTTAAAGAATCTTCTAATGATTTATTTCTATTTTGCAAAAGATCGATTTCCTTTAAAAGAAAATTGTTTTTATCTTCTAATCGCTCATTTTCTTTTTGAAGGAAATCTTTTTGAGAAACAAGCTCTTCTAAGGTATTTTCAAAACATTTGGCTTGTTTTACCAAACGATTGTTTTCTTCTTTTAATTTGGAATTTTCTTGCTCGTAATTTTTTGACATAGACAAAATGACTGTATTGAGTTTCAATAATTTTTCATGGTCTAACAAAAGATCTTTATATAATGAATCTGTACATACCAATTGTGATCTGACTTTAGCCATGAGACACTTGTTTCCTTGCTCTCCTGATTCTGCTTTGTTGCTCTTCCATTTTCTAATTTCCTGACTAGATTTCTTTATAGCCATTTGTTCTAGGATGTTGTTATGATCTCTAGAACACCAAGCTCCGATACCAATTAAAAGAGTAGTGTGGGCATGTACGTGCTAATACAGTACACAAGGATCGTGTAATATGGTGTATAACACTCAAGTATGAAATGATAGTTAATCATAGATATAAGATAGTAAATGCAGTAAAAAATAGAAAAATCACACTAGGGATTTTTATACTGGTTCGGAGCACCGTCCTACGTCCAGTCCCAGACCTCTCTCTGGATTTTCACTAATCAACAACCTCGCTTCACCCGGAGGAATAGGTTCACAACATCCGGATAGCCGAATGGGATTTCACGCCTCTATCAACACGAGGACTTCACAACATGCCTCTTAACAACACGAGGACTTCACAACTTACCTCTAATAACACGAAGGACTTCAACCAAGATAAATAATCTTGTAGTTTGACAATGTGTGTTCTTAATAACACGAATTTTTCAATTCTTGTACAACCTTCCTATAATCTTATCCTCGAGTATATACTTTGAATGCATAGATTTAAGGAAGTAGAATGCTTGTTGAATCAAATGATATTAATTTGATTCAAGGATTCAATAAGTATTTGAAACTTGGAGAGCTTTTGTTTTGCAAAGAATATGAAAATGCAATTCAAAAATTAGAGAGAATATAGAATGATTTTGGTGATTGTAAAACAAGTTCGAAGTTGTTTATATAATAGTAGAAAGGTAGTAATTCTTCATGAAGAGTTTCAATAAAAAGTTATGTCCATTTCTTTTGATTATTGAATAGAAATCTCTTCACAAATAGAAGCAACCTTTCAGAAAAAGCTTGCTTTTTGAAAACGGTCGACTGGTGAATTTAAACCGGTCGACTGGTTGAATTTCATTAAAATTAAATGTCCAGAAAAATAGCCGTTATATGCAAAAACACATTGACCGGTCGACTGGTGAGTTTTGACTGGTCGAATGGTTGAACTGAGAAATGTTTATTTCAAAACAAAAACATGAACAGTCGACTGGTGGTATTTTGGACGATCGACTGTTTTATTGTTGTGGACCAGAGGACCTCGATCCACAGTCTAGATCACTCTGCACTCTTTCCTGGTCAGAGCCTGGATCGTTTGGGCTTTTTCTGTGACCTTTCAATTCCTCAAATATACAGATTTCAGCAACAAAGATATGATATTGTTTTGTTCATTCGTGTTATACTTTGAGGATAGATTTTAACATATTTCTAACATGACTCAAAGTAAAAAACCTTATCTCTATGAAATGATCTTCATTGCACCTTTATATGTTGGCATCGATCAAAATCTTTTCTCAACAATATGCGGGGTGTTACAATTGGTATAATTACATTTTCGTAATTATGGCATGAACGACCCAAAGCCTGCATATATGAGTTTCAGCTTACCACTTCATTCTCCACCTTTAAATACCCCATGGCTTCCATATTTTAGAGGATCGATTTTTATCTCCACGAAGTGCTGCTAATTTGTTTTCTCCGTTGTTCTAAGCCATTCTAATCTCCATTAGAGTCCATTCAAACTCCAATCTACAGTCTCATTCAACATGGAATCGAAAGGATCATCTGAATGCGAAGTTGTGAAGATTCATTCCATTAATCTTCGTAGCTCTAGAGATCCAAGAGGTTTTTCCTATCAAGTTTGAGATACTAAAGAGATTAGAGTGAAATGTATAAAGTTGAGAGAATCATGTATTTTGTAATCTCCTCAATGATAATAAAAGTTGCTTCCATAGTGGACGTAGGCCATTGTTAAGGCCGAACCACTCTAAATCGCTTGCACTTTACTTTTCACCGCCTTATTTATTCTTAACTTTTTGTTTGATTATTGAAGTGTTGATATGCATTTTGGGGGTGTTAGTGCCACTTTTTGCGTTAACAACTATGTTCTGGTATAAAGGCTTTATGTGCATAAACGTTCTATCTCGATATTATATTTTGGGAATACTACCTTGGGAAGAGTAGTAGAGTCGTGCGTAAACATTTACAAGGTTAAGCTAGAATTGCTAATCTTGGTAGGCATACATCTTGGGTTGAACCAAACGGGATACATCTGTGTATTATAATATGTGTTGTACATTTCATGTTCAATAGAATCTTGTTTTATGACCCCCTCCTCATTACAACCTCCCTGGTTTCTAGAGAAGGTTTGGTTCTCACAGGTGTTTTAATTTGGCTTTCGATTCTCGTTCTCTCTCATGCTCAGTGTTAACCCCGTTGTTAAAACGCGTTTCAAAATTATGAATTATTCACAAACGTTAGCACACTGCTTCATTTAGCCCATGATTTCATTTAGCTCGTTACTCCTTTAGACCGTCAGCATAATATTTCAACTTGCGAGCTAAAGGCCCTTGCGAGCTAAGGGCTTCAGCGCCAGATCATTCATCACATTTTTAGCCTACAAGTATACGAGGGGATCACAAAAGTGATGCATGCTAAACATGTGGATTGCTCGTGTACATTGGGTCAATTATAGTTATATGCTTCACGACATATAATGTATGAAAGGTGCCAACATGAAGAATTGGAGTGGTGCTGACGAATTAAGCTTGTGTTCGTGAATCAGTAGAAGCAAACCGTTTGCATGGACTGTCAAAGTGTTTTTTCACATATCATTTTGGATAGCTAATGCTATTTCAAACATATGGATCCAAACAATAAGGTCATGCCAATGTCCCAACAGCTGGTCATTCCTAGGCCGTAGTTCTTTGATCATTCAGGCCATCATCTTTGGGTCGTGAGCTATGAGCGTCATAGACCGTGACACAAGTGATAACGTAAAAAAAATCTAATGAAGCTTGTAGAAAGAACAACCTGTTAGAAGTACATGACACGTTAGCGATGTTTAGAACGTTGGCACCAAGACAGTTCAGTCGCACGTTCCATATAGGTTGGTCTTCATCATTAAGGTCGTTGATCCATTTACAAGCCTTTGAGTCATTCAGCACTCTGGTCTTGGATCATTCATGCAAGGCACAACGTGACATGGTTGGATTGCATGTGCCTTAATGTTCGAGGATTGGACACATTATACAACATATGAAACAAACATGCGTAGTTCACTGAAGTAAAGCCACGTGGCACACTTTAAAGCCGCATGGGTCATCGACAACCTACCTCCGAAGCAAGCTTTAGCTCGCTCACCCCCTTTGGGTCATTGCCACATCAACAGTCTTTAAGTCGTCATGGGAAGGTGAAAAACTTGGGCTGCCATTTGCTTTAGGTCGTTAGTTCTTGTGTGAGGAGCAGCATTGTCCTCTACGCGGCACAAATGAATGATATTTGAGTAATAAACATGTAATGCAAGAGTATAGCTGGCCACAAGAGAATAGGAAAATGGATTGGTTCTCACACATCACAAGGATGACATGGCAAATGGATAGCTCATGCCAGGACGTTGTTTAATTCATTTCCACCTTTTGAGTCGTTGGGGCAAGTAGGAGCCAGCTGTGCGTATTTAACCTGCAAGTCTTAGAAGATCCCTTAAGCCATGAGAAACGAGACTGAATACAATGATGGAACCAATTTAGATCGTGAATATGATGTGGACCAACTAGGTTACTGCAACGTTACATATAAGATCAATTGCCTAATGCTTTTGGACCGCGAAAAGGATTTTGGATCGCCAACCATGTGAACCGCACCACTTATTCATGAAGGTGCCACTCCATCTAAGCTCCAATTATAAATACCCCTCTTCTCCGTCATTTTAGGGGATCCAATTTGATTCTTGCCATGAAGTGCCGCCAAATTTGGAGCTCTCCTACAACTTCATCAATGGCTTCCAAGGATCAAACAACTTCTCTCCAACTTCATGTAGATCAAATCCATTTCAATCAACATTAAAGTGCTCTCCAATTGAATCAAAGCTCCTTGAATCTCCTTCATGCGCTATGGAAATTCTCTCTAACACGATTCAAATGATCTCCAACCTCTTCTAATCCTCTCTAAAGCCTAGAGCTACCACTAAATTGCTATGGAATTCATGAAGATCATCCGATTGCTAAAGCGATTGAAGATTCATACATCCACCATCACAAAGCAAGAGATTTCTCCAATTCTATTGCCAATTCAAGTGCAATTTAGATCATAAAGAGAAAAGAAGAGAAAGTTATAAATGAATGTAAAGAGTGAGTTCATGCATGTCGTAAATGAAATATCGTAATGAGAAGTGATTGAAAAGTGGACATAGATCCATTTTGGATCGAACCACTATAAAAGTTCCTTTGTCTTCATTTTATGCTCTTTATTTTGTGATTACGCGGTTCCATATTCTAATCTAACCATTTAGTGAAGTGTTTACATAACACCTTTGGTGTTGAAATCGATTTTCGGTTTTAACATTTGGTGCCCACCGTGGGGCCATGTTCACGTCTCCTTCCTTAAATATTTTTCTCAAGTCTAAAAGCCTTGCATTGAAGTTCTAAACCGCATCCTTCTCCGGAATCATAGCTAAATCAAAGAAGACTGCAAGTAAGACCATTGTAAGAAACGATAATGTTGATAATGAGACTACGCCACTCAATAATCATCTCAAAGTTGGCGAAAACTCGATAGGTGTAGCCAGTGTCACGAGGAATGAATTAAATGTCGTTATTGCCAACGTAAATCAAAGAGTGGATGCTTCTACTAAGGCTATGATGGAAAAACTTGACGCCATCCTTAATACTCAACCAAATCAAACCCCTTTGAAAGTCCAAGTTGACCTCGAAGAAAATGGCAACTCGTCCGCTTCGGACCCTAACCGCTACGACAACATGAAAGACGATAATGATTGGTTGAGTGACAAGGAAGAGGCTAACGTCAAAAACTCGAAACCAAAAGCCAAAAATCATTCCGTGATGAAAGCTCGAAGGGTTACCAGTCCCGTCACAGGGGCACCTCCTCGTCAAGAAAGCAAAGGAACTAAGC
The DNA here is from genome assembly GCA_030737875.1 of Allium sativum. Taxonomy (NCBI): domain Eukaryota; kingdom Viridiplantae; phylum Streptophyta; class Magnoliopsida; order Asparagales; family Amaryllidaceae; genus Allium; species Allium sativum. The sequence continues at coordinate 840,200,676 of CM060916.1, forward strand.
TCTCTAATTAAAGACCACTTTCCTAGATGAACATTTGGTGAAGAGCTCAGCTTCGCAGAGCGCCATAACACTGAAGAATACATCTCGGACATGATAGAACAAATCATGAAAAAGAATCAAGATGGCAAAGGCGATGAAAGAGAATGAGACTTCTCTCCTGACAGGACTCCGTTCATCAAAAGAATCCTTGAAGTAGAATGTCCAAAGAAGTTCAATCCTCCAACTTTGCCTTTGTGCAACGGCCTTGTTGATCCTAACTACTTTTTGTTCAAATATGAGAGGCATAAAAGCGCAGCTAAAGCGACTGATGAGATGAGATGCACATACTTTCCTCTCTACTTAGAAGGTGCTGCGTCATTATGGTTCACAAAGATGCCACCCAAATCCATAGATCGGTTCTCTGACCTGACCAAAAAATTCAAGGAGCAGTTCCGCTTGTACGCTACCAAAGCCAAGGATGCATAACGCTCTCGGTAATGAAACAGAAGCCAGGGGAGATTGTTAAAGCCTTTCTTAGTCATTAAATGTTGCCTTGTCTAAAGTAAGGAATCCAGAGCCACGCATAATTCTCATGGCTTTACTAGACGCGATAGACAAAACAAGCAAATTCGGGAAATGGATAAAAATGAAGGAACTGACTGCGCTTGACAAGTTCTATAAGAAAGCATAGGAGTACATGAGAGTGGACGATAATCTATACCTATTTAGATCAGTGGTGGTAACCAACTTCTTGAAGCTCCCAAAAGTGCCACTACTCAATGTAATCAACAGAAAACTCTAGGGTAGAAGCGAGCCAATGACGGAAACAACAACAAAGCTAACAAAAAGTTTTGTTTTCTTAACTCGCCCGAATTAACACCTCTAAATGACACTCCTGAGAACATCTACCTTGACACAAAGGATACCGAAGATTACCCGGAACCTTGGCCAATAAAGATGAATGACCATCTGACCAAATCTGGGAAGTTCTGTCGATTTCATAATCAGCCAGGCCACAATACCAATGAATGTAGGCATCTGAAATCATTGATTGAGGAGCTGATTAGAAAGAACCATCTGGAACAATATGTGAAGAATTTCCAAGGTGCAAATCCTTCTACAACTCCCCAGGGGCAAGGGGCATCAAATGACCAACCCGCTCCAAGCAACGTAGCTTCTGCTCAAACTAATCCAAGGTTGATAATCAACTGACGACCGTTGATGATGATCTAATATCTACGGCTCAGAATAAGTAATCACTATCGCCTTTACTTTACTTCTTGCATTACTTTACTCTTTGTTATGCTCTACTTTCTTGTAAAAATTCTGTAATGATTTACATGCATTGTACCGAACAATAGCTATGCGAATGAAATATTACCTACTTGTGTAAATCTTTGAATTGCAAAATTTTCTTTAGTATAAAATTTTCCAACAGAAAATTTATCATTGTAGGCTATCCAAAGAGCGTTTGCCTCCTTATGATCCGACCAAATAAGACAACCTCGATATTACCAACTCAACGGTAGATCGAGAAAGTCCCAATGAATCAAACGGCAGATAGAGCCGCCAACGACCATGGATCTAAAACCTCATCCCCCCACGGTTCGCGGGAATCCTTAAGCGTGAAATGAAGCACGGGAGCTCGCTTACGCAAGACGAAGCGTGGGAGTTTTTAAGCGTGGAGCGATGCAGCATCCACCCAAAGGTTGCGGGAATCCATAAGCACGAAATGAAAGCGAGAACTCACTTATGCAAGACGAAGTGTGGGAGTTCGTAAGCACGGAGCAATGCAGCCTTCACCGAACGGGGAATCCGTAAGCGCAGAATGAAGCGCGGGATCTTGCTTACGCGAGACGAAGCATGGGAGTTCGTAAGTGCGGAGCGATGCAGCCTCCACCCAAAGGTTGCAGGAATCCGTAAACGCGAAACGAAGCATGGGAGGTCGCTTACGCAAGACGAAGCGTGGGAGTTTGTAAGCGCGGAGTGATGCAGCCTCCACCCAAAGGTTGCGGGAATTCGTAAGCGCGAAATGAAGCGCGGGAGCTCGCTTACGCGAGAAGAAGCGCGGGAATTCGTAAGCGCGGAGCGATGAGCCTTTGTAACGACCCAAATTTTGGTCTATTTATTTTTAAATATTTAATATTTATTTTAAATATTTAATTAATAATATAAATCAATTTATATATTGAGTTATTGATTTAATAATTGAAATACGATTTATTCCGAATATATACATAATATGAGAATCTGAACTAACTCATTCTAAAATTAAATCTAAGTCCAATTGATTCAAATAATTTATAGAAATTTTATTTTGATATATATAAATGATAATAATAATTTATTATCTGGGAATTTAATTGTTTTTTATTTAATTTATATCGATTTAAATTTATATCTTCTCCAGACGATCGAATTGAGCTTCGAAACCTATCCTAGTGTGTTCAGAATAGTGGTATAACACTAAAAATGTCAGTTGTTGGGTTTAGTAAGGAGTTCAGAATCAAGGGTTATTTAAAATTAAAGGGTACCAGTTAATTAAAATTAAAATAAAATAGAACAGAAATAATAAAAAAGGGGTTTTCTTCCTTCCTAAGTAATTAACAAAGGACACTGCAAACCTACGCACCCCTATTCCTTCATCGCTAAGTTTTTCTTCCTATTTAATCCAACCGAGGCTTCTTTATTTCGTTTGGTTCATAAGAAAAATAAAATAAAAGCTTCAGATAAATAAATGGAAAAATGGTCGGTGTCCTATACTTATATATTACAGCAGACTGAAGCTTCAACAAATTGGTGGCCACCCCTTAATTCCATTTAAAATCGAATGAGATTTCGAGCTCCTCCTTTTTCTCAAAATAAATTCAAATGCATGCGATGGTTTCAAAAAGATCGACGTTCAAATCCGTTTATTTTGGTAGCTCGAACTAGGTCATCGTGGGTTAAGGCTAGGGTTAATGTCACACATCATCTCGCAATGCCTGGGAAGGGACAGATGGAACGAGTGTACCTGTGGAGTGATTTCGAGGTTGCAGAGGGTGCTGATTGAATCATGTAGGGTCTGGGGTAGAAACGATCGCGAATTGGGGTGATACATGGTTGCGTTGGGATTTTTGAGCTGCTAGGAAGTATCGATGTAGGAGGACCTTCGAGGGTCTGAGGCGGAACGCGGTGGTAGATAAGGACATGGAGGAGTAAAGCCTGTAGCGTGATGAAGGTGGAAGTGATGAGGAAGGTGCGTCAGTTATCGAAAGTTCCAAAAAGGGTTGTCGATGTCTGAGTTGAGTAAATCTGCAGAGGGGAAGCCAACATTGGTACTGGCATTTGGTATTGAGCATTTGAACTGGGGACTGCGGTGTTAGGTTCTGGTGAAGTAAAAATGGATTTTGGGGCTGAAACAATTGACGGTTACTGTTGATTATTTCTATGTGAATTTGGGTGGTAGAATGTTGGCAGAATGTTGGCATTATGGGTTTAAATAGAGCTCAAATTTATAAATAGAAATGAATCAATATATTATTTGGGTCTTGAATTTTTGGCGATAGTCGGATCATTGAAAATAATGTGGAAATTGGGATCGGGTTATCCTAGGAAGGAGACGACGTGATCCAGATGAGGCTGGAATTTGTTATTAAAGGAGAAAGGTTTTAGCGTGGACTGAGGTAATTATTTTTAACGTATTAATTGAATTTTCATTACATGTAACTTGTTAAATAACTTAAAATGAATGTCATATTTAACGTATACAAAATTTTAACAAATGGAGTCGATATATATATAGGTAATTTATTTATTCGTTTAAATAGTTAATTTAAATAAATAAATATTAATCATAAAATTTAAATCAAATTATCATAGGTGCGAATTCATTCGAGAAGATTCGTAGCTGATGATTCAGAAACGAACAGGATATTCGAAAACTGCAATTTCGGTGAGTAAATCTCACTTAAATTATTATTTTGAATTTTTATTAGTTAAAATAATTGTTAGTTGGTTGTTTGCTTGCATTTAAACATTTGTATGGCTATTATAAATATATATTAGTTATATAGGATTGGTGTGTGTGACTATTATTATATATATTGGGGATTAGATAGTTCCCGCAGTACCATTAGCGGATGCCTGTAGTATCATTAGCAGATGACCCTATACGCCCCACGTTATGACAGTGGATGACCTCCTATACCGCGATATCCTACCTTGAAGCAGGATATGTATTATTTACGTTGGCTAACATCTATGGATGTAGGAAAACAGGTTGGAGGGATCCGACTAGATTCCTCAAAAATATTATTAATTGTTTGTTTTCATATATATTATCATATATGATGTGTTAGAAAATCTATGGTTGATAACTGGGGGTTTTTGATTGATTGAATATCACTGGGCCAAAAATGTTGATATATAAAAATATCGTAAAAAGGATAATTGAGATTTAAAAGGGGAAATCTATTTTTAAAAATAGAATTTGAATTTTTAATGAGCTATAGAAATATTAACTTGTTTTGAACAAATAAAACAAGTACTGAATTTATAAACGATGTTAATAAATTAAATATACAGGGAATTGAAGTGATTAATTTATAAACAATGTTTATAAATTTAATTAATACAGGAAATTGAAGTAAATTTATAAACGGTATTTATAAATAAATTGGAATGATTTTCATTGAATAATCAGTGAATTGAAATGAATTTAAAAACGATGTTTATAAATGAAGAGGAAAAATTATCATTTGATAATTTGAATATTTAAATTCAAATGTGGATTTAAAAATAGAAATGAGGAATCGTTTTAAAAGAAGAAAACGATGAAGTTTATTCTGATGTTCAGAAAATAAATTGAACTAAAATAAATTCGTAAGGATTTATGATTTGAATTCGATTAGTTCGAATTTATTTAAATAAAATATGTCTAATAAAATTATTAGGATTCAATTAAATAGAAGTTAAATTTAAAATGCGGAAATAAATTCTATATTTATATAGATAAGTTATAATAAATAAAATATTCCAAAATAAGATTTTGGTTTTAAATAGATTTCGAAATGGAACTTGTTTAAATATATAAAACAAGAAATTTATAAATAATGTCTATAAATACAATGAATTAATTATCAAGAGATAATTTAAAATATTAAATTCAAGTGTGAATTTGAAGATAGGATCTTAAATCATTTCTAATAGGAGAACGACGGGTTTTATTCCAGAATTCGGAATAAAAAATGAATTGTGTTTCGAATAGAATTTTGAAATAAAACTTGTTTTAAATTATAAAACAAGGAAGTTGAATTTATAAATGATGTTTATAAATCTGGTGAAAATAAATTATCATTAGATAATGTAGCAGTTTAAATTCAAATATGAATTTAAAAATGAATTGGAAAGTGTTTTGAAATGGGACGATTGATTATATTTCGGAACCCAGAATATAAACTGAATTGAGAAAAATCCAACGGAATTGTAAATGTAACTTGATTTATATCGAATTTTATAAAATAATTATTTCAAAGAGGATTGGAATTTATATCGAAGGATGTGATATAAATAAATTTATAACTGAATTACGAAATAATCAACGATTAGAAATAATTGAGAATATTAACTTAGATTTGGTAAAATGGATGAATTTATATAAAAATATATATAAGAATGGAATTGAAATATATTTATAACTGAAGTTTAAACGTTTATATTTAAATATAATTAAATTGAACTCGCCGCAGCGTGGCAATTCATGAATTGGCATTTCGAACTTCAATTGAGTGTATAGAACTCAATTTAAGTCGAAATTATTTGAAACAAGAATCGTAAGGACCCATTTGATAATAATTTTCTAATGGAAGAAAAAATTCTGAATTTTGTCGTATAGATTTTGATTTACGTCAAAATCAATTTTTTAGAAAAACAGTGCCATAACCATTATAAAACCATAATGGTTTATTTAAATTAATAAAAGGATTTAAACAAATAAAATTCGAATTTCTATTAGAAAAATCCAGATTTGAGTTGTAAAATAAATACGAACTCAAGCGGTGTAAGTGAAATGATTTTTGAAACAAAAATCAGATTTTTAGTTATTGAATAGAACTAACTAATTTGAATAATAATTAGTTAATCAAAATTTGACATGAAATTGGGCTTTGAATAAGTAAAGGTGATTTGAGAAATTTTATTCAAAATCGAAAAGGAAACTTGAACTGAAAATGGAATTCAAGTTGTTTATAAGCAAGTTAATATTTTATTTGAACATGTTATGTTCAAACGAAGAAGTGAAATAGGAAAAATAGCTTATTAGAAAATAAATTAACGAATTGGGTTAAGACGAATGGATTGAGTTGAAACCAAATAAGAATATTTGAATATGTGTTAAGCAGGTTTGGAATGAAGTATATGAAGAGATATAAATTGAAATGTCGGACCAAAAGGTACATATTTAATTTAATATGAGATTTTTTGCGCCGAATCGGCAAGCTGCTTAGATTTTTAATTTTCTTTTTGAATGGAAAGGGCCCAAAGAGGCATTTTGTAGTTGTACCGAGTGACCCGTACAAAGAAGGTTATGGCTAAATTTTCTGGAAATTTAAGGAGTTAGAATATTTTTAAGAAAAATTGATAAGTAGAAAATCAATATATCAATATATATTGAATTTGATAAGGAATCGAATTTAAAATAGAATATTATAAACAAAAAGAAATCTATAATTAAATCTGGTAAAGTTAGAGAGAGAAACGTTACGGGTTTAAAAATGGAATAATGAGTTTTTATGATGTTGGTTATTCGAGGTAAGCGGTCTTGTCTGTTTTGAAGTTAAGGATGGTTTCAATCAAGGTCTGAGAGGTAGTTATACCCCAACTTGATTGATTTCATTTTTTACCGATAAATAACAAGATCAGACTCGAAGATAAATGTTTGAATAAGATTTAGTTGAATATAGTATTTTGGGTTGTTATAACAATGTTTTACACAACATTCGTTTTAACCCAAATAAGTGAAATTTTGGAATATAATAATAAATATTTCCTGGGTGTAGAAATGAATGGTCATGGAAGAGATAAATAATTGGAATGTTTCCAAGTGCAAATAGAAGATATTTTCTAAGTATAGAAAATAAAAGAAGGCGATATATGGAAATATATTCCAATATAGCGTAAGAGGCAAAGATAATTATTGATAATATTTTGGATAACAAATATTGATAAGGAAATGAAGAAGTGATTTAATTAATGAATATTAATTAATGGGCCCAGTGATTTTTGGATGTTATGGATGAATGTTCGTTTGTTTTCTTCGATAGTTAAATAACCGACTATCGAAGTATTTACCAATATCATTGTCAATATGGAGAGACCGGTTGGATCATTATCCGAGAACCACTCTGTATTGGTAGTAGCGTTGCGAATCAGATTATATGAAGATAATCGAAGATGGAGTAAAGTGCAAGGGCTTTTTCTGTTAATCCTAGGTAGAAATTGCCTAAGATGGATTAATGGAAATTGTGCCTTCGGTTTCGTTCAGCCCTAAAATGAACGTGTATGGACGAGTGTCTAACAGAGTATTTCCAATGATCATATATGTTGGTCTGTATAAATATATATGGTGGCGGAGAATTTATTCTCTTAGCATAATATCCAGAATATATTTATGCATATCAATTAATGATTAACGGATCTGACAATGTAGCATTCAAAGTGATTGTGCTATCAATGAATGGTAAGCAATCGTGATCTGACAATGTAGCATTCAAACATTCGATACACTCAAGCGAAATGAGTGGTCGGTCATGTGTGGCTAGGTTACAAGTTGTTCTTGTTGAACCCACTATATTTTGCTCTAGAGATACACTATCGGAAGGTGGTTCCATACCTTATCATAGTTGCAAATTCATCACCCAATAAGTGCCTACGGATTTGATTGTATATTATGTATGTGGAGCATGAGATGAAAGTGTTCCACTAGATTTCTAATTATTTGATTTAGACACTATTATAATATCAAAAGAGTTTTGATATAAAGATTATCGTTTCTTTCAAAAGGATTTTGAAAGTTAAATCAAGTGTTTTGGATTCTTATAAAGGAAAACCCGTTCCGTGTTATACGGCGTGGTCTTATGAGATATCGTTTATTTTCTCAAACTGTTTTAAATTGTTTACTCATACCAGTCCCATGATTGACCCGGAGTTTATTTTGTTTTGTTTTACCTAAACTCTTGGGTGCCCAAATTTGTATGGGCAGTCAAGTAGTTCAGGATTTTACAGATCTATCTAAAGGAGCTTAGAGCAGGAGGCTTCAGTGTTAGATATATAGTATTTTTATTTCCGTTGTGTTATAAGTGTTGTACTCTGATAAGTGTATGTTATACAGTTAAGATTTTGCATTTCAAAAGTTATGATATATTATATTTTGTTCCGCTGCGATGTGAGATTATGTGTTGTTACTTCTGTTCTTCTACCTTTTTCTTCTTAAAAAAATGATTCGTATTTCTGTGATATTTGGATTAGACGTGTGATGTATGTAGTCCTCTTAGATAGTATGGATTTTCAGGCCATTAGAGCCTCCACCCAATGGTTGCAGGAATCCGTAAGCACGAAAAGAAGCACGGGAGCTCGATTACGCGAGACAAAGCATGGGAGTTCGTAAGCTCAGAGCGATGCAGCCTCCACCCAAAGGTTGTGGGAATCCGTAAGCACAAAACGAAACGCAGGAGCTCGCTTACGCGAGACGAAGTGTGGGAGTTCGTAAGCGTGGAGCGATGCAGCCTTCACCTAACGGTTCACGGGAATCCGTAAGCGCGACATAAAGTGCGGGAGCTTGCTTACGCAAGACAAAGCATGGGAGTTTGTAAGCACGGAGTGATGCAACCTTCACCCAAAGGTTCGCTGGAATTTGTTGCACGAAACAAAGCGCTGGAGTTCACTATAAGTGAAACGAAGCTTGGGATTTCGTGGTGCTAAGCGATGCAACCCTCCAAGGTCGTTGTAGTTCGCACTGTGAAATGTGGGACAACTAAAAGCCATTTCCATAGGAAAAGGAAGCTTCTCCATAGGAGAGATCAACAATTCTCAATGAATTCAATCATGTTGATTCAATCAATAGAAGAAGACGAATATTGAATTATAAGAACATCTCTGAAACACGGGGAATCCAACGGAGTCTCCGATGACAGAAATGATCATCAGCAAAGTAAACAAACATTGAGAAATAAAGTTTCTTCCCATGGAGAAGACTAATAACGACTTCCTAAAAGAGGGGCATGAATAATTAAAGACTTTTCCGAAAAGAAGCAGAGAGCGGTGCATCGACACGTATTTCCCAAATAAGAAATGTCGTTACCATCATATAAATCAATAAGAGCAATGATGTTTGAAATCCACAATCGGCTTCAATCAATTAGTTGATCTTAAGCGTCGACGCGAATTCGAATTAGAGTATCGTATTTGTGAAAATAATATTCGGCGAGTTTTAAATCATCAAGTAAAATAATCTTATGCAAACACTTTATTCAGTTCAAAATAAAATTCGCTATAAGTTGTTTTTAATGATTGACTAACCAACTATCGATATGGACAGTCAATGGTGAGTATAAGTCCAAAATAGTGCAGTTGCCTATTTTTATTACAGAATAGATGATATAAAGCATATGAATTCAACGTATGATTTTCCATAGCAAACAAAAGGCTACGACTGGATTTCAATGCAAAATATATCAACAACAACATTCATTTCGAAGCCCGCATTTCTCACAAATGAAAAATACGAGCTTCGAGGGGTAAATGTTAACCCCGTAGTTAAAACGCGGTTCAGAATTATGAATTATTCACGAACGTTTGCACGCTGCTTCATTTAGCCTGTGATTTCATTTAGCTCGTTACTCCTTTAGACTGTCAGCATAATATTGCAACTTGCAAGCTAAAGGCTCTTGCGAGCTAAGGGCTTCAGCGCCAGATCGTTCATCACATTTTTAGCTCATAAGTATACGAGGGGATCATAAAGTGATGCATGCTAAACACGTGGACTGCTCATGTACATTGGGTCAATTATAGTTATATGCTTCATGACATATAATGTATGGAAGGTGCTAGCATGAAGAATTGGAGTGGCGCTGACAAATTAAGCTTGTGTCCGTGAATCAGCAGAAGCAAACCATTTGCATGGACTGTCAAAGTGTTTGCTCACATATCATTTTGGATAGCTAATGCTATTTCAAACATATGGATCCAGACAATAAGGTCATGTCAGCGTCCCAAAACAACTGGTCATTTTAGGCCGTAGTTTTTTGATCATTCAGGCCATCATCTTTGGGTCGTGAGCCATGAGCGTCTTAGACCGTGACACAAGTGACAATGTAAAAACGATCTAATGAAGCTTGTAGCAAGAACCACTTGTTAGAAGTACATGACACGTCAGCGATGTTTAGAACGTTGGCACCAAGACAGTTGAGTCGCATGTTCCATATAGGTCGGTCTTCATCATTAGGGTCGCTGATCCATTTACAAGCCTATGGGTCGTTCAGCACTCCAGTCTTAGATCGTTCATGCAAGGCACAACGTGACATGGTTGGATTTCCTATGCCTTAATGTTTGAGGATTAGACACATCACGTAACATATGAAATAAACATGCGCGGTTCACTGAAGTAAAGCCATGTGGCACACTTTAAAATTGCATGGGTCATTGATGACCTACCTCCGAATCAAGCTTTAGCACGTTCACCTTCTTGGGGTCATCGCCACATCAGCAGTCTTTAAGTCGTCATGGGCAGGTGAAAAACTTGGGCTTTCATTTGCTTTAGGTTGTTAGTTCTTGTGTGAGGAGCAACATTGTTCTCTACGCGGCACAAATGAATGATATGTGAGTAATAAACATATAACGCAAGAGTATAGCTGGCCACAGGAGAATAGGAAAATGGATTGTTTCTCACACATCACAAGGATGACGTGGCAAATGCATAGCTCATTCTAGGACGTTGTTTAATTCATTTCCACCTTTTAGGTCGTTGGGGGCAAGTAGGAGCCAGTTGTGCGTATTTAACCCACAAGTCTTAGAAGATCCCTTAGGTCGTGAGAAACGAAACTGTATATAATGATGGACCCAATTTATGTCGTGAATATGATGTGGACCAACCAGGTCGCTGCCACATTACATATAAGATCAATTTCCTAATGCTTTTGGACCGCGAAAAGGATTTTGGATCGCCAACCATGTGAACTTTACCACTTATTTACGAAGGTGCCACTCCATCTAAGCTCCAACTATAAATACCCCTCTTCTCCATCATTTTAGGGGATCCAATTTGATTCCTACCACGAAGTACCGCCAAATTTGGATCTCTCCCACAACTTCATCAATGACTTCCAAGGATCAAACAACTTCTCTCCAAGTTCATGTAGATCAAATCCATTTCAGTCAACATTAAAGTGCTCTCTAATTGAATCAAAGCTCCTTGAATCTCCTTCATGCGCTATGGAAATTCTCTCTAACGCGATTCAAATGATCTCCAACCTCTTCTAATCCTCTCTAAAGCCTAGAGCTACCACTAAATTGCTATGGAATTCATGAAGATCATCTGATTTCTAAAGTGATTGAAGATTCATACATCCACCATCATAAAGCAAGGATTTCTCCAATTCCATTGCCAATTCAAGTGCAATTTAGAACATAAAGAGGGCGAAAAGAGGATAAAGAGATAAATGTATGTAAAGAGAGAGTTCATGCATGTTGTAAACGAAATATCGTAATGAGAAGTGATTGAAAAGTGGACGTAGATTCATTTTGGATTGAACCACTATAAAAAATCCTTTGTCTTCAATTTATGCTCTTTATTTTGTGATTACGCGGTTCCATATTCTAATCTAACCATTTGGTGAAGTGTTTACATAACACCTTTGGTGTTGAAATCGATTTTCGGTTTTAACACTCGGTATTGGAAAAGTGACTTAATTTAAAAAGGTAGTCACTTGAGTTAATACTACTCTATCTTATTTTGTTTTCGATGTGAGTTATCTTTATCGTACTCTGATTATGCTCATGCTCATTTATTTGTAGGTACTAGATGTACACGCTCAGTGCTTGGAAGTGTTCGAGTTTCGATTTTTTGTCGAAATTTAGGCACAAAAAAGCGTGGGGTGTTACAGGTGGTCTGATATGGGAGTAGGCAATTATGTTTTCATGAGAAGAACTACCCTACCCACAACTTGGAGTTGGCGGCAATAGTGTTTGCACTTAAGTCTTGGCAGCATTATTTACTCAGAGAAAGATTTGAGCTCTACATGGATCACAAGTTGCTTACATATTTGTTCTCGTTGATGGACCTAACCACACATGGGTCAACCCATATGTTGACCCATGCTGAGGGTGTGTCAACCCACCTTGAAGCAGGCCGAATTCCCGCACCTGAACCTGGACCATTTTATATGTTATATTCTTTGCTGACTCACCTTGAGGTGTACTATTTGATTTGATAACCTAATATCCTATGGTTTAGATTATCCTAACTTATTTAAATAGGCTAGCATCTTCACCATTTTCTTACGCACAAACATTCTTCATCTTCTTCCTTTTCTAAGCTATTTCTGAATAAAATTAAGAAATTGTCGAGGTGCTGCCAGAACATAGATTAAAGGGATCATTCTTGGTTTTCTTCTGCAACAACTATTTAAAAGGCTTTTTTGGATCTATTCCAAATCATTGTGAGTTCAAGTTATTTTTTAATCTAATATTCAAAAATTATTTTTTATAGTAAATAATTTGGATCTGAAAATTAACAGTGTTTATATGCTCTAGTTATTTTTACTGTCAATTATCTATTCGGTTTTCAGTTATTACCTATTATATGTGCATCCTTATATCCCCTTTTCTGTCTTAGATTTATTTATAGTCTTATGCCTATTTATTTAGTTTATTTATTTCTGAGTTGGATCTATTTTCTCTGTTTCCGTTTTATTTTGCGCTAAGCCTAGGTCTTTGAGTGCCTAGGCTATTTTTGTTAGAATTGCATAAAATTAAGATAAATTGGAATAACCTATAATAGTAAAAAGGAGATTTACGGATATTGGAACATGATAACCATTCACTGTATAATTGGGATAATATGCAAAACATGTTAACTGAATAGGCTGGGCTGGATTTAATCAGAACATATTATGGAAAATAAATGTGGATCAGATGTAAATTAAGTAAAACATGTCACTGTAATCTATATACATCTGAGCAGGTGCTTGTATGACTTGGGAAGGGTTGTTACATTTAATTAGAAATGTCATTTACAACCAGAAAATATAACATCTAAATACATCTGAATTGATGGATGCATTGCCCAGGCCATGATTTTCTCTATAAGCGACCTCCCTGATATGAAGGGAATTATCTTAAGCTCTCCCATTCTACCCACTTTGGATTACTTTGCATTCTTCGAAATATCACTCACATCTTGTTATCTAGTCTCCTCGCACGACTCCGACCCCATTTTCAGTCGGAAACTTCAGGAGCGTGCATTAAGGAGCTATGCATGCTCGTAATTTAGCAAGGGTCGGTAGACCTAAAAAGGCATTGTCTAGAGAGTAAATATCCAAGACAAGAAACGGGAGGATCCATACTATCCGATGGTCCCCCTCGCTCAATTCAGCATGCAATTCCACCATTCCCACCGGTTCATTAGCAGAGTCGTTGAAGCCAGGAACTCTCGCCTTACACGACTTTAAATCTTTTGCCTCCAAAATCATTTGGTCTTAGGATATTTTGAACAAGTTGTTCACATAACTCCCACAGTCAATAAGTACCTTCCAAACTAATGAAGAGGATATCATGGCTGAAATCACAAGTGGATCAATAATTGCGGCCTCTATCCCATCAGCATCTATATTTCAGAAGATGAATTCATCCATCATTGTCCTCTTCTATTTAGCGGGATGTAATGACCAATAATTTTTAACATTTTAATAGTTGCAATTAATTCATATTTAGTATTGAGATTGATGTTGTAACAACCTAAATTCCGAAATACCAATTTTTTTTACAACATTCTGATCCATCAAAACCCGTGATGGTTGCTCTGGTATCCCGCAGAAAAGACAGAGATATAAAATATATCAAAGCTCAAAAAATATCTCACAGCGGAAAGGATAAAGTATAATATAATCAAAGTATAACTTTTCCGTATTAATAATATTGCCTAAACAGTATCCAAAGCTATCTAATCTCTGCCACAAATCTAACCTGCGAGTATGTTATGAGGAGGGGGTCAGAACACAAGTTCCGGTGACTAGATTTAAACTATACATTTTAGGTAATCCTACATATATCGTTCAATCACATTTTCTTATTTATTAGGTTACTTAGGCTAACAGCACTCAAGGCTTACACACATGTCATACCCATTTACTTCCCAGTGGGTTAACCTTATACAGTATATATGTAGCTACCCCCAATATTAAGGTACACCCCATGGTACCCCACTCGCATGGTCTCCACCGTAAGCCACAGAAATGTACGCAGTCCCTCATCCTGCACCGGAGTGACATACAGATCTCTATATAACAATGTTACATTCCGCATATATCTGCCATTACTACGCAACGTAAGCGTACAGACTGCCACCTTCAATCGAATCAGATTCCATCACAGAGGGATCGGATTCCATCATAGAGTAATGCACTCAAATCTACGATACACGAAGACATGCATGTATCTAGACCTTCCCACGTATGTATCATCAATCGTTTCGGTGTCTTAACCGCACAAAACCTCTAATGTGCACCGAGTTCCGTGGTAGGGCTGTACAAGAAACACGGAACTCAGTCGGGTGCTTTTCCATATCTGTACAGGCCCACCTTTAAGGGCCTCAAAATACAGATGTCCCTCGGGTCTATTTTTCGTGGTGGCTATGGCACCACCACGACCCATCCCTCAACTAATAAGGACTACAAGAGCTAAGCGACTTGCCTCTAACAAACAATACAAACATCCAGTTGGCGTCTCCCCTCAACCACCGCACGTCGATAGTGAAAGGTGAATGGCATCTTAGGTTTAGCTCTAGTCTTTTTGCGTCCCACTTGCTACCAATGACGGGTACCCGACGATCTACTATCCTTGTTGGTCCTGACCTCGCCTCCCGTTGAGGCAATCGCCGAATCACCCTAGTGTCACCTCATTACAGCATTCAGACTGCAAAGATACTTTTGCAATCAAGGCCCACCCACCTGCTGGTAACGCCCAGACCCAACCTCTGCAAGCACAACCTAAACATCTGCCACCGCCTAGAGGACTACTAGGAGAACCTTATGCATCTCAGGAAGTTGTGTGCTTTCCCTTCCAGTCCTTTGGAGCTAACAAAATAATCAAATGGACGTGCGCTCCCCTCGTGCCTCATGACACCGCGATGATCTACCCCGTTGGGTTATTCACCTTAAATGTGCAGACTGGTCCAAGCACCTTATTTTAATATGTTATTAGACCCTATGTCTAAACATTCAATTATGCGCTTGCTCTACCTCATCAGGTTTCCATTTAACTTGGTTATTCCCATTCACATTGACTTCTTAATCAAGTTACCAAGTTCCTCTCGCTTATTAATTTTAGTTATATAACTTAACTCATTTAAGTTTATTAATAAGCCCACAACATGTTATTCTCTAGATTGTGATCCAAGGTTTGTAATCCACAATCCCTTTATATTTTTGTTTGATTTCACAGTTACAATTACATGTTCTACTTAATATGTAATTAAGTATATCTCAATTCACTTGTTTTCTATTTAATATGTCACTTATTATTTATGATTAAATATAACTTATTTCATTTCATAAGTTGCCTCATTCTTTCTTACTTAATCATAATTCCATCTTATACCGTCATTACAACTTACCGTTGTTTGCTTATTAACTTAGTTCTCCTAACTAAGGTTTACTAATAAGTTTCCTTTCCATAAATATAACTTATGTTGTCCTTATCAGCATATCTCAAATTCTCGTTCTCACATATAACTTAATTTACAATTAAGTAAAACTTATCTTATTACATAAGTTATTCCAATTTCCTTATTGTTATTACATAATATATTCCAATTTCCTTATTGTTTATTATAACCTAGGTTATAATCCCCACTTGTCCCTGCGAAATGCCTACCTATTATATAACATTCTCATTAATGTAATTTATTTATAATAGGTTATTATAATTCCCTGTTCATTCCATTCCTTTTGTTGTTGTAATTATCTTTCATTTATTTCCATTAATCATAGTTAGAGCCATTTAATTCTATCCTTATCTATATACATATATATATGTGTGTGTGTGTGTGTGTGTGTGCTTATGTACTAGACCTCTCACATTAAGCCTACCACTTGTGGATGCTGGATTTGCCGGGCGGTTCCGGGCAGACTTCTTCCACAAGTTGGCTTAACCTCGTGTCTTAGCACTGTTACATGTTTTACTTACACACTAGACCTCTCACATTAAATTAACAACTTGTGGACGCTGGATTTGCCAGGAGGTTCCGGGCTGACTTCTACCACAAGTTGAATTTAACCTCGTGTCTAGGTGCGTTACAATTTTCTATTTATTGTAAATTTAGGCATACTATTCTTTTCAAGCCTTCACTGTAATCTATTTTACATGTCATCATATTAAGCCCATTTTATGTCGCATGTTCTTTCTAACATGTAATTGATTCTACTCTAACATGTAATCATTTAATCATGTAATTGTTTAAATCTAACAAGTTAGCATGTAATTTTCTCAATGCCACAAGTGAATCATGTAATTACAACAGTAATCGTTACACAGATTTTAACAAGTTTGCATATCAACAGATGAAAATTTCAGCATATTAAACGTTTCAACATATGAATTTTCAACAATATTAATATTTTAACATATCATATTAGCATTTCATTACTTTATATTACATAATAACGGGGAATGTTAAACGATAATGTATCATTATAAAAAATGATATAACTTAAATCCACTCCCTAAACTGCTTTCCAATTCTTGAACTTGGTCTAGATCTAGCATTCCATGGTTTTCCCTAACTGGATTTAGAACCTAACAACCATGGATCCAGAATTCGTACTAAAAGAAAAAGAGGAGAAAGAGGAAGAAAATTGAATAGACCAGATCTAAGAATTTACCTTACTTCGCATATGATTCTGAACACCTTCTTATTAATTTTAATTCTTTTCCTCCAGATCTTGATTCAGAATTTTCCTAAAATAATTATCTTATTTTTCTGAACAGATTTGAGGAGGAGGAAGAATGGCAGAGCTTAGACATTGTCTCCAAGAATGTGAGATTTAGGCTAGGCTCTACTGGCCTATTTATAGGTGTTCATAATCTTATCGTACACGCAGCGCTGAGTCAGCATTGAATCCAGTTAAGAAAACAGTCCGGATACGCTAATGGATCTTCCCGGATCAGGGAGGTGCGACCCCAGTGTCGACCCCCATACAGTGGTGTCGACCCCCCATAGGTCCCACGAGCTGTTTTGGTGTAGAAATTTGATTTTCGAATGTTTGAATTTCTGGAATTTATTTATCTGTTGTTTTCACATGTAATCTTCTAATGCATATACAAATCTTCTAATGACCATTTTATGCATATATATATATATATACACACACACACACGCATAACTTGTGTTGCATTGTTATTTGATTCTTGCCATATTTCATCGATTGTAGCCTAATCTTGAATTTATCTCTTGTATGTGTGTGTGTGTGTGTGTGTCTATATATATATATATATATATATATATATATATATATATATATATATATGCACATACATATGCATATATTCTCATATACATATATACATATATTTTTTTTTATTTCCTTATATGTATTTTTTTTTCCTTATATGTGCGTTTATACATTTTTTTTCTCTTATGAGCATGTGTTAGTTTTAGCCGTTCCCTTAAAACAAAAAAATTACGGCGGTGGGGATCGAACTCTGTACCTCTTGTATACAAATCACATGCTCTAACCAACTTGGCTACCAAGGCTATTGTTAACAAGGCTTAGAAAAATAGTAGTTATTGTTCTCTTCTTATTCCTATTTTTCATATTTGTTACAATGTCTCATTTAAACCATTGCATGAATCATTTTCTTTCATTTCTCTTTTATTATTAATGCATAATATTTGTAAATCGGTGCATGCAACATATTTACACTGCATGCAACCTATCCTTTCTTTCTTTTAATGCATGCATTACATTTTTATTTGCATTAATCTTTATTTTATTCTTCATATATACATTTATGTCTATGCATATATATATAAATACACATATGCATTATTTAATTATTAAATTGTCATAAAATGTGGGGTGTTACAGATGCTTATTCTTGAAATTTATTTAGAAATTTAAACTTAGCTTATTTTAACTTAATTTGTAGTTAAGTTTTAGTGTTATTAACCTTTTAGCTAATTGAAATATGTTGTTTAAATATTTGTAAATTTTGATTTCTAAATTTAGCTTGAGGATTTTAATCTAATTTATGTTATTTAATGGGAACTTGATTTTAAAACTCAAATTAAGAAATGTATTCAAATGTAAAATACACTTGTTTGTACACTTATGTATTATAAGTAGTATATACACCTTGAGAAAATAATTGTTTAATGAACCATAGCCACTTGTAATCTTGACTGAAAATTTTCAACACTTGTCCCTTTTATTCAGAAATTCAGACCATGTATTCTTCTCAAAACTTAAAACTTACTTTCCCTTTCCGTTCACTACTCATTTCTTTATTTCCTTCTTTCATCCAAGTAATCAAACTCCCCCAAATCTTCTTCAATGGCCTCCGCCCTAAAATCTAAATAGCAGCCACTTCGCTTAAATGAAATCATCCCCTGCCGCAAATCCCCACCAACAACCATCGCTCTTCCTCCATCATTGTACCTTCATCACTGCTCGTCCAAGTCGAAGCCGCTTGCTTTCCTTCATCCAAATCGTCGTTGTGCGTCTATTCAATGTAAGTTTAATCTTACGATTAGCTTATTTCAAGTATTTTAATTTCAGTAGAAACTAAAATAAATTAACTAGTTTGGTTTTTTTTTGTATTGTTGAACTGCCTATCACTTGAATTTTTTTATTATGCTTCACTGGTGTACCTGTTGTTAGACATTTGTTGGCTAGGATATAATTTATTCACTGTTGCACCATTTGACATCCTTTAGAAGAAAACAAATAGGAACAAAACCTGTACTTAATGACTTTTGCCAATTGTTTTGATGCATTCTTTAAATGTTTATTATGCATATGACTTGTACACCCAGGTTTATCCAAACTTGTCACATTGCCCTGAATTGACAACCATATTTACCATTAAATGTGATTATTGTTGTTTCCTTACTTTAATTGCTGGGCCATTTGACTTGAAAACATTTGTGAAGTTGCTCTGATGCACTGTATTATACTTGTGCACTGCATTGCTGCAACTATAGCCAGATTATCTCTGATATGCGAGACCACTTGTTTTCGTTGTGCATGTTGCTATGTTTCTTGTTTTACTTATCCCTGTTGCTTGGTGAAGTTTCATTTGTTTCTACCCCTTTTGTGTTGCCATGTACATTGCTATATGCTAGCTTGATTTCAAGGCTATACTTGTTGGTCAATGTCACCATGTTGTACATGCATGCACCTGAACTTGCTATGTACTTGTATACACTATTTTGACTGCCTTGGGTTTAAATTTGTTATGAGCATGCTCTTTTCAATATGTCTGACCTGAAATCCTTGCTACATGCCCCTATGCATGTTCGTTGTACATATGTATATACATATATAGGTATGTGTATACATGTATTGAGCATGAGTTGATCTACTCCATTTGTCACTGTTGTTTTCTTTGCTTGCAACTATAACCTGCTTTAGCACTTGTTGCACTAACCACTTTCACGTATTATTATCACTTGTGCATTTCCTGGCTTTTCTACTAGCCTTGTTCATTTATTGGACGATTTTGTGCTACCTTAGTTGTTGCTTTGTTAGCATGTTCTTTGACCTAAATTGGGAATGTCCATACATATTCACCCCATTGTGTAAATGATTTATGCAGCCTGTTGGAACATAGTGTTCACACATATACATTATAGCATGCCTTATGATGATAACTAGGCTACATTTAAATCATGTTTCTTTGTCATATATTCTGGCAAGAAGATGGATTAATTCAAGTTTTTGGATGAATTACATGTTCAAGAAGACTTAGAGCACCAAAAATTAGCAATTAGAGAAGATTTTAGGTGACTTGATGGCTTGGTTTGCAATTGACAGTAAAAAAAATTCCTAGGGTCTTTTTTTGTGTGCTCACGATGGAGGATGAAGAAGGGTTCCTTCAACAACTTACGTATAGAGATACGTTTTTGGAGTATTCCCTTAATTTAGCTAAGTCATTAATGCCCAAAATAGCATAATCAAGCCCAAAACTAAGTGACTATGCCTTTAAAACATATTTAAGCTTTAATAACTCGATTAAACCAAGTTTTTACCACTTTTCTACATCCAACACCACATTCAAATTACAACAACACTATCAAAAATTGTAAACATCACTTTTAAATTATTTTAGTAAAAGTTTAACACTTAAAATTTATATATACAACAAAATTCACATTTTACACAAAACGTTTTAATATATCTTGTGCATATTTTGTATAATTTTAAAAATAAAACATTTCAACTATCCCAAAGTGGCATTAAAATTATACATATTATATATATATATATATATATATATATATCTTACTAACCTTTTCAATAAAAAATACATTTTAACATTTCTTTTATAACAACAAATACAATGTTTGCTATTAAAATGTTATAACCTGAATTCATTTGGAACATAAATTCCAAAATGATACTTTAACCAAAATTTCGCCATTTTAAGAACTAAACACATATTAATAATTCAAGTAAACACCTTCAACATATTTTAAACTACTTAACACACTCACAGACACAACACCAATCATGTGTTTAATTTACAAAGACAACCACACAAACAACAAAATACTAATTGGATTATGTTAGGTTTCGAAACCCAATATACAAATTTAAATACATAAAACTCATTTACACAATATTTAAAATACCAATTTCACACAAACATGCTATATAAATGTGTTTATTTATATATTCATTTTTTTTCTAAAGAAAAATATTTCAAGTCTCCAAATATTGATTCATAATCCAAATAATTCATTGATTTTCATTATAAAAGCCACGTACTCACTTTTTAACACAATCAACCTTTGCATTATTACTCTAAATCTATCATGTTGACAAGAATACATCTGAAAATCCAAATCAACAATTTATTAATTATTCCAACCAGAAAATCATAATTCAATGATTAAAGTGGATGTTGGAAATATATAAACTATCTCTTAGCAAACAATAGTTAAGTTTTTAGATATATTTCCAATAATAAATGATATGTTGTATGGACGATTAATTTTTTTCTGTAAATCTTGAGACTTTTTCTACTTTTCTGCAAATTTTTAGGCATATCCAAGATCATTTGGCTATTCAAACTAGGTCCCAAAGTTGGACCTGGAAGTGACTGTTGTTCATCTTGTTCTAATTGCTGAAATGATCCGTAGCCATCGTAATTTCATATTAGGAGTGTTGGGTATGTCGATCCTTTTGAATTAAGAAAAGAAATTTTATTCACCCCATCGACATACTTAATACTCATTTAATACAAAATTACTGATGGTCGCCCCTAAACGGCCTTATTCTCTACTCCAATAGACGACATTACTTGCTAATGCTTTTTATTAGGGTGGGTCTTAGGGTAAGGAGCCACAAATGGGCCCTGTCTTTGAAAACACTGAAGTGTGTGTATATATATATACATACATACATACATATAACCTACTCAGTTGGTTGTTATGATTTTGGATTCCATACTATTTGACAGTGAGGTGCTGCCCTGAAGGTGAAATGTGTTTTTTGGCACCCCGTTATTCTTGACTAATCAAACCCATGTTTTGTTCACTTTCGAACTACCTACATGTGTATATTTCTTTTCATGAGAATTTAACTATGCACTGCCTATTTGTTTATGGACACTCATGTATGATGTCTTGGAATCAAATATATACATAGATGTGGCCTTTATTTGTTGTTACTTTGAGTTGACAAATTCTATGCTCGTAGGCTTGCTATAGTATGTGAGGCCTGAAAGGGTTGAATCATTACATCTTACATGGTTTTGTGACCTTGCGAAAATATGTTATGCAATTAAATTGGGATATTTAGCATACTTGAATATTAAAAATTTGCTAGGGTTAACTATTATACTTTAATGTTTTATTGAAGTTTTCGTACTTGAAATAATTTAATCCTAACTCGAGTATTTTATGTTTTCCATGGAACGTTCTGGTCAGACTCGAGTGTTGTAGATTTAAGGACTTCAACTATCGAAGTTAGAGTGGTGAAGACTCTCACTTTGGTTCATCTATTTGTAAAATTAATTCCCTTCAAAATGTATGTATGTAAATTCTTCTATGTAATATATATTTTATAACTCTGGTTTTGTATTAAAAAAAATCGCTATGAGATATTGTGTTATTCAATTTATTCTGTGATTCTATGTGATCTACTCCATTTAAACCCGATAGCGATAACAATTTGTCTTTGCGAATGGTTTGGTATAATCACTGACTTGAAGCAGTCAAAAAGGCAAATCATTGCATTTGGCATCAGAGCTTTGCTTTATACAAACCTTATAAAATTGTAATGACTTGGATTTTTAACGCTTTAATGTTTGAAATTAATTTAGATTTAGTATCGAGATTGATGTTGTTTCCGAAATTTATTTAAAAATTTAAACTTAGCTTATTTTAACTTGATTTGTAGTTAAGTTTTAACGTTATTAACATTTTAGCTAATTGAAATATGTTGTTTGAATATTTGTAAACTTTTATTTCTAAATTTAACTTGAGTATTTTAATCTAATTTATTTTATTTAACATGGACTTGGTTTTAAAATATAAATTAAGAAATGTTTTTGAAATGTCAAATAAACTAGTATGTACACTTAAGTATTATAAATAGTATATGCACCTTGAGAAAATAATTGTTTAATGAATCATAACCACTTGTAATCTTGGCTGAAAATTTTCAACACTTGTCCCTTTTATTCTGAAATTCACACCATGTACCAAAACTTAAAACCTACTTTCCCTCTCCATTCACAATTCATTTCTTCGTTTTCTTTCTTACAACCGAGAAATCAAACTCCCCCAAATCCTCTTCAATGGCCTTCACCCTAAAATCTAAACTATAGCCACTTTGCTCAAATGAAATCAACCCCTGCAGCAAATCACCACTAGCAACCATCATCATCCCTCATCCTCTATTTCTGTACCTTCATCATTGCTGCTCCAAGTCGAAGCCGCTTTCTGCGCTTCATCCAGATCATCGCTGTGCGGCTATTCAATGTAAGTTTCATCTTACGATTAGCTTATTTCAAGTATTTTAATTTCAGTAGGAATCAAAATAAAATAGCTAATTTGTTTTTTTTTTGTTTTTTTGTTGTTGTCATGTTGAACTGCCTGTCACTTGAATTTTTCTTTGTTGTGCTTCACCCATGTACTCGTTGTTGGATATTTATTGGCTTGGATTTAATTTCTTCACTGCTGCACCATTTGACATCCTTTAGAAGAAAACAAATAATAATAGAACCAGTACTTGATGACTTTTTGTTGTTGTTTTGATGCATTCTTTGAATGTTGGTTGTGCATATGACTTGTATACCCAGGTTTATCCAGGCTTGTCCAATTGCCCTGACTTGACCACCATGTTTACCATTGAATGTAATCATTGTTGTTTCCTTACTTGTAGGGCCATTTGAATTGAAAACATTTTAGAAGTTTCTTTGATGCACTATCTTACACTTGTGCACTGCATTGCTGCACCTATGACCTGAATATCACTACTATGCCAGACCACTTGTTTGCCTTTTGCATGTTGCCATGTTTCTTTTCTTACTTGTCTCAATTTCCTGGTGCAGTTTCATTTGTTTCTTCCCCTTTTGTATTGCCATGTACATTGCCATGAACTAGCTTGATATCACAGTTATACTTATTGGTCACTGTCACCTGTTGTACATGCATGCACCTGAATTTTCTATGTACTTGTACCCACTGTTTTGACTGCCCTTGGGCCAAATTTGTTATGAGCATGCCTTTTTCTATATGTCTGACCAGAAATCCTTGCTACATTCCCTTGTACATGTTCATTATATATATATATATATATATATATATATATATATATGTAAATACATATAAAGATTTGCATATACATGTGTTGAGCGTGTGCTGGTCTATTCCTTTTGTTACTGCTGTTTTCATTGCTTGCAACTATAACCTGCTTTAGCACTTGTTGCACTGACCACTTTCACATATTATTGTCACTTGTGCATTTCCTGGCTTTGCTACTAGCCTTGTTCATTTATTGGACCATTTTTGTTATCTTAGTTGCTGCTTTGTTAGCCTGTGCCTTAACCTGAATTGGGAATTTCCATACATATTCACCCCATTGTGTAAATGATTTATGCAACCTTTTGGATCATATTGTTCACACATATACACTATAGCATGCCTTATGATGATAACCGGGCAGCTTTAAATCATCTTGGCCATATATTCTAGCCTAATACTTTGCATGCCTTATCTTTAGAAACACTGAAGTATATATATATATATATATATATATATATATATACACACACACACATTACTCAATTGGTTGATATGTTTTTGGATTCCATAATATTTGAAAGTGGGGTGCTGCCTTGAAGGTGAAATGTAAATTTTCTTTGTTTTGGCACCCTATCATACATGATTAATCAAACCCATGTTTTTTTCACATGTGAACTACTTACACGTGTATATTTCTCTGCATGAGAATTTAATTATGCACTACCTATTTTTTTAATGGACACTCATGGATGCTGTTTTGGAACCAAATATATACATAGATGTGGTCTTTATTTTTTGTTACTTTGAGTTGACAAATTCTATACTCGTGGGCTTGCTATTGTATGCGAGGCCTAAAAGGGTTAAATGGTTTCATCTTACATGGTTGCGTGACTTTGCTAAAATATAGTGGGCGGTTAAATTGGGATATCTGGCATAATTGAATATTAAAATTTTGTTAGGATTAACTATTATACTTTACTGTTTTATTGAAGTTGTATTACTTGAAATAAGTTAATCCCAACTTGAGTGTTTTATGTTTTTGCACGGAATGCTCGGGTCAGACCTGAGAGATGTACAATTAAGGACTTCAACTATCGAAGTTAGAGTTGGGAAGACACTCACTTTGATTCATCTATCTGTAAATTTAATTTCCTTTAAAATTTATTTATGTAAATTCCCCTGTGTAATATACATTGTATGACTTTGATTTCATACAAAATTTCTGCTTTGTGGTATTGTGTTATCTATTTATTTTGTGAATTTGTGTGATTTATTATGTATAAACCTAATAAGCGATAACAATTTGTCATTTTGAACGTTTCGAGTTGGTTTAATCACCGACTTGAAGTGGTCAAAAAGGCAGGTCGTTACCTGGGATCTACTTTGTCAGTAGTGTTGTATTCTTCCATCTTGACATGCTTCATCGCACTTACATATTTCTCCATAGTCCGGAGACTAAAACCTACCAAATATGGCCCTCCGATAATAGTATCGATGACAATTCCTTTACCATTTTGCTAGATGACAGCTTTAGGAGCTGCCTGGCCTTGACGTTTGGGGTCCAAAGTCTTCAGCCCTCTGTCCCAAGGGACAACCATGTACTCACACAATTTACCTTCATGGATTAACTTCTCCATGATATCTCATAGATGATGACATTCATAAGTCGTGTGACTGTATATTTCATGGAATAAACAAAGCTTCCCAATCTGCACTTCTTTCTCCGTAGACTCTCGCGGAGCGGGTTTCTTGTACAACATTGTATTGTAAGTGTGCAGACACACATTCTCTAAGGTGTCATTCAAGGGTGAGTTATTATCAAATGTTTAGAATCAGGGTCGCTTCTTAGCATCCCCTCTTTGATTACTGCCTCCTCCGTTGTTGTTCTTGTGTTGATCATTGTTTCTTTTGTTACAATTTTGGATATTGACCTTGACTTTTCTGGAATACTCTCTAGATTTCTTCACCCCCTATATTATTATAAACGCCCTCATTCAATGTGTCACCAGTTATCCTCTTTTGGTTACTATCTTCCCCTTCAATTCGCAAAAACACATTAACTTTCTCATAAAATTGATCTAAACTAGAGGTAGGCTTCCTAGTCAATTTTCTCTCAAACTCGATCTATGAATCGACACCATCGACTAGAGCCATCAGTATTATCTTAGTATTAGGATTACTTATCTCAATGACAAAAAATTTATAAGTCCAAGGTAATTGTTAAGCGATTCTCCATAGGCTTAATTCACATGGGATAGGGTCATAACATGCTTTGACTTAGAGGCACGAAGGCAGAATCAATTCATGAAATTGCTACTCAAATATTCAAAAGTCAGCGCTGATCAACTTAATCAAGATAAATAGGAAACGATTTGCACTTTGCAGCATTCAGGGCTACAGCCAAATCCATAAACCATGCATATATCATCAAATGTTAATGGGGATCACTCTTTCCTGAATAGTGATTCATTTGGGGAAAGTTAAATCTTCAATAGAATTCTGCCTGTAAATATCATCGGTGAATGATGTATAGTTGGAGTCAATTCCCTAGTCCGCATTATTGTATCCTCGACAGTCATTCATGATTTGCTTTACCATGACAGCCAACTCCAGAGTTTTGAGTGTAAATTCAAGCACTAAAATTTCTCCTCGCTCGACCCTTTTCGCTTCCGTTGTAGGCAATGTCACCGGATCTGCCATCCGGGCAGTACTTTCTTGGCCCATGTTGTCCTGATCAATCACAAGACGTGAGGGTGAAAGCACCAGAGTGCGAGAGATGCCAACAGCATTACAATCTCAGGGAGGAATTTGGTTTGGTGAAGAGGTCGATCTGATGTTATCCGGTTTGACACTCTCTAGGTTGATATTGTCGAACTGGGTCTGTTCGATATGTCGAGCCGGAAGCCTGCTGAATCGGAGCTCCTATGTGTTGTAGGGTTTGAAAAACTGTCGATGAAGCTGCATTGCTTTTCCACTCCTTCCCTATGAGGATGAGGCTAACGTATGATGACGTGAGGGAGTAGTGGCTATCTGACTTTTGAATTCATCCAATTGAGTAGCCATTTGTTCATAGCCTGCCTCAAAGATTAGTTCTCACACATCTGATCATTTAGCGCGTTAGTTGTCCCATTTATCTTCATTATAAATTCCACGAAATCATCACGAGTGACGAATCCTAAAGCTGGATCTTGAGTGGTAGGAGCGGTTGTTGGAACATGTACATTTGCGGTCCGTCTCGGCATAGCCAAACCGGATTATGCGGCTGTAGCAAGGTTATTATCCTCTTCTTGCAAACGGTTGTTGGAGGGCCTAAAGGAGGCAATGTTATTTGTAGATACCATTTTTGTTGAAGCTGAAGGAATGCAGGATTTTCTTTTCGTACTTGGTGATTCAAATAGTAGAATAAAAATTTCAAAGGTTGAGAATTTAGATTTCCCAGTGAAAGCACCAAAATGTTTACACCAAAAGTAGCACAAATACTTAATGATTATGATAAAGTGATTAAAAGTGAAGAAAAAGTATAATAAAATGAGGAAAGAGCACGCACAAACAATTTATAGTGGCTCGACAATGGATTGCTTACACCTACTTTATACTTTCTCTTAAATATTTCAAGCAATTGATATTACAATGCTTGAAGATAGTAATATCTCGAGTACAATGAGTTTGTAGAAAATAAAATATGTGATAGAATCCTAAAGTCCTTTTTTGTTGCTCTAGGGGGCTATTTATAGATGATGTTTGAATCTGGCTTGGTAGGGGCATGTAGTGATTGATCCAAAAGTGGTGGAGATCATAGGCTTGATCATAATGTAGTGGATCGAGTCAACATCAAATATAATCCGGCTCGACCTAGGCTCGATTCGGCATAGTTAAACCGGATGCTAGCAGATCTGGACTTGTCAACAAAATTTTCACTGAGCCAAATCTTTAGTCGGTCCAAAATTTATTCAATGCCCAACTTAGTAGAGATGGATTTAAAGCTAAATCGTGGTTGCTTTGTTTGATTCCTTTGTGCATGAATGTGTATAAATCACGTCTTAAGTACTTTGATTATGAACCTCTACGAACTTGATGGCCTTGTCGGAAGGCAGGTCAACATGCAGCATCATGGATTACTCTTTCACGTCAGGACAAAGCTCGTCATGTTACATCTGCAGCACATTATCCCATTAAAAGTTAGTAATTGAACTAATGTATAAATAAATTACTTCGTTGCATAATTAGTTGATTAGAGAGAGTTGTGTTGTTCTCCCTTTCGAAAAGATTTCAGGATAAAGTCTCTTTCAAAGGGACAAGAATGTAACATCCCGCAATATATACCCTAAATAGATATAGAAAACTAAAATAATTAGAAAATGATAATAATTCAAAATACGGATATTTAATACTTTTGGAATTTGGATGAAAGTCACACTGTTGCGTTCATGGCGAGATTTTGATCCTTTTTCATATATAGTTTGTTGAGGAACTTGTATGAAAAAGTTATTGATAAATAAATTTTTGGAATTAAAAATAAATAGACTTGGAAATTTGAATTTGAAATTAAATTTAAATTAATGGATAAGCATGAACAATATCCACAATTTAAAATTCAGACTTATATATAGAAGAAGGGGATAACATTAAAAGGTATTGTATAATAGTTAATTAGCATTATGTATTAATGAACATAAACGTGCAAAATTAAATTCTCTATGCCTAGTGCAGAAGGAAAGTTGACTGCGCCTCCCTTCTAGAGGTTGATTGCTAGTTAGACTACCTTATATTGGGGAAGTCGACCATTTCGAGGTGAAAACTGGGTAGCGGTTGTGGTTTTCTAGCTCTATTCTTTTATGATTTAATGCTGCCAATGGTTCAAATTTCATTATTTGAATCTAATAATTCCTATCCCTTTAGCATCTATAAATAAGACCTTAGGCCCCCGATTCCAATTCAATTCTCCTACAGTTGCATTCCTCTATTTCTATCTCTTTTGTATCCAGGTTTAATGAAAGGTTAAATTTCTCTTTTTCCTCTTCTCCTTCCTATATTTTATTTATTTAGTTCTAGGTCAAATATTTATATGTATATATGGTTATTCCTTGATTATATATATATATATATATGCAAATAAAGAGAGGAGATTTGGACTCTTTTCATATGCTAGCAAACTCAAAGAAGGATTCTTTTTAGAATTGAACAAAATTTCAATCTCCAAAAGTGAGAGTGTAATCCTTACAATTTTCTTTTTATCTATGCTTGTTTAGTTAAATTCTATATTGTGTATACCTACATGGATTTGAGGTTGCGAAAACCTAATTAAAGCTTATTCAAATCTCTAAATAAAACATAAGTATTAATTTGTTGTTTGTATGGATTTCGATTTATAAATGAAATTCAAGGGATTTTGCGTTTTTGTTTCTGAATCATATAAGAATCTAGTCTGTTATACTTTCTTTCCCCCACTTATCTAAAGCTTAGATTTATAGAAAAATAATGGATTAAGGGACAATAAACCATATGTAATTCAATCCCTATTTTATTCATAAAATGGTGGAACTACATGTAACCTGAATCCTTATTGTTGTATAATAGAAACTAAAAGAAAGTGAAATAGGACTAGAATAAAAATACACATATGTTATCCATAAATAAGATCATTCGGTTTACTAAAGTAAAATAAGACCAAGATTACATGTCTAATTGTGACTATGTTGTTGTTACCCTATAAATCAGTTATTCCCATGGGATCTTTTATGTTGTGATATAAATTATAGGGAAATGGACTTGTGAATCTATAAATTTGTATATAGGTTGACATTTCAAAAAATTAGTTCATTTTTCCATGCATGCCTATTTAATGCATTGTTATTAATATTTATTAAAGCGTAATTTACGTATCAATTGTTTAAAATTAGGTTGTTCGAACTAAATGTCTCTGCTTGAAAATTGTGTGCTTTTTTGTTTATGTGTTAATGGCTATTACTTTGTAGTCAATGACAAAAGGATACGAGGTTAACCCGTTCTTGTAGTATAAGTCTGTCTGAACTATCTGACTACCAGCAGGTAAAATATGTGGGTTAATGTGAGATGTTAGTTCCATGAGGCACTTAAATTTTGGTAAGCCTGCCTCGATATAGGAATTAAGTGGCTGATCCACCTTTTTGGAGTATTAAGTGGTTAAGACTCTCCCCTTTCTTTATGGATTTATTATTTGGAGTACGGGCAGTAGTCATTGGACCCTCCCTTGTTAGGTATCAAGTGATCAATGAGCCTGCCTTTTTCTAACTAAGGTACTAGCTGGTATTGAATTAAGTAGGTAGTTCTTTGGAAGTTGTCTGGTTCCTTTTATGGTTACTAGTGAGGGTCTGCCTAAGGATAGGCTTGTTAAGCGTTTGTCAAACATGTAAGTGAACCGCCTATCTATGGGAAGTATTAAGTGGCAGGAGTTCGCCTTTAGTGACATCTAGGTAGTTATGAGGGATCCACTGTTGGTAAGGCAGTAAATGGTTAAGGGGTCGCCTGCCTTCTGGTACTAAGTGCCTGCATACTATCGCTTGCACTATTTTATGAGTATATGTTTGTTGTGTCGACTAGAAATTAGGTATTAAGTGGTTGGGTCCGCCATAAGGTATTAATTGATCGTAGGAATCTACTCTTGGGTAGTAGCCGCTCATTGGAATCATCCCTACTTTTATTTGTTATTAATTGACTATAAGGCCCGCCTCTTACTAGAATATGTTTTTTAGTAGCAGACAAATATTCATGTGTATGTGTGGTATTGCTTGGACATACCATTGATAACATTCTTACTACCCAAGTGTAGGTTAAATGGTTTAAACTTAAAGATTATATTCACCAAAACTTGTTATTGAGACCCTCTCCTCTTAACGATACAAGTTAAGTAGGATAGCCTCAAAGTTCAAGCTTGATATGGAGGACATGGAGATGATGGCAGTTATCTTTAATTTATCATTATCATTATGTATGACATAAGCATGATATTTATGATGTACCCGTACCTCTGATTCAATATTTATGGCTCTATGGCTATGACATATTTAACTTCTTTATGATTGTCTGAAATGGTACATCTTGTTTACCATTATACTTTGTCCATTCTGTTGTGAGTTTCGAATCATTCTATTTTGGCTTTGTGAAATTTATATATTATAGAAACAAGCGACCTATTACTCTAAGTTCCATTAGGCCTTTTCTACATCAGGATTTAGGCCCATTTCAGGTGGGTTGTTAGAGAATTGTCGTGGTTAGCTTGTCGATGAGTCTTCTTGTTGATTGCACTAGACCTATAATATGCTCCATTTTGGTGTTTATTTGTCAGTGTTAGTGGAGCTTCCCCTATATCATAGAGCTACTTGCTCTTTTTTAGATTCGTTTCTTTTGAATTTTTCCTGATTACTACCCTTAGTTTAGTTGTGACATGGTCATCCCTATGTTTGGAGACTTGATCACTTTAGTCTTTGGATCATAAGTTTCGTCGACTCATGCATCTCAGTTTGACTTGTGGTCGAGTTCGAAAGATTCAAAGCCTCCAGGGTAAAATTGTCACCATGATAAGGATTTTAGGCCGATATCTGATGACCCGACGACCTCTGGGTAAAGTCCTTACTACACGAGAAGAGTATTGGATCAATATCAAACGATCCTACGACCTCGAGGTGAAGTTCTCATAGCACGAGAAAGGTTTTAGGGACTCACTGACTATTTCCTGCCCCTACTTCTAAAGTTCATAAGCAGTGTTAATTGACTATGTTCACCAAGGAGTGAAACTCTTGGCGTCGATTAGGTTTCATGCCTCGATGAGGTGAGATCTTCTTCATGCCTCGACTTCGGTGTGGGTTTACTCTTGCCTCGACTTCAGCAAGTAATTTTTCATGCCTTAGGCGGTAAGGGCTATTTCGTGCCTCCATTTCAGTGAGGGCTTTTCCAAGCCTCAACTTCGACGAATGATTTTTTATGCCTCAATAAAGTGAGTGCTTTTTCATACTTTAGCACGATGAGGGATTTTCTACACCACTGATTGCTTTTTACCTTCCCTTCTAAGGCTCGTAATCAGTGTTGGCCAACTAAGTTCCCTAAGAAAGAATTTTTTTTCCCACTTTAATTGATTTTCGTGTTTGGACCTCCCCATACCCTACTTTTGAAGGTTCATAGTCAATGTTTTAAACTATGCTCCCCAAGGTAAGTAATTCATGTTTCCTTTATATGTTCCCTAGTCTTTGCTTTCTAAGGTTCACAGTTTTGATTTCGTAATATATCCCCTAAGGCAGGGAATTTCCAAGAATCGATGAGTTATGATTATGGAGTTCAGTGGAATTTCAAAGATAGTTAGCTTCTGAGTTTAGAGTATGTCATGTATTTTTTCAAAAGCTCTTTTAGCTGAGAAGCCAATGGTTTCGTTGTTTCTGACTATTTTGGAGTGTGTTGAATTTCATAGAACCCACGTATATGAGAGCTTTATACTTCGCAAACCTGTAATTTTAAACTACAAAAGTACATATTTTCAATGCTTCGGAAGCAATTTGATTAATATTCAAATGAAATATGTCTAAGTACAATGCCTCTTGTGAACACGGGTGGCTTATTTGCAATAAAATAACAAAAATTAAAATTTCAAGTAAAATAAGGTCGTAGTAGGTCATTGTTCCAAGCTTGAGGAAAGGGAGTCATATCTATTATTGTGAGCTTGAAAGTTCCATCTGACGGATGATAAACAATTGCATAGAGCCCTTCCGAATTTGGTTCGAATAATCCAATTTTTCAAAACTTGAACGAGATCTCCAACTTCGGAAGTTTGATGGTGAACTTTAACATCAAAGTGCCTTGCTATCCTTTTCTAGAGTGCTGCAATTCTCAGCTCCACTTCTTCTCTATATTCTTTGATTTGATTGAGAGCTTCAAACGGTAGTTGCTCGTTTTCATCTTAGTCGAAATGTAGTTGTCAATGAGTGGGAACTTCAAATTCTACTTCCTTCTAAAGCATATACTAAAGAAAAGAGTGCGTCCAATTGTAGATTTTTTAGTTGTTCGGTAAGCCATAGTTCAAGTGGAAGTTCATCGAACCATCCACCCTTGACATTCATGAATCACTTTTTGATGGTGGAATTGATGATCTTGTTCACTGACTTCACTTGTCTGTTTTCCAATAGGTGCGCCGTTACAGCAATTCTCTTTTCAATGTGAAACCTCTTACAAATTTTTTTGAATTCAATGCTTTCTAAGTGATTTCCATTATCAGTTACAATCTTCTGTGGTACCCCAAACCTATAATAGGATTTTTATTTGCGAAGTTGATAATGTTCTCAGTGGTAATCATGGCTAGTGATTCTGGTTTTGCCCACTTCATGAAGTAACCTGCAACAACTATCGCATATTTGGTTCCTCTTTTGGCTATTGGAAGCATGCCTATGAGATCAACTCCCCGTATTGCAAACGGCCATGGGCTATTCATTTACTCTGTATCTATTTGAGTTACTCTATTAAACGATCTCTCTAAATTTTGGAAAAATATCTGGCTCTTATCATATTTCCTTGTATAATCAGCCGCATTTCTGTTTAGATCCGGCCAGAAATAGCCATAGCACGACACATTTTTTAGCTAAAGTCTATCCTTCAGAATGGTCACCATATTCTCCTTTGTGCACCTCTATAAGAATTCGCTTGACTTCATCCTGTGACATACATAATAGTAGTTGCTAAGAGAAGCCTCATCAATAGAGTCTCCTATACTGCATAACGAATCTCGGTGCTTTTCGAATAAGTTTCTTTCGTGTCGTTGACATTGTAGCTAGTGTTCCATGGACCAAGTACTCCTTGATTGAGTTCATCCATGATTCGGGCTCTTCAATGGTTTCCATAATCCATTCCATGCCCATTTCGTCAGTGCTCGGAGTAGTTAGGACATCGATTGGTTCTAAACCAAGGAGTTACGCTTCCCTAGAGTTGGCATACCCAAAGAGTGAACCAGTCTTTATGTTTTATTCCAAAGGAATGTGAGTGAAGGTGTAATATTCAAAATCACTGAGAAGTTCTCGAGTCTTTAACACGTATAGAGCTAGATTTCTTCATTTTTCTTGGAATCCCATTTGAACTTAGAAAACGACAAGCTATGAATTGCTAAAGGTTTGCAAAGTTGGGATATTTAGTTCCTTTGGTCTTTAACCCTGCTATCAATACTCTGTATTCAACTTCATTATTGGTGGAGGGATATTACAATCTCAGGGCATAACAAATAGATCGTCCTTCAAGAGACTCCGGCATAACTCTAGCTCCTAAGTAGTATTCATTTATTGCACCATTGACAAATAACTTCAATTGTATTACTATGTCCATTGCTTCTTCCTCCTCATCTTCTCTGATTTAGAATTCAATGATAAAGTCGACCAATGCTTGTCTAATAGTCGCCCCTCAGGGATGATATATTACATTGTATTAACTTAATTCAGTGTTTCATTCTAGTAGTCACCCCAAGTTTCAAGGAGAAATAGGTCTTTCTTCAATGGTTGATCGATGAAAACCTTCATGGGAAGAGTTTTGAAGTATGGTCCTAGTTTCTTTGATGCTATTAATAGAAAATAATCAAGTGTTTCTAACTTCAGGTAGTTCTTCTCCGCCCTTATGAATCATTTGCAGATGTAATATACTAACCTTTGAAATCGGGATTCTTCACAGACAAGTATAACACTTAGGGCATGAGGGATATAACCAAGTACATAAAAAAATCTTCACCATTAACTGGCTTAGAGAGCTTTGATGGAACCTCCACATGTCTAAGTAATTCCTCCAAAGTTGTTTGGCACTTAGTAGTCCATTTTATGCTTTGCTTTCCTTTATTTAGAGCATTAAAGAACAATATGCATCTGTTTATAGCCTTCAAAATGGACCCACTTAAAGATGTGATCTTTCCATTTAAGCTTTGGAGTTCTCTCTTATTTTAGTGCTTCAACATTCCTCAGCACCATGATTTGTGTCAGGTTGGCCTAAATACCAATAACACTTGTCGAAAGTCCTAAGAAATCCCCAAATGTCACTTTGGAAGAGCATTTCAAGGGATTCAGATTCATTCTGTATTTCCTTAGCCCTATGAATGTCTCAACTAAATTATCTATGTGATTCATCGCAACATGAGAGTTTACCAGCATGTCGTCTACGTAAGCAGCAATAGTTTTTTCGATCTATAGTTTAAACATCATATTTAACAGTTGGTGGTAAGTTGCCCCAACGTTTTTAAGCCCGAACGACATGCTAGATAACAATATAGCCCTAAGTCCATAATGAAACTCATATTATCTTGATCTTTTTCATGTCTCATGATTCGGTTCTATCCCAAGCAGGCGTCCACAAACGACAATAACACGTGCTCGCCCATTCCTTCCACAAGTTGATTGATTTTGGGCAGTAGGAAGTTATATTTGACTTTTTATCTAGAACATGATTATATACTCATTTTGGGTATTTCGCGTTCCTTATAGATCCATCTCTATTATCTTTCCTACTTTATCCTATAAGAAACTGACCATTCTGGGCCTTGAATTCACCTCTTTTGGTTGACTGGAGTGAAGCAAGGGTCATTATTCAATGCATGCCTTGCAAACTTTGGTAAAATTCCGCATATATAAGCATGACTCCATGCAAATACATCCATATCAACTAGGAGGACAGCGACTAGTTTCCACTGCATCTTCATATTAAGAACTCATAACGGATCCTTTGCATCTACAGGACACTCGTCGTAATTTCAGTTAGAGCTGTTTGATTGTACCCTGCACTCTACTTTCCACAGTCCATATCCTTGTAAGCACGACTATGTTCCTCGAAGCAAGGGCCTTTTTTATAGTTTCTATATTATTGATTCCTGAATGCGGAGGAATCCCTTCATACTTTTTCTTTTCCCTTTCTCTTCACTTCCCTCGTCTTAGTAACATAGCATTTAGGGGCCATGCTCTGGTCCCCTTTCATAACACCAACATTGGTTTCTATTGCAAACTTTATGGTCAAGTACCATGGAGCCAGTGCAATTTTGAAATCCATTAGCGTGGGTCATCCCAAAAAAGCCTTGTGAGCTAACATCTCAAAGACTATCACGAATGTTTGAATTAGCACGACCCTTCTTTCTACTTCTTCTAGCTCAACAGGTAAATTCATTGCCTCGATGGCTACTTCGGCTCTCCTATGAACCCTTGAATATTCAACTATTAAGTGGATACATCCTTCATGGCAAGCTTTATTTGTTCAGAAGTCTTACAAAATAGGATATTCACGGTGGCTCCACTACCGACCAACACCTTCCTTTCGTTGTTGGCCTGATCTCAATTGTCGCAACCATAAGAGCAAGGATCAAAGCTTCAATTCCTTTATATTCTTTTTTGCCCTAAACAAAATATCATGGTTTAATGTTCACTGCTGCTTTGCGAGACTCCCATCTTCAACTACTATGCATCTTTCAATCTTCAAGGCATGCTTCAGTGTGTTGGAGTACCTCTCAATCTCTCCCTAACATCTCCGAGCTAGATGAGGTTCGCTTGAAACAGTGTTGATGACAAGCTTTCTATTGTCCTATCTACCGAATTGACTACTGGGCCCGGGCTGATTTGCCAAAATCGCCTGGCCCTGTGCAGTCAGTGATGGGACTGTCCTTGGTGGTTTATGCACATATTGCTAGGGGTTATTCTTCCTGATGAGTTCCTCAATAAGATTTTTCAGATGGAAGCACTCATTAATAGTGTGTCTGGAGGGCTCATGAAACGACGGTACTTGCTAGACTATTTTTGCTCCTCTATTAGTTTCATTGCATGAGGTTTCAAACACTTCTCAGCTTCTTTTTCTCTCGTCTTTTCCTTTATCTTTATTTTATCTTTTCTTATTCTCATTACTAACATTTCCCTGAGCATAAGCTTCTT
The DNA here is from genome assembly GCA_030737875.1 of Allium sativum. NCBI lineage: Eukaryota > Viridiplantae > Streptophyta > Magnoliopsida > Asparagales > Amaryllidaceae > Allium > Allium sativum. The sequence goes on from CM060916.1 coordinate 840,237,780, forward strand.
TATTTTCTTCAATGGTGCATTAGTTATGAACACCAGCGATGGCACTTCTTCCCGCACTTTCTGCCTCCTCCAACCTTATGAACTAGCTTTCTTATATAATTTATCTAATGTATTCAGTTCCTTTATCTTAATCCATCTTCCAAGCTCCGTCTCCCTATTGATGACATACAACAATGTCATTAATACCATCTTCGGGTCTGGGTTGCCCATCTTGGTGACTGTGGTGTTGAATCAATCGAAAAGGATGTTTAGCGATTCTTGAAGGCCTAGAGACAACCTAGATAGTGACATAACATCCTTAGCTCTGGTGGTGTAAAACCTAAACTATTACTTGAACTTTCGCGCTAACTCCCTAAATCGTGAAATAGATTTAAGCGGTTGTTTCGTAAACCACAACGAAGCAATTCCTCCAAGGTATATCTGAAAATATCTACACTATAAGTCATTAGTAGAAAATGCTCCATTCTTATGCCATTCATACTTGTACAAAAACAAGTTTAGGTCCGAAGTCCCACTATATGCGGCCTAGTGGGAGGATTGAACTTTTTAGGTTATCCAGCATCTAGGTTCTCCTGAGTGAACTGTGTTCGACTTGGAGCCAAGCCCCGATCTTCATCGGCATCTTTCCATTTCATACTCTCTTTCATTAACTTTTTGATCATACCTAGGTACTCCTTGCTAATATTGAGTTTCTTTGGACGAACATCAGTAGCATCCCCCGAAATGTTCAGATTTGCTAATGTTTTTGGTTAGCCATTTGAGACCAATACCTAAATATTTATGGTTAGGGCCCTCCACAAGAATTCGATAATTGTAAAGGGATTTGGACTGCGTTAGATTGATTCTCTCTTTCCATGTTAACATTAGCATTAAAACCTTCTAGCTTATCATTTTGGTTACCAACTGATACAAACATCTTGTCCAAGTTTTGAGCAACACCCGCATAAAGATTCAAACTAGTTTTCAGATTGAGATTCCAAGGGAGTGTAGTCTCGTTACCTTCCACTGTGCCTGATTATGGTTTCTTTTTCTCCTATTGGAAGTAGAAGAGTATGCATGTTCCTCCAAGTTCAAATCTTCTCTAGCAGTTCCAAGGTTAGGTCTAGATGGAAGCATGAGCATCCATCTTGTCCATCAATGCCTTGATTACAGTTTTCGTACATTGGTGTATGTTCTTTACCATCATGTCTAGCTCTGTTCGGGTAATGGCATCAGCTTGGGAGAAGGGTATGTTTAGATCACTAGTTTTCCCTCCTGTAGGAATGTCATTTGTGTTCCTACATACGGTGTCGGAAGCACCACCAGGCTTGCTATTCTTCCTCTTTACCATTCTCCATTCTATTTGATTTATGAACTTTTCACAGCTACGACATCAGAGTTGTCTTCTGGACCTTGAGAATCTTTAGCAGATAGCCTGGATCTCTTCATGAGTTTAATTCTCAGTGAAAGAATTAAATGTTGACACCAAAAATGGAACTAACACCAAAATAGTACGAAAGAACTAGCCTAATTCGTGCAGTTGAATCAAAACAAGCACATCTAATATAAAATAAATGGAAAATAAAAGAAAATAATAGAGCAGAATAGAAGAACACACAGAATTTTATAGCTGCATAGCTATTAATGAACATAAATCTATATTCAACATATTAACTATATTCTCCATGCATATTACAATGATTTTAGTACAAGTATTTGAGTAATTCTATAAAGAAAGATGAAATTAGAATCACTGTTACAAAGGGCTATTGGAGTAGATAACAATAGCACTATTGATAAGGGATCCTTGCTACTTCTAGAGAATATTGGTGTTGGAGAAATAATTTGGTAGAGTATAGGTAAGTAGAATCTAGCTCTTCTTCATGTAGGAGGTTGGTGAGTACTTATAGGAGTACATAGATGATTTGGGCCAAGATATTGCACCAATGGGGCTACTTAAGGGGTAGAATGCTACGTCCAAAATCTAACTTTAATTTAGACAATATCTATGAATCGACATCGATCCATTACCAAGGATCGGTATCTATCCATGAACTTAGTTGATTTCTGGATCTCATCTGCTATTCTGTTCATCTAATGCCCCTGTGATGCTTCATGTCAAGTTTTGTAAGATTTGGACTTTGTCTGCATATACCTGAGAAACTAGCCATGTTGAATTGTCTTGAACTTATATAGTCCATCGAGTATCTTGAGTTTGGGACATCGAATTAATACAAACTGTAACAACCCACACTCTTCTGATCCTAAATTTCGACAAAAATCGAAACTCAAACTCATCCAAGCGTGGAATATGTAAATCTGGTACCTGCAAATAAGTGAGCATGAGCATAATCAAAATATGATAAAATAACTAATAGCAGAAACGAAATAGGATAGACTAGTATCAATTCAGGTAACTACCTTATAAGATTAAGCCATTACGTCAATACCGAGCATGAGAGAGAACGAGAACTGAAAACCAAACTTGAACACCAGTGGAAAACTAACCTTCTCGAGATAACCTGGGAGTTGTAATGGGGAGGGGCCAGAACAATAAGTTCTAGGAAGTAGAAAGAGTATAACACGGTCTACGATACACAGATGTATCATGTTTGGTTCAGCCAGACACATATGTCTACCAAGGCTAGTAATTCTAACCTGACATTGTAAACACATATGCATGACACTAACAACCATACCCAAGGTAGCATCCCCACCGATAACGATACTAGGATATAATGTTTATGCATAATTATGAAGCCATTACCATCAATCAATTACCATAAATTAAGGGCGTGCTTTCAACTGCTCACTATTCATATGTAGGTTAATTATTCTATATAGCCACGTAGTATCTCACTATCAATGATAAATAAGGGTGGATCATTTTGATCACTTAAGACCCAAGGCGGACCTTTCAGTCACTTAATACCTTTTTCGATGGTTTACCCTACACTAATATAAATTTGAGACATAAGCTACAAGTCTTACTAATTTAAGGCTTTCGTCATTCACGCATGTAAATCCATGCTCCGCATAAGGCGAGAGATTGCAAGCAATCACTTAAGACCAATCGGAAAGGTAGACATCGCAAGCCACTTAAGACCTCCATATGGTGGACCCACTCGTTACCATTTAGCTGACCTTATGGGATAATCTCCTAGCCACTTAATTCTTCCCCTTAGGATAGGTTGACCTATGGTACCTCCATAGCGGTCATTTAAAACCTATTCCTTGGGTGGACCCTCAACCGCAGCCACTCAAGACCCTAGGGAAGCGGACTAATTGTGGAGATTATCAAACCTGTACCCAATTAGTCTTTAATGCTTTCATTTATGGGAGGTGGGATATACGATCACTTAATACCCTTTTAAAGGTGGATCTAACCACTTAAAATCTTAATTCCTAAAGCAGGCCACATAACTAAATTATTTCCTTTTTAGCTTCTTCTTTTGGACGGAATGAGGTCCCTGAAAGACCTCACTCATGAAGCAAACCTTAAATTTGGAAATAATGCACATACACAAACTAACTATCGTCCTGGGTTCCTATGGTTAATGATGTCTCACATCAGTTGGGCATATATTCAACTGCTGGAAAGTGCAGAATTCTATCGAATAAGGCAATTGACATCACATCATTAACCTACTAAGTCCAATTCTTACTCTAATTATATTTATTCTAGATTAACTAGAATAGAACAAGGAAAACCTATACATTTCCTGTCCTAGGATGTTTAATTAATTATTTGCTTATTGGACTTAGTATTTAAAACGGCAATCAGTACCCATTAATCCCCTTTTTAATTCATTTATTTTCATTAATTAGGGTTATTTCCATTTATAACTATAACAGTCATATTCTCTTAAGGCACTAATTAACCCATTTTATGTCATTTATTACCATTAATTATAATTAACGTCATTTATGAACCTACGGTCATAATTTCCTAAGACACTAATTAACCAATAAATGTTCCTTTTATATCAGTCCATTTTTATTTCTAATCTAATTATTGTAACTCCTTAAACATTTCCATTTTACTTTAATTTGATTTATTCTTGTATATATATATATATTGTAAGAATTACTTATTTCCTAAATTGGAGTTACTATTCCTTGTCATCATTTTTAAATTGTAAACATTTAGGCATAACTACCTAAGTTAATTTATTTTCTCCAAATCAACGATGGTTATAATAGATATTATTCCTTTATGACCTCATTTGTAGCTATCAATCACATTTATTGCTACAACAACCATAATATATATTTCTATTTAATATGGATTATACTTCCATATGTAATTCCATAAAATGGAAACCATTGAAACACACATATACAACAAACATAAATTATAATATATTTCATTGTTTACGAAGATTTGGACGGATAACATATACATATATATTTCGCATGGTTAACTTGGTTAATATGTTTTTGTCTTATTATTATTACTGTTAAATTCAAATGCTTTGGTCTAAGCTAACTACCAAAACAATCCTTTTATGTTCAAGTTAAAACCCAAGCAAAACTGAACACAAACATGCTCATTTCTTTTTAACAAAACTTACATGAACAACAAGTCAACACCAAAACTACAGAACTGGAATATGACTACACTTTAACGATGATTTACAGGGCTGATTTCCAGATATATGGTGTTTACAGTAGCCACAATATTTTTAAACACAATTGTAGGCGATAATATGAACAACCTAATATGCCTGTAAAATAATAATATTCAAACCGAATTATTCTTTTAGATTTGACAAAAACTATAATAGATCTACTGAACACATAGGCATACATTTTAGATTTAATACAAACGAAGCAATCAGATTATCTTAAATACTTCTCACTCACCTGAAAGCATCCAAATCTGAATTTGAATCGTCTTTTAGTCCAACAATTTACAAATTCGTACAGATCTACAGTTTTTATGAAAAGGGGATACTTTCAGATTTGTAAATTTGCAAGAAAATAAGAAAAGAGGGAAGAAATCTGATGAAGAAGAACCTAAACGCCAATCCATAACTTTTTCCACTATACCTTTTTCCACTTGAATTTGATTATTCTCCTCAAATCTGTGTTATTTATATTTGTTTATGTTTGTACATAAATATATTTTGTTTTAGAATTTGTTTGAGGAGAAAAGAAAATGGCAACCTACGTTGCTGCACTCAGAAATATATGGAAGAGAATGGGGTGTCTAACCCTTTATTTATAAATGTTGAAATGATCTTGAACCGTTAGATTTAATTTAATAAACATTCGTCCGTTTATATATAATTTATAACAAAAAAAACCTATATAACCCTAGTTGTCACCTGGCCGGAAACGCCTGAAGCGATCGACCACTCCATCCAAGGAGGTTGACCGTCCTTAGGCCAAAACCCCCAGTGAAGGCAGGTTATAAATGATATTAAATATTATACATATTCTATTTTATTATTTTCCGGTTGTTTTCGTATTTCATCCGTAACTTCTTCATACGAACTCCGTTCGCAAAACTCCAAACATGAAAGTTCATCAGAATTTCGTGATGAATGCAACAGTGCAATTTTCGTGGTCAAATTCTGTCATTTGCAGAAATTTCTATTTTTGAAAATCTAATTAAATAACTAATTTATTTATAGTCAAAATTTTGGGTTGTTACATTCTTTCGTGCTTAAAAGGAATTTCATCCCGAAATTCCAACACCTACCTAACCTATCCTACACAACCAATTTGTGTACATCTATTTTGCAACGAAGTACGCATGTGCACAGTGTACATAATGTATCAAAAACATAAAACATGTATGCACAATGATTCTAAATTGAATCCTCCTATATGTATGCATTAAATTTTTAAAACACTTTCAAAAACATAATGTAAAACATCCTAAATATACTGGCAGTTCTATATGAATGCAAATATTGAAAACCCTTTTTCATCCCTAACCCTCACACAACTATGAATAGAAGTGTGAAGCAACCACTTTTACATCCAAGCACTACCATCCATCACGTCAACGCATCTAATCGTTACCTATTTAATTCTCCTAAGACGAAAAAAGGAAATCAAAGTGAAGAATTTTAACGTTCCTTTCGCTTATAAATATTCCAATTCCCGTCCTACAGTGGTACTTTACTTTAGTTGTCCATAATACTCCAAGAATTTCCATCTGTAGACTGCAAATGAGGCTTAAAACAAGCTCAAAAATGCAAAATACGTTAATTAACAACTCACGCGCACCGTCGACAAGGTATGGAAACAACGTTTCCAAGGCTAAAACAGTAATTTCCTTGTTGTTGTCAATGTTTTTATTGCATTATCAGCCCTACTGCACAACTAAAACGCACGCACAAACTATCCAAAAATCTTCCTCACGCTATTCATATGACTAAAAATTGATTTTTTTTCATAAAAATATATTTCCATTTTAAAACTTCATTTAGATATTTTGAAAATTTCTTTTCAATACCTTTTCACTTTCCATATGAGATTTGTACAAAAACTAAAATTTTGGTAACGTGCACTTTGCATCATTTAAACCATCTATTTTAATGCAAAACAAATGTTCAAACATGTGCAAACTATCGTACCCAAATCCACATTTTCATGCAAACCAAAATAAAAGAAAGTAAAGCAGTAAAATATAAAATTTAAAAAGAATATATTTTATTATTGTTATTTTCAAACAACATTTGCAAAAAGGTTTCAAAAATGTATTTTGCGGAAACTTAAACGATTCAAGTCACATGATGGTGAAAAAGGAAGTCGGTCAGCGAAAAATGCGTAAACTGAAACCACACAAAAACAAAATAAATTTTAGCTTAACAAGGAACAGGTGATAAATATAGTGTGAGGAAACGGCGCAAAACATGTCCTTTACTAAAATTTATTCAACACATATTTTTATTCTTTTCGGCTCTGTGACAATTGTTAGTTAGATAAGAGAAATGAGATCTCATTCAAATAGACATGCACGAATGACACAAATATTTCTAAACATAGAAATCTCATTAAAACTCGTGCAATTTCAAAGAAAACAAACACTAACAGTTACAAGCACGAATTACCATAAAGCCAAAAACCAAATGCTGGAAAGGAAAAATGACAAAGACAACAAAAAACAACAACATCGAAACTCTCAAGACAATGCCTATAAACAACGAGATGTCTTGCTCCACGACTGGAGCTCAAACCATTTTTATGACCTTTGATTAATCATATCATGGTAGCAAAATGCTCAATGTTGTGTTACAAACACTGCTGGTGTTGTTAGAGGTTTCCACATCACCATCCCTTACAAAAGAGAATTAGGGATGACAAAAGAAACCTACCACAAAGCTGCACTTTACGGAGATTCACCTAACATTATTTAACGATAACATGGATAGGTAAAGATAAATAAAATAACCCCGTGAAACAGCACAAAAGGACAACAAACTGAATCAAATAAGTTGTGGCACTAAATGATGGTTACGCCATCAATCAAGCAAAAGATTAATTTCTGCATCATGAGACAAATCTAGTCATAATACCCATCAACGAAATAATGTGGTGAATTGGTCACACATCTATATGGGCAGTTTGAACATAGATTCCCGAACTTAAAAACCGATATTTAGGAAAAGGAGATCTGCTGCAAAATCTCTAGAGCTTATCTAACAAAAGACCATTCAAGTCTGCATACAATACGGATGCATCTAAACTCTAACTGAGATTCTCCTCCGAAAAATCATCCAAAGATAACTAAATCTTCATCTCCGAAACGACGATCGCCTTCATCAAAATCTATTCCAACGAGGTATAGCAAAGGCGGATGCAGCACAACTAACAATCCTATACAAAGATATCGAAGCAAAGGACCGGTGCAAGTCCAACTGCTACAACTAAGTTTCTCAGCCCTAAGATGGTGAGACCTTATGCTAATTCTGATCCAACCAAATGATCTCTCTCCATAAAGATGAGACTTTATGGACTAAGAAATGCACAGAGAGAAGAAATTGGATTTAGTTCTTGGACTCATAGTGGGCGGGATCTAATGCGCAAACTAGCATGAAAAAAGGAGGAGGTGAGGCGACGATAAAGAAAGAGAAAAAGGATGAGATTATGGTTCGGCTAGATGAGGAAGGAAGGACAAAAGAAAAAAGTTAAGGAGGGAATTTGGACGCAACTTTCATGGTTGAGTCATAGGTTCAAGTCGTACCAAAACTCATCAACTAGTTGACCACTCTAGGTATAACGCTAAACAGTCAAATGTCAAATGGGCTTTGGGGAAAGGTTTAACCTTGACCTTATTAGGCCAGATTAAAATATTAATCATCTCACGTCATCTTTTAAGATTTGACGCGATCCAAATACAATTATTTTCATCACGGATGTATCAAAGACCGCGGTCAAACTCCAAACCAACTCTAAGGATTTAAAGTAATCTTACCAACGATGCTGCGACCACACACCGGGCGAATTCCCAAAATAATCCAGCTAGAAATCCATGATAAAATTAAAATGGATTTTCCCCTTACCAAGCTAACAAACAAATCGAACGATTCATGAAATCAAAGACTCCAAGCTGAACACAAGATTTTCCTTAGTCTCTTCGGAAAAAAAATTAAAATATTTTTTAAATTAATTTTTATTATAAACTAAAGGTTTCGTATTATAAATCCATTTTTATTATTTGTATTCCAGTCTATATTACTAACTGGAAAACCTTTTCACGTTCCAAAGAGACGAGATTTTATGAGACGACCCCAAACCCCGTACTGACGGCGGCAAGGGTAATCCTTGGAATATAACACATAAACAGATAATAGCAGAACAAAAATAAATAAATACACCAGATAATGCACAATAGAATATACTGGATAAACGTAATCATCAGAGTTACACAGTATACAGGATCATACTTAGAACAAATACAGTTCAGCTATACTAAATGTCTACAGCGGAAACAAACATAATATGTACAACAGGAGCTGAACAGCATAAAAAGAGATAAATAATAGAATCCATCTTCAGCTCCAGCTATCCAGAAAGAGCCAGCTAAAACCTGAATACAAGGCTGCCCGTGTAGAAAAAGGGGCAGCCGAGTTTAAAAGTGAAACAAACCACGAGTCAGTCATGGGACTGGTATGAGAAATCTACTCAACACATTTAAAATATGGCTAATCACAGGACCACGCCACTTTCGTGGAACGGGTTTACTCCATTGGATTGCCAGTGCTTTAAAAACAATTCTTTCTTTTAAACATCGCAATGCTTTTTATAAAAATGAAGCCATTATAAGACTCAGTTCCCATCACACAATGCAACGCAAACCAGAGGATAGAGTTTTACCTTATAATGGCCAAAATATGATTGATACGAATAAAACAAAAGCATTTGATATTATTACTAGTGTTCATATGTTTCAAAAACAATTTCAATCATAACTATCAATCATAGATGGCATGGGTACCATATATCATGTCGCCATATATATATACAATCAAAACCGCACAGTCACGTATTTGGAAATTGGATTTCCGTCATGAACCAAGACGAAAGATAGTCCTTACCGACGTCGAGACAATCTAGCCCATGTCTCAGGCAAGTACTCAGTCAAGCCTTTGGATCGTCAGGGCCGGTCCACCGATGTGAATTAAAATTCCTGAACACTGCGTTTCCCCGCCTTATGGAGCGTAAATGAGCCAACGAATGACTCCATCGGACCCGGATCGTCTGATCTAACCGAGGCGCCTCACAACAGTAACAACCACATAAGTCAAACTCGTCAGGGCGTGTAAAACCACTGATGCCACCTCTAACTAAAAGGAAATGCATGCCCCCCTGATGTCCTCTCCCGTTTCTGGTTCATATCCGGGTGTGAGGCTCGCGATTTCACGTTGTACACAAAGCTACGCCACACAGGCGGTGCTTTGATCATCACCACAAGACTTTGCTTTTCAACAGAAGCCTTGATCACTGCATCTTAGCATGCCACACAGGCAATTCACACCGTGCAACTGATAGCTATCAATCACACAAAATAAATTCCAATGTCAGACACACTGTCCATTTGCAAGTCCGTTCTGGGTCTGAACGAAACCGGAGGCACTATATACCTCGCAAACCCATCGATCACCACGTACGTCTGGACGATCACCACTCATTATCCATATTTCGGGATGCCTCCAAATCAGGACCTCGGTTACCATCCAAACGAGGTGAAGATCTCCGGTCTTCGACCACCGTCTTCATCTTCGATTTTTTATCGTCGATTCAGTTATTCAGAATGGGATAAACCCGGTCTTTCTGAGCAACTCGCATATATAATAAACAAGTGCTACACAAACACTACTACGCATCATTTCAATTCATTAGTCACTAACCGTGAATCAGTAAGAGAACAATTTCCCAAATATTAACCCCGAAGGCCGAAACCAACATCAGATCAACACCCAGGAAACCATTCGAGTTAGCCAACCTTCAGTTAGTTTCTAAATTTCACATCCATATCGTTTATAATATTGTATAACGATTTATCGCTATTTTTATTTATTTTAAAATAGCCAATTTATTCAAAACGACGCTTCGGGCCATAACGCGGTCGTGGCACTGTTTTTCTTCAGATTTGATTTACACATATCTGAAAATCTAACCGTTGGATCTTCATAAAATTTACATCATTAGAAAGATCTTTTCAAAACGAATCCAACGGTTCCAGTTTCAGGAAAATCCGACGGTCGGATCTCCCGGTATAATCGTTTGAAGTTTTGATTTCAAAATACGAACTGCAGCGTCGTTATTTGATTAAATATAATTATATTTTTATATATATATAAATATAATCGATTCTGGCGCTGTTTTTCTTCAGATTTGAATTAAACATTCCAGACAATCCAACTGTTGGATTTTTACAAAGTTGGTGCCGTTGGAAAGATATTTCCAAAGTGAACCCAACGGTTGCGATTTCAGGAAAATCCGATGATCGGATCTTCCGCACTAATCGTTTGAAATCACGGTTTCAAAATACGAACTGCAGCTTCGTTATTCGATATATTTCAATTCTATTTATATATATATATATATATCGATTCTTCGATTTCAAAACTATATGATTTTCATACTTCTGATAAAAATGATATTTTTATCTAAATGTCTTCTATTTCAACACTTCACTATTTTTAACAATTCATGTATATAATAAAAATGTGATTTTTTATTGTAAAACGATTTATTTCAAAACACGACTATTTTATATAGTTCATATAGATGATAAAAATATGATTTTTGTTATAAAACAATTTCTTTCAAAACACGACTATTTTATATAGTTCATATAGATGATAAAAATATGATTTTTATTATAAAGCAATTTATTTCAAAATAAGAATACCATTCAACACATGAATTTCAATTCAACGAATGAATTTCCATTCAACACATGAAGGTCTTCTATAGTTTATATATATAGATAAAAAGGTGATTTTTATATTTAAAACACGAATACCATTCAACACATGAATTTCTATTCAACGAATGAATTTCAATTCAACACATTAATGTTTTATATAGTTTGTATATATAGATAAAAAGGTGATTTTTATATTTAAAACACGAATACCATTTAACACATGAATTTCTATTCAACGAATGAATTTCAATTCAACACATGAAGGTTTTCTATAGTTTGTATATATAGATAAAAAGATGATTTTTATATTTAAAACACGAATACCATTAAACACATGAATTTCTATTCAACGAATGAATTTCAATTCAACACATGAAGGTTTTCTATAGTTTGTATATATAGATAAAAAGGTGATTTTTTATATTTAAAACACGAATACCATTCAACACATGAATATCTATTCAACGAATGAATTTCAATTCAACACATGAAGGTTTTCTATTCAACGAATAAATATAGTTTCAACAAATGATAATAATTCTAACACATGAATATTATTCAAAATTTCGGCAGCATAACGGCAGGGTAGTTAAAACCGGGACCGTCCCTAGTACGGCTCCTCGCTCTACCTTAAAGCCTCGCAGCTTTTGACAATGGGGAATCATGCATCTAGTTCGCACGCAGGCGGCATGTATATTTTTTTCATTTCCACAAACTAATCCTATGTGGTTTCAACCAAATATTTCTCAACCACCAACGGGTATTTTTCAACCACAATCAATCAATTTCAACCACAAATAATTTCAATCAACCATTCGCTATCAATCAATTTTCACACCAATCACAACCAATAAATATCGTCCATGGTTTGTGGACGAGGGGCGTATATATATATAATTATATATAGCATTTCACTTCTATTTCAACACATATATAATTTTTACAACGCATATACAACTTATACATCGAACGTACAACTTATACAACGCTTATACAAGAGGTGTACAACGCTTATATAACTCATACATCAATTATATAATTTATACATCGTCGTTTTCCATATTGTTTATAAATTTGAAATCTCACATTGGGTTCCACTCCACCAAAAATAGCAGAAGGCTCAGAAAAATATGCGGTCTCTTCTAAAATGTAGAAGGCGTCCACACGGTCACGATGTTTCCTGTTTCATCGATTTTCGTCAACACATGAGAACGATATGATTTTTCAAAGTTTGCAACGGTTTAAAGGTGTTAAAACTGTTGAAAATTAACTCAGTCGTATACCTTATTTATTTCTTCAAAACTAGGTTTAAGATTTTTGCCAAATCCGTGAAGTTGCAGCTCGATCGAACCATACAGCGTTGAAGAGGGAGGAGGGAGCTTTGCGGCGCCGGTGGTGGGGTCCAGCTCGACGCTGGCATGGAGGCGCAGCGGCTGTTTGAAGTCTCCGACTTCGTGACGTCGGTTCTCCCAAACCACACAATGAAAAAATCCAAACTATATATGGATTTGAAGATCTTCTCGTGCTCTTCAAAATCTTCAACTGGAGGAGGGGCTGATTTTGCTTGTAGGAGGCGCAAATGAGGAGAGATGGAAAGAATAGCTTTCCGCCGTCGTTCTGGGTGCTATCGGGGAGAGAGAAAATGCAATGACCAATGAATTTTTTATATTTATTTATAAATTTTAAAATCTCTAAAATACCCTCCTCCACACACGAACACCAATTCAAACCCAACGACTGTCGTCCCTAGCGTTTTACCCCCATTCCGAACACAATGGGATATGTTTCGTAGGCCCACTCGACTGTTTCAGTCAGTTTTCCTTCAATTTAAAATATATAACATTTAATATTCGATTTGAACGTACATTTCAATTTGCCGGGACCACAAACTGATTCGAAAAATTCCAGAAAAATAAATCTAGCTATGTTTTGACGATACAGTCCCAACAAAACTAGTTTCGTCTTATTCTGAGACCGTTTGCAAAATGGCCCTTTTCTGGTCGATCCAATTTAACTGTAATTGACCAAAACACATTTTCCTTTGCCACGCTCACATACTAGCTTCAAAAATTATGAAATTTGAAACCTAGCAATAACTTCACATCCCGGATCCAACAAAAGTCGTTTTGTCGAATTCCGAGGTCGTTTGCAAAATGGCCAATTTCACGGGCTATATAAATTCCATAGCGACCTTTCTGAAAATTCATTTGGCCATAACTTTTGCTTTCGGCTATGAAACTTTGATTTTTCAGATTCGTTAGAAAGGTATTCACTAACAGATTTAAATATTTTTGGTTTCACTCAAATCCGTTTTGTTTTGCACCCGGTACAGTCAGTCAAAGTTTGAATTCAAATTTTGAAACTACTGCGCCATTTCAGGCCTTGTTTATAATTAGAATTAATTATATTCGTTTTCAATTGTCGATTCAAACTCAGTTTTCATCGTTATTATTTGAAATATTTATTTTAAATATTTAAAATCCACTATTTTAGCCAATTTAATTTTTTTAAATTGGTTCAGATTTTCCGGGTCGTTACATTTTAAATCTCGAAAAATCTGTGATAATTTCGATAAATCATCCTAAATATATAAAAATGGAACTAAAAATCACAAGGAATAGGTGTTAATTATTTTTAACTTCTGAGGCATATTCCTTGTCATCTCCAATTCCCTTCTTTTTACCAAACTGGATCATTTATTAAAATTACACAAACCCAAACAATTATGAAATGCGGATAGATTTAAATTCCTAAAATTGTATTTTTATAAAACTATTTATCGAAACCATAGTTTTACAACTTTCGAAATCCATTTCATTTTTCCAAACAGTTTTAAAAATGGGAGTTCATTCGAATATAAGACCAAGGACTCAAATGAGTACTTCCAACAAAAGAATATCCGAAATTTCAACAAAGTATTAAATAGATATAACTTCTAATTATATTTTCGGATGGATATGACATATTAACATGAATTTCCCGTTTCAAGACCAAAGAAAAGTTCATTGACTGGGACCACAAACAAAACCAAAAACCAAAAATCGCTACTATCTCAGTTGTAGCTAGATTTTTGTCCAATCACCAAACTCAAATCCATAGGATTCACCATATGTCGTTCTCATGCTCTTCACAACGAAATTTCCAACGTACTGTGGGGTAAGACAGATTTGGCTGGAAACTCGAACTCAACATATTTCAACTTCTTAGTCTCTTAAGGTTCATCTTAAATAAATAGGCCCACGACTATTTAATCATCAAAATAATTTAAAGTCGAGTAAGAAAGACGAAGAAAAATGGAAAATAAAATCGAACACATTCCCTCACGAGTCCTAATTTAACTAATTCCTCTAGTCGTCTGACTTAGGCTTTGTTACCAAATGTAACACCTCATACTCTTCTGACACCAAATTTTGACAAAAATTGAAATTCAAACCCATCCAAGCGTGGAGCGTGTAAATCCGGTACCTGCAAATAAATGAGCATGAACATAATCAGAGTACGATAAAATAATTCACAACAGAAATGAAATAGGATAAACTAGTATCAACTTAGGTAACTACCTTTATTAGAGTAAGTCACCACGTCAATACCGAGCATGAGAGTGAACGAGAACCAAAGATCAAACTTGGACACCTATGGAAACCTGACCATCTCAAGATAACCTAGGAGTTGTAATGAGGAGGGGGTCAGAATAATAAGTTCTGGTGAGCAGAAACAGTATAACACAATCTACGATACACAAATGTATCCTTTTTGGTTCAACCAAAGACATATGTCTATTAAGGCTAGTAATTCTAACCTAACCTTGTAAACACATACATGGCACTAATTGTCATACCCAAGGTAGCATCCCCAACCGATAATGATATCGGGATAGAATTTTACCCATAATTATGAAGCACTAATTTGTCATTCAATCAATTACCAAAAACTAAGAGGTGGGCTCTCACCTACTCACTATTCATATGGAGGTTAATTATTCTATATAGCCACTTAAGACCTCACTATCAATGATAAATAAGGGTGGATCCTTTTGATCATTTAAGACCCAAGGCAAATCCATCGGTCACTTAATACCTTTTCGATGGTTTACCCTACACTAATATAAATTTGAGGACACTAACTACAAGTTCTACTAATTTAAGGCTTCCTTCATTCGCTCATGTAAACCCATTCCCCGCATAAGATGAGAAATAATTAGCAGTCACTTTAGACTAATCAGATATGTAGATGTCACACGCCATTTGAGACCTCCCGATGGTGGACCCCCTCGTTACTACCTAGCTGACCTTATTGGATAATATCTTAGCCACTTAATACTTCCCCTTAGGATAGGTTGACCTATAGTACCTTCGTAGTGTTCATTTAAAACCTATTCCCTGGGTGGACCCTCAACCCCAAACACTTAAGACCCTAGGGAAGCAGACTAATTGTGGAGATTATCAAAGTTGTACCCAATTAGCCTTTATTGCTTTCAATTATGGGAGGTGGGCTATGCAATCACTTATTACCTTTTTAAAGGTGGATCTAACCACTTAAGACTTTAATTCCCAAAGAAGGCCACGCCACTAAATTTTTTATTTTTTGTTTCTTCTTTCAGACGGGAGGAGGGCCCTACAGCACTTAAGGCCTCACTTATGAAGCAAACCTTAAATTTGGAAATAATCCACGTACGCAAATTAACTATCATCACGAGTTACTATGGTCAATGATGTCGCACGTCTGTTAGGGATATATTCGACTATTGGAATGTGCAAACTTCAATCAAATAAGGCAACTGACCTCGCATTTCTAACCTATTATGTCCAATTCTTACTCCAAATTATATTAATTTTAGATTAACTAAAACAGAATATGGAAAACCTACACATTTATTGTCCTAGGTAGTTTCATTAATTGTTTCCTTATTGGACTTGGTATTAAAAATGACAATCAATATTCATTAATCTCCCATTTTAATTCCAATTATTTTCATTAATTAGGGTTATTGATATTTATGACTATAACAATCATTTTTTCCTAAGACACTAATTAACCCCTTTTACACCATTTATTACTATTAATTATAATTAATGTCATTTATGAACCTAGCGGTCATAATTTCCAAAGACATTAATTAACTCAATAAACATCCTTTTTATATTAGCCCTTTTTATTTATAATCTAATTATTGTAACTCCTTAAATATTTCTATTTTAATTTGATTTATTCTTGTACATATATATTTATATGTTATAAGAATTATTTATCTCCTAAACTGAGTTATAATTCCTATTCCTAGTCATCATTTTTAAATTGTAATCATTTAGGCATAACTATACCTAATCCAATTTATTTTCCCCAAATAAATGATGGTTACAACAATTATTATTCCTTTTTGAACTTATTTGTGGCAATCAATCATTTTTATTGCTACAATGGCCATATGTATATTTCCATTTAATATGGATTATACTTCCGTATGTAATTCCATAAAATGGAAACCATTCAAACACAAATGTACAACAAACATTAATTTTTTGAAGTGGATCGTCAGATTCACGCCTTCATATATTCCAACATTTAAGGTCTAGAATTACATAGTACATGTATATACAACATATATAACAAAACAGCAAAAACCAACAGCATAGAAAGTACATCAGTGTGCCCAAAAAAGACATAACATAACCATATTACATAACATAACTTCAAAGCAAAATTTAGTAACTACGGCGGCACTAAATCAAGTATCCATCACAGCATCAAGCAAGCTAATCTCCAATCCGGCTGCGGACTCTGTCGTGAACTCTAGCTACTATTGAGTCTACATATTTCCAGCTTACTTTGCTTGCCCACATGAAAACATATTTAAGAATGATGTAAATGGTTTTATTAGTCGTCCTTCACAAGGATTTGAATTTCCTATAGTTGTGTTCATGCCATAACATCCATGTATAAGCGACATTTAAAAAAAACAAAAAGGTGACGATTAGGTGTGTTATCCAAGGAATGGTAAATGTATTGCCAAAAAGTGAACTGATCTTTGATAAACACCCCCTCTCCTGATCCAAATTAAGGTAAACCAAGCATTTTGTCCATACGTAGAAAGAAAAGTCACATTGCCAAAAAAATGAATGCAATATTCTTCGTCCTCTTCATAGGAAACACAACCACCACTTACAACTAAACCTTTACAACGCAAGCTATAGATAGTGTTCAACCTCCCATGCATTACTATTCACATATGTATCTTGACTTTCGAGGGGACTGTCTTATAACTCCACATATAATCGAAACCCAACCATCTTCTACCAGCAAATTTCGTCATCTTATACAAACCTCTAACTCGAAAAAATTCTTCTCGCCTTCTAACTTCCAAACAAACTCATCATGCTCCTGATTTAAGTAAACATCTTCTAACAACATGAACAATTGGCACAGTTGATAAAGAGCATTTCCCGAAACAATTCTACAAAATGACCGTCTCCATTTAAAACTAGTAGCCTCCAGATTGTACATCTCACCAACAGTAGATAATCTGTTACAAGCAATATCAAACAGGTCCTCAAATTCATCCTTCAAAGGGACAAGAAGTAACCAACAATCATACCAGAACGAAATGTTGAAGCCACTTCTCACAACCACCTTTGTGCCAATCCTAATCCAATGGGAATTACTCATAACTCCTTTCCAAAAAGCAGAACAATGAGACGAGTCTCGATTCCAATCAAATCTACCATCATAACATGTGTTAATAATCCACTCCTTCCAAAAAGCTTGTTTATCACTTATCATCACCCACAACCATTTACATAGAAGAGAAGAGTTCATGACTTTCAAATTGAGCACATCCAAACCTTCTTGATCTTTAGACTTACAAACCCGATCCCAACAAACAAGGCAGCTGAGCTTCTTGGTCTCCTTGTCTCCAGTCTAGAAGAAATTTCTTCTAATTGCATCAATTTTGTCAATGACCCATCCTGGACATTTGAAAAAGGATAACCAGTGCAGAGGTAGAGAGGAGAGAACCGAATTCACCAGCACAAGTCTTCCCGCCCTTGAAAAAGAATTTCCTTTCCATCTAGCAAGTCTAACATCAACCTTTTCAATGAGATGTTGCCAATCTTTCTTCATCAACTTCTTTGGTCGAATGCACATGCCTAAATAGTTTAGTGGGAACTTGTCCTCTTTGCAACTAAGAAGCTCAGCACAATTTCTGCTTAACTACTCACTACACCAGAGAGTGTATACACTGCTTTTGTGAAAGTTAATTTTCAAGCCTGATAAACTCTCAAAAGAATACAATAGAAATCTAAGAGCAGCAATATATTTACATTCATGGTTATTAAAAAATTATATTATCATCAGCATAGTGTAAAGATTGATACCCCCAATCATGTGCTCACTTCCAAAAAAATTTATGATGTCATTGCTACAGCTGACCTTCAAAATTTGAGAGAACACATCCGCCGCCAAATCAAAGAGGAGAGGAGATAAAGGATCACCCTGCCTCAATTCCCTCTTAGATATGATAGTGTTGCCAGCAATTCCATTTACACAAATATTTGATCTGCTAGATGATAGGATCATGTAAATCCAATTGATTCACCTTTAGGGAAATCCTCTCGCCTTCAGAACATCAATCATGAATCGCCAACCCACTGTATCAAATGCCTTAGCAAAATCCAGTTTGATAATGGCAAATGGGACATCAAATCGATCACAATGCGAGATGACCTCCTGATCCAACACCTCACCATCCAAAATAAATCTGCCTTTGATAAAAGTTGTTTGAGATTTATCAATTAACCCATCCATCTTTTCTTTTAATCTATTAGCTAAAATTTTCATAATCAGTTCGAAGGTGTTGTTCAAGAGGCTGATGGGTCTGAAATCTGCTGTCGATACATTGCCTTCCTTCTTCGGTATCAAAATCACATTAGCATAGCTTAACTTTTCTAGCACTATCGAACCATCATAAAATTCCTTAAACAGAGGCAAAACATAATTTTTCACCATACTCTAGTAATTTTTAAGGAAGAAATTGGGAAAACCATCGTGACTAGGAGCTTTATCACTAGGCATTTCATTTAGGGCAGCTAAAATTTCCTCCTCGGTAAATACACTATCCATCTCTGCTAAGCTTGTTTCAATGGGATAAAGCTTCTTCCATTCAACCGGGATTCGATGATCAATCCTCTCACCAAAAATTTCTTTATAGAAGTCAGTAAAAGTATCACTTAACTTCTGTTGGTTCCAGGTCTCTTCCCTATCCTTCCAAATGCTATTAATCATGTTTGTTTTTCTTCTGCCATTAGCGACTCGATGAAAATAGCTACTATTTCTGTCTCCTTCTTTTAGCCATTGGGATCTTGATCTTTGCTTCCAAAAAATCTCCTCTTGATCCATTACCTTAGTCAGTTCCTTCTCCTTTCTTTACAACAAAACCTTCTCCTCCTTATTTAAACTTCTCCTCTCCTCCAGAATATTGAGCCTTAAGATATCCATTTGAAGCTTTTCTTTATTGATTCTAACATTTCCAAACACTACTTTGGTCCAGTTTGACAAAAAAAATTGTAACAGCTTGAACTTCCTACAAATGATGTCATCTGCATCACCTCTGTCCCTAAAACTAGCCCACTTCCTACTTAACATTTCATCAAAGTTATCTTCCATGCACCACTCTTTTCAAATCTAAAAAATACTTTTCATCTTAACAACTCCCTAGTGTCTAAGACAATAGGACAATGGTCTGAAATAATTGAGGACAAACCTTTTTGAAAGGTGAGAGGTGTAAATCTTCAAAACTATGGTTAATGAAGAAGCTATCAAGCTTAACCAAATTTAGGGGAGTTCTACCATCACTCCAAGTGAAACATCTATTTGAAAGGGATAAGTCAATTAAACTGCATTCATTCACAAATTCACTGAAATCTTCCATGTCCCCCGCATAATTGTCCTTTCTATTATTTCTCTCGAAGGCAAATCTGGTTACATTAAAATCTCCTCCAATAACCCAAGAACCATACATCAAATTGTGAAACTCAATACCCTCTTTCTAGAGAACCCACCTCTTTATCCTAGTGTTAGGCCCATACACATTAGAGATAAAATATAGAACCTTGGACTTTCTACATTCCACTGCAACATGAAGACAGTGACTTTGCTTAATCTCTTGTTTCAAAATCCAACAGCTATTATTCCACTTCGTGAACATACCACCTACTTCCCACAGCAGGAATAAAGCACCATTCATCAAAACACCCCAACCTAGGCATTTAAAAACATTATCTTCTGGTTTTTCAAGTTTAGTTTCTTGTAACGAAACAATATCAGGCTTAATAGATTTAAGATAATTTTTAACCTTAAGACTCTTATCAAAAGCTCCTAGGCCCCTTACATTCCATGTGACAATAATCATGGTGATACATTAGCCCTCTCTAGTTCTTTATTTTTTAATATCACTAATTACATTAGCAGTTAACATGAAACCAGAACTACGAGCTAGATCATGCATTTTATCACTAGATAAAGAGTTAAGAAAGGCAGGGACAAAGATGCTACCTTCAAGAGGATAAGGCAAACCCCTTGCACTTCTTCTTAGCATAACTATGCCCAAGTCCATAGCTTTCTTGCCTTTTCCCTTATTTGTTGTTGAGCATTCACCAGAAGCAGTCAACGCCAAACATTAATTATAATATATATTTCATTGTTTACGTAGATTTGGATGGATAACACACACACACATACACACACACACACACACACACACACACATATATATATATATATATATATATTCATGCAGTTAATGTACCTAATATGTTTTTATCTTATTATTATTATTAAATCCAAATGCTTTGGTCTAAGCTAACGACCAAAACCATCCTTTTATGTTCAATCTTGCATTAAGATTCCAAATCTCATAAAGAGGTCAAAACTGATATTATTGTAAATTATGCCATAAAATGTTTTAAAAAGGAACAACATATTTCAAATCATAAGAAATATATAATATATATGTTTTTGGAATAGTTGATGTAAACTATGTACAAACATACATAAATCTATGTTCGCCCATGAATTTACACAACCCTTTCCTTTTAGGCTTTTTGTACATATTTCTTACTGATTTCAAATAATATCTTTTTATCGAAAAAGAACAAAAAGACATATTTACAATAACCAAGTTAAAACCATAGCAAAAATGAACACAAACAAGCTTATTTCTTTCTAACAAAACTTACATGAACCAAAATCAACACCAAAACAACGCTTTAATGATGATTTACGGGACTGATTTCTAGATCTATGGTGTTTACAGTAACCACATTATTTTTAAACACAATTGTAGGCAATAATTTGAACAACCTAATAAGCCTACAAAATAATAATATACAAACCACAAGATCTAACAAAAACTATAATAGATCTGCTGAACACATAGGCATGCATTTCAGATTTAATACAAAGAAGCAATTAGATTATTGTAAACTATGTATATAGACTTCCCACTAACCTTTAAAGCATTCAAATCTGAATCTGAATCGTCTTTTAGGCCTATAATTCTTAAATTCTTACAGATCTACAGTTATTCTGAAAAGGGGATACTTTCAGATTTGTAGATTTGCAAGAAAATAAGAAAAAAAAGGAAGAAATCCGAGGAAGAAGAACCTAAATGCCAATTTGATTATGTTTATATATAAATATATTTTGTTTTAGAATTTGTTTAAGGAGAAAAGAAAATGGCAGAGCTTCATTGTTGCTCTCAGAAATATATGGAAAAATGGGGGGGAGGGGTCTAACCCTTTATTTACAGGAGTTGAAATGACCCTGAACCATTAGATTTAATTTAATAAGCATACGTCCACTTATATATAATTTATAATAATAAAAACCTATATAACCATTGCCGTCACTGGGCTGAAAACACCTGAAGCGGTCGATCGCTCCATCCAAGGGTGTCGACCACCCTCAGGTAAAAACGTCCAGTGAAGGCAGGTTATAAATGATATTAAATATTGTATATGTTCTGTTTTATTATTTTCCGTCTGTTTTCGTACTTCATCCGTAACTTCTTTATACAGACTCCATTCGCGAAACTCCAAACATGAAAGTTGACTATAATTTCGTGACAAACGCAACGATGTAAGTTTCATGGTCAAATCCATCATTTGAAGAAATTCGTATTTTTGAAAATCTAATTAAATAACTAATTTATTTATTGTCAAAATTCTGAGTTGTTACATAAAATTAGAGGATAAGATAATAGAAGTTTGAGGATCACCATGATGTGGCCCATGATGGATCTTTATTCATGTCTATGGATCAGTACTGATCCGTATGGTATGGATCATTGCCCGTCCATAGACTTAGCTTATTTTGGGCTAAGTTTACTTTTACGTATTCAATTTTGAGCCTACTTGATGAGTTTGAGGTGAGTTTGAATTCGTGGTTAAAAATTGGGTTAACAAAATACATGTAAAAGGGGCATTTTTTATATATAATTTCATTTCTCAATTTGTTAAAGCCGTTGAATTAAAACAGAAAGCCAAATTTTTTTGGCTTACTGAAGGAGATGATAGCACTAATTTTTTTTATACTAAAATGCCAGTCAGAAGGAATGCTAACTTCCATTTTGAACTTTTTGATTAGGCTGGTCGTGTCACTATTGCTGTAAGTAGATTGAAAGGGAGGTTATCACTTGCTTTTCCAGTTTATACAATGGTGATGATGTTGTGGACTTTCCCAGTGTCAATCTTCAACGCCTGATTAATGCCACCAGTAAGAGGATGTTGATTGAGGTTGTTACTATTGAAGAAGTCAAAGGTGCTCTGGACAGTATTCATGAGGATTCCTCCTCTGGCTCGGATGGATTCAGTTTCGGGTTCTCCTTGCGTCATTGGCCCAACCCGCAAATGCACATTGTATCAGCTATACAAACATCTTTCAATTTTGGTAAAATACTGAAGAGGATTAATCATACGTTTCTTGGTTTTATTCTAGAGGTGGAAAAACTTAGATCTATTACTGATTATCGTGCTATTGCTTGTTGTAATGTGATTTATAAGATTCTAAGTAAGGTGCTTTGTAATAGAATGGAAAAAAGTGTTACCAGACATGATTATGGAGTGTCAAAGTGCCTTCATTAAAAGTAAGAATATTTCTGAAAACTCACTGCTTGCTCGTGAGCTAATTAGAAACTTCAATAAGAAAGGTGTAGACAAATTATGTTGAAGGTTGATCAACAAAAAGCTTATGATAAGGTTAATAGATCGTTCATCATTCACATGTTGAAATGCATGGAATTTCCCAATAAATTTATCGATTTGATCAGGGAATGCATCATTACTCCTACTTTCTCCATTCTCATTAATGGTGTCCCTAGGGGTTCATTAAAAGCAATCGTGGTATCAGACAAGACGACCCTCTATCCCCGTACTTATTTGCTATTGCTATGGAGTATTTCACCTTACAGATGGAGTTAGCCAATCATATGAAGCTTATTCAACCTGTCAAAAACTTTGAACCGAATATTACTCACTTGTTGTATGTTAACGATTTAATTATATGTATTAGATCGAATAAGAAGGATGTTGAAACTATTAAAGAGTTTTTTTCTTAATTTAGACAAATTTTTTGGCTACATGTGAATGATCAAAAATCTAAATGCTACTTTAATGCCCACTGTACAATGAAAGATGAAGTTTTAGAAATATTGAATATTAAGGATGGTTCTCTACCTGTTAAATATTTGGGAGTGCCCCTATCTACTAATAAAATTACGGACAGGGTATGTGGTGTGCTTATTTCTAGCATTAGGGACAAGCTCAATGGTTAGAGATCGAATCTGATATCTTTTGTTGGACATTTGGAACTTGTGCATACAGTTATTCAATCAAAGGTATATTTTTGGTTGCAATCTTTTCAAATTCCTAATGCTTCTATTGACAAAATTGAACGCGTATGTGCAGATTTTATTTGGAGAGGCGGGTTACATAAGATTAAATATTATGATCTGTGTCAACCTAAAAAAGAAGGAGTGGGGCTAAGAAATCTTCACGATCTGAAAGAAGCTTATACTCTCAAATTAGCTTGGAACTTTATCACATCTAATGGTTTGTGGGATAGATGGATGAGGAGGAGATATATTCATGGAAACTTTTGGACTATGGCAATTGATAACAACGCTTCATCTACTTGGAAAGCAATCTTAAAAATTCAATATTTGCTATCTAAGATCTGTATAAGGGAAATAGCTAATGGCAATAATACTAATTTGTGGAGGGGTCCTTGGATCAATGGGCTTTCTATCATTAACTGTGTTGGATGGGATACATATTCTGACTTTGGATGTTCTGACACTTATGTTGCAAATATTATTATTGATGACACCTGCAGACTTAAGGGTATACCCCTTAATGATGACCAGAAAAGACATATCGGATACACTCCTATTTTCTCTGGAAGTGAATGCGATATCAGGGTATGGAAACATAGTGCATAGTTTATTCTTTAATCTGCTTATGATTGTGTTCGTGATCATCGGGATAAGTGTGTGGTCCAATGTGGTGTGGAGTAAAGCTAACATTCCAAAGATGGTATTTACCACATATGAAGCAATCAAACAAAGACATCCAACAAAAGGCAGATTAAATAGGTAGGGTATTATTGATAACATGAACTATGTGTTATGTAATACTACAGATGAAAATCATAGCCACCTTTTCTTCAAATGCAGTTACTCTTTTCATATCGCTAAGTACTGCTTCCAATAGATAAATAGGAATGTAACCGATAATAAAATTGAAAATTTTGTTGCTTACTTGGCTAATAAGTGGCGTCCCAAAGATGTGGAATTCGAAGTAAATGGCATCCTCCTCACATTTTTAGTATGGTGGATTAGAAAATAGAGAAATCATCGAATTTACCAAGCAAAGACAAGATCGACAGAAGAAGTTAGTCGGCTTATACTCAGTGATGTATGAACAAAGTTGAGAAGAAGATGGGGAAGAGAATTTACCTCCAGGTCGGATAATAGTGTAGCTGATACTGAAGACGAGGATTATACGGAGACGAATGCTCGAAATCAAAATATTCTTCTTCGTGACCTTCCACCATGAATGATGCTGCGCTAATTTAGGTTTTATTTTGGGAATTTTTAGTTGTAGCAGTATAGTTTACTGTTTTGTATGGGCTGAAGGCCTTTATTAGAATTTATACCCATTTTAAAAAGAAAAGAATTTCATATTTGAGAATAGATTTGAAATTGGAAGGGAACATAAATGTAAATCTAAATATAATTTACTTTGCTATCGAGTAGTGTTGATTTGCATCTTTCCTTATTTTATTTCATATTTATTCATTTCAAATTTGTATGTATATAGATATAAATATCTAATTTTATAATTCAAAAGAATAATGGAGAAGAAGAAATGGTGCAACTTCATGACTCTTTCCCAAAAAAGGAAAGAGAAGACAAATTTAGCTTTGAATTTATGGGCACTAGAATCGACCATGTCTGTACCATTAAAATATATCAAATCTAGATCGTTGAGCCAGAGAAAACCCTAGCCTCCACCTTTGAAGTGGTCGACTGTCCCTATCACAAGGGTCGACCGACCCATGTCGACTTGTCCAAGTGATGGGTCGATCAGTGGGTCCTTGGATATCTACAATATTTGTTGTGTTTTTATTATTTAATTATTTCTGTTTCAAATCTTTTTTCATTTGTAACTTCTTCTTTTGAGTTCCGATTGCGAAATTTCAAATATGAAATTTGCTTAGAATTTGTCATGAATGCAATTATGCAAAATTCATAGTCAAATTCCTTTATTTTCAGAAATTCCAGTTTTGCATCCTGATTAACTAGTTAAATAACTAACGTAAAATTTACGGGTTGTTTCGTTCTTTTCCTTTAAATAGTTTCATTTTTGAAATTATGTGAAATAAGTCATGGTTCAAACTTCCAGTTATTCTAAGCTATATAAGCTATTATTGGATACTAGTTTTGCAACTACATGTGCAAATTTGCATAGTATATTACAACATAGAAAACACAGACCAGAATGATTCTATATCGGACTTTTCAAAATATCGTGCAAACAACCTATATATATGAGCAGTTATATATGAATGAAGATATTTTCACTAAAAAATTCAATACTTTTACGTATAGAATTGTGGCACAACCAATTTTGCGTCCATTTCTTACCATACAAAGAATTAACACATCGAAAAAAATAACTTTTTAATAACATTGCTTCCACATCGGGAAAAGAATTTAGGTGGAGAACTTTACAGCGCACCACTTCAGAAGCTACCCATTTTTATTATATAATGAAAATTTTCCTACTACCTTCGATTTATTCCAAATTTTCCATGCACAAAACGCGCTAGGAGACTTATTTTCAAGCTCTAATTGAATTGAGCCTAAAATTAGGCTCATGTACGTTTTCCATAAGGTATGGAAATCAAAATTCCAAGGCTAAATTAGTTTTTCCTTGCTATTTCTTGCATTTAACCGTATCATCGCTCTTAATGCACCGTCAATTCGCGACCTGTACGAATTCACCTCCCTTATGCTTAACATGTGACCTTCAAAATCAAAAACTTCCAAGAAACCTTTCACTTTTCAAATTGGCGAGTCATTTAAAAAATAATTTTTCAAATATTTAAATGCAAGTTTTTGCCTTGAAATCAAATTTGGACAAAAATTCTAGAAATTATTGAAGTGCCAGAAGTTAAATCCAAAACTTTTTCATCAAAAATTGAAGCCAATGGAAACTACTCACTTAATTTCTTTCTTCAATATTTTAGTAATACAAACCATATTTCAACATGATTGGAAGTCAGTTATGTGAAAAGCACATAAGTTAAATTCTAACATTCCATGAATAATCTTAATCCATAGAACTTGACATTTCATATAAAAAGAATGTCAATGTCTGTTATTCAAAGAAGATAGCTTTTAAGGAACACGAAACATGACCTATAACGGTTAACAATTTTCCTTTGCTTGCTAAAACTCACCATCTACCTCCGGTCTTATATTGTATTTACCGTTGGCTAAGTGTATTTATGAGGTTTTCATAATTATATTATTTCTTCCATATGCACATATAACAGTGGTTCACATATCAAAAAATAATAACACAGTACATAAACATGAGCATTAACATAGCATATTATATCAAGTATGTTATAGAAAGAATATGTGTTTGGTTTTGAATAGGTTAATCATTGAGTTAGATATATGTAACAAACTATATAATTACACCTAGAGTTATACCCCTAATTCTATCACATAGAAATAAAAAAAAAAAAAAAAAAAAAACTAACCTACCAATAGATGGAGAAGACTACATGCCTATTTCAAGAGGCTGAGTCATCGTCTCGTTAAAGACTGCAACATTACTATTTATATGTTTTATTCAAAAAATTAAGTGCTTGGATATGAACCTAAAACCCGAGCACGACCCCATTCAGTTCAGTCAGATGGACGGCGATGACGAGGGCATGTGTGGTGGTTATGCATGACTTTCCTCCTCGCAACAATGCAAACATTTGGGTGCCAAAAGGGCATAACCTTCTTATGAGGAATCTATATTTTAACAGTATAGTTCCATATTTCCCAAAATTCGAGACTGTTCTTCCTTCTCCTTCTCTCTTTAAAAAAACTAAATTAAAAAGGTAACGTTGAAAATATCCAACATTCTCCCCCTATTTCAAGATTAATTAATTTAAAACATTTTAAGTTTAAATTGGAATAGCTGTAGCATTTGACTAATTGTCTAGGTACCAAAGTGGGATCAAGCTTAACATGGTTAAAGATCTAGAAATTGCTTCATCGTGAAACCCAACACATTAAAAAAAAATTCTTTTGGATTTGAACCTTTATTTAGTGTAAAACATTCGAAGCCTTGTCGAGATTTTATGGTGAACGAATCTTGAACCAATTATCTCTAATGATAAAACCTGAACAATTACACATATTTATTTTCTTTGATAAAGTGTTTTTTATTGCTCAGATCGTGAACTGCTATATGCTTAAAATCCTGGTTTCATGAGTCTACTTTAGAAAACGGTCTTACTTTCTTATGAAATGACCCAATTTCCATACTTATACAGATAAGTATCTTAAGGTGTTTCTATAATACATCCAGTTTAGGTATCTAGACTTATTAATGACATTTTATCCATCCCTTATTCTTGTAGAATCCAACATAAAATTTTATGGGAGTTCTAGATTTAACATTCTATAATCATTCTCTTAACTTGTTGGTACCCATTGAACTTTGTCTATCCTTTTCAAAACATAAACTGAGTTTCTGTTAATGATGATCAACCTTCATCCACATCCTTAGTCCTAATTCCTTCGACTTTATAGAAACCATTGCCTTTGAAAGACTCCTAATCAGTGGGTCAGCCAAGTTGTTCTTTGTTTCTATATAATAAACATTTGTTACACCACTTTGGAGTAATTATATATCGTAACATGATTATCATAGTTAATCAAGATAACTGGAGACGACTTCTTCCATAGTGTAATTTCTATTAATAATTTCCTAAGCATTTTGATTCTTTACACACATCTATTAATGCAAGTAACTCTGAAAACATTGTTGAATCAGATACGTAGTTTTCTTCTTAGAACCCCAAGATATAGCATCATCTCCTTATGTAGATATGCACCAGTTGTTGACTTGGATTTGGATTCTACATTGTTTTAGGTCGCATCACTATATTCTTCTATTACAACAGGATATCCTTTATAAGATAAACCATAGTTAATGGTTCCTTTCAAATAAACTAGAACTCTAGAAATAGCTTTCCAAAGTTCAAAATTTGGATTTCCCGTAAACCGACATAAAACTTTCATAGCGTGTGCGCTGTTGGCTCTAATACAGTGCATCACATATATAAGACTCCCAATAACATTGAAATACTCAAGTATAGAGATGGTACGTCCAGTGTTTGTTTTTCCAAATTTAATACTATGATTTAAAGGAGTTGGTTCAGGTTTTTCATTATAATGACCATTCAATACGTCTCTTCCCAATGGTTACCAATTGTCACATCTCATACCTTGCTTAATTTTGAAATCTAGGTCCTTAATGGGTTAAAACCAGTCCATTACTATTTATATGTTTTATTCAAAAAATTACGTGATTGGATCCGGACCCAGAACCCGAACACGGCCCAGTTCAGTTCAGTCGGACAAACGACGATGATGAGTGGATGTGTGGCGGTTATGCATGACTTTCCACCTCGCAACAAAGCAAACATTTGGGTGCCAAAAGGGCATAACTTTCTTATGAGGAATCTATATTTAAACAGTATAGCTCCATATTTCCCAAAATGCAAGACTATTCTTCCTTCTCCTTTTCTCTTTTAAAGACTAAATTAAAACGGTCATGTTGAAAATATCCCACACTCTCCCCTTATCTCAAGATTAATTAATATAAAACATTTTATGTTTGAATCGGAATAGCTATAGCATTTGACTAATTGTCTAGGTACCAAAGTGGGATCAAGCTTAACGTGGTTAAAGATCAAGAAATTGCATCGTCGTGAAAACCAACACATTAAAAAAGTATCTTTTGGATTTGAACCTTTATTTGGTGTAAAACATTCAAAGCCTTGTCGAGATTTTATGGTGAACGAATCTTGAACCAATTACCCCCAATTATAAAATCTGAACAATTACACATATTTATTTTCTTTGGTAAAGTGTTTTGTATTGCTCAGCTCATGAACTGCTATATGCTTAAAATCCTGGTTTCATGAGTCTACTTTAAAAAACAGTCTTGTTTTCTTATGAAATGACCCAATTTCCATACTCATACAGATAAGTCTCTTAAGGTGTTTCTACAATACATCCTTTTAGGTATCTAGACTTATTAATGTTATTTTATCCATCGCTTGTTCTTGTAGAATCCAACATAAAATTTTATGGGAGTTCTAGATTTAGCGTTCTATAATCATTCTCTTGACTTGTTGGTACCCATTGAACTATGTCTATCCTTTACAAAACATAAGTTAAGTTTTTGTTAATGATGATCAACCTTTATCCACATCCTTAGTCCTATTTCCTTCAACTTTATAGTAACCATTGCCTTTGAAAGACTCCTAATGAGTGGGTCAGCCAAGTTGTTCTTTGTTTCTATATAATAAACATTTGTTACACCACTTTGCAGTAATCGTATATCATAACCTGATTATCAAAGTTAATCAAGATAGCCGGAGACAGCATCTTTCATAGTCTAATTTCTATTAATAATTTCCTAAGCATTTTGATTCTTTACACACATCTATTAATGCAATTAACTCTGGAAACATTATTGATTCAAATATGTCGTTTGCTTCTTGGAACCCGAAGACATAACATCACCTCCTTATGTTATTATCCACCAGTTGTTGACTTGGATTTGGATTCTACATTGTTCCAGGTCTCATCACTATATTCTTCTATTACAGCAGGATATCTTTTATAATATAAACCATAGTTAATGGTTCCTTTAAAATAAACTAAAACTCTAGAAATAGCTTTCGAAAGTTCGAAATATGGATTACCCATAAACCGACATAAAACTTATATAGCACGTGCGATGTTGGGGCTAGTACAGTGCATAACGTATATAAGACTCCCAATACAATGAAATATTCAAGTTGAGAGACGGTACATCCAGTGTTTGTTTTTCCAAATGTAATACTATGATTTAAAGGAGTTGGCGTTGGTTTTTCATTATAATGACCATTCAACGTATAAAAAATTACTGGTATAATTGGTGTTACCCGATTTTCTATAGATACATTCATTACCATCATTAACAATGAACCTATATGACAATGCTCCTTTATGAAACTTCTCATGCCATTGCATGAGAACTTATTTCAGGTCATAAAATGACTTTACTAACTTGCAAACTTCCTTTTCATGGCCTGGGGTTTCAAAATCTTCATGTTGTTCCATATATATCTCTTCTTCTAAGTCATTACTTAGAAAAGAGGTCTTTACATCCATGTGATATATGACCAATTTATGAATTGTTGCAAGTGCTATTAAATTGCATATAGAAGTTATGAAAGCAACTGCAGAAAATGCATCAAAGTAATCTACTCCATGTCTTTGCTTATATCCCTTAACAAATAATTTAGCTTTAAAGTTATCAACGGGTCCATTTTTATTCAACTTTTATCTTGAATATCCATTTAGTTCCTATAAGTTTAGCACTGGGAGGTAAATCGGTTAAAGCCCAAGTTTGGTTCGATAATATGGATTTCATTTCATCATCAATGGCTTCTTTCTAGAAAACAGAATCTGAAATTCATAACCTCGGAATAAGTTTTAGGAACATCATCTACCTTCATTATATATCTAGTCACATTAAGGACTTCGTCTTTACTACCTTCTATAAAATATATTATGAAGTCAGGATCATAGTCCACTTATATTCTTGCTATTTTACTTCTCCTTTGTTTAACACTGTTATCTGGTACCGATACATCCTTGTTGTTTTGAGCAGAAGAATAGCCATCATCATTGATATCATTAGGCGTACTGGGTTCTAGACTAGATGATCTCAATGGAGTCTCAATTGTTTGATTTACAAAGAGTTTTAGATCTACGAATTCTATGACTTCAAAGGTGTCAAGAATTAGGACCCTATAAGTTATACTATTAAGAGCATAACCTATGAAAACACATTTAAACTCCCTGTTACCTAAATTTGATCATTTAAGGTATGGTTTTCCAACATACTCTAAACAACCCCGAATTTTAAGTCTTGTAAGCTTAAATTTCCTATTAAACCATAATTCAAAAGGGAAAGCATTATTCTTTTTAAGTGGTTCTCTATTTAAAATATACCATGCAGATGACATAGTATCACCCCATAAGTTATAAGGTAGAATTGAACCTTTAAGCATGGCATTAACCATTTCTACTATAGTTCCATTTTCCCTTCCAACAACATTAGTTTATTGTAGTGTACAAGGGGCAGTACTGCCAGTATATTAGTGAACTAAACCATGTTGTTTACAATACAAGGCACCACGATCTGACCGTAACACTTTTATTTTAACTCTTAATTGTGTTTCTACTTCAGCTTTGTAAAATTTAAATTTATCAAAATCCCCATATTTAGTTTTCATTAGATACACATAAGCATATCCAGTATAATCATCAATAAATGCGATATAGTATTCGTTATTACCATAGGTAATATGAACTTTCAAGTTATCCACATCACTATATACCAAATCAAGCGAACTAGTTTTCTCTCTATGGATTTAAAAAATTTCCAATGTGTTTTTTCTTGAATACATATTTCACATTTAAAATAGAATCAAAATCACAAACAAAAGTTAATCCTCATTATTGCTTATTTTTAAAGGAATTATAACTAACATGTCCTAATCTACCACGCCATAAAAAAACAGAATCAGAATCAATAATATAAATAGAAGATTTCTTTATTAGATTCAGCTTGATTATGCTGTTACAGAAGTATCTCTGCCCAATGAATTTTCCATTTTTTGATAATACTACCTTATCAGACTCATACACCATCTTGAATCCTCCCTTATTAAGAAGGAATCTGGAAACCAAACTGCTACAAATATCTAGTTCATAAAATACATTGACTAGAATAATAATTTTTCCAAAGGTGAATGGAAGTTCTATAGTGCCTTTTCCCATAACTTTGCTTGGAACCTTATTTTCTCTAGTAACTACGTGGATTTTTCCATTGTTTTCTTCGTAAGTCTTAAGTAGACTACGGTCTTTGAAAATATGAATGGTTGCTCTAGTATCAAGCTACCAATCATTATTTATGCCACTAACGGAGTTTGCCACTTGTACTATAGCCACAAGCGAGTCTTCGACCATATTCATTTTTTATTATTTCTTCCATAGACTTTAGTTTTAGGCATAGTAGCCAGACTTGTTATAGAAATAACAAGTACCTTTATCTTTGTTGTTTAAAATGGTTTTTCATTTTAAGTTGTGTCTCATTCTCCAGCTTCAACTTGTTAGTTATTTCAATATTATTTTCCTTAAAATGAGACTCAATTTGAGGATTATCATTTAGTTCTCGTATACGAACGTCCTTCCCAATATGAAGATGATATTGTGAGTGTCTAAATCATAATTTGTTTGTGCATGCTTCCATTTTTTTTCTTAAAATCATTCAAAGTATTAAGGAGTCTAAATATTATAACTCCAACAACAAAATATTCAGGGATATATATTTTAACATCACTACTACAAAACATGTAATTTGCTTCAGTTGTTTACTCCCTGTTGCTTCTATTCAGCAACCGAAGCAAATGCAGATGACGCAACATATCAAAATTTGTTGCTTCGGTTGTTCAATAGAAGTAAAAACTATTTTTTTACTTCGGTTGTTAGCATAACCGGAGCAAGAGAGTGCACCATGGGCTAAAAAGGGCATACTTCTTGCCTCTGTTGTGATTACAACAAAAGCAAAAAAAAAACCATTGAAAAAAAATCACTTTCTTATGGATCATTATAGTTCCTAAATATACATCAATATATAAATATTATTCATATATGTGTGTGTATGTATGAACAAATAATTATTGCAACTATATAATTAGATTAAATAACAACACAAAACACAAATAAATATAATATTTCATTGATAGAATTAATAATCCATGCATTCAAGAGAAACGACATAATATAAAACAGCATAATTCATTCATAGTGTAATAATCCGATCTCAATACAACAAAATGGAACATCTAGAGAATATAAGTACAAATCGAAGTGTATCAACAATTTACAAGAACAAAAATAAGCTAAAAAATCTAACTTACTAATAAAAACACAGCTTCAAAAGATGAAGATGGTGCATAATTTACAAAACGCAACTCCCATTGTAAACATAACACAAACTGCTTCAATATAATTTCATCACCTGTATATTACATTTCACATGTCAGAATGACGAACATAATGCTAACATAATACAGACTAAAAGATTAATTAAACATATAATTTACATGTCAAGCTGATAACTCAAACATATAAGTGGGATCATTTTTGTCACCACTGTGATATTATCCACAGGTAATGTCTTCAGTTATAATTCAAACATACAGTTATTACAAAAAATCGATCTATCCCAGTTGGAAAAAGACAAACAAGTTATGACATAGTACATTAATTAATTTTTATCCTTGTTAAGCTTTGCTATGTAAAAGCAAAACAGGGGAACTAAAGTAAAATATCACTTAATCACTATACTTGTAGACCAATAGGTTTTAACAAGTTGTGCTAGTTTTTTTAGAAATAATAAACAAGTCCTGCTAGTTTAATGAAGTTAGAAATTAGTGAGTAAAGAAAATTATAAATAATAGTAATTTAAAACATAGATTTACCCAAAAATGAATTAGATAGAAATTGGTTGTATGTTGTTAGCTCTAGAGTTTCATTTGTATAGTTTTATTTCCCTATATTTTTAGGGGTTAATGCACAGTTTCTCAGGAAGTGTCTGTCTTAAGTTATCTAATAATGATTACACAATTTACAGCTTTTTATTTTGTTACCAGTGCTACAACGATTGGTGGTTGTATTTTGGTAGTTGAAAAAAAATTGCAAAAGTAAAATTGAATGATACTAATTTGTGGTAGGCCCTGGTTCTTGTACTACTGTCATGTTGTCATGTCAAAAGAACAAGCAAAATTTTTGCGAAAGTTACGATATTAAAAATGAAATATTCAAGACAAAAGAAAATGTGTGTTCAGTAAAGGTAAAAGAGAATGATTCTTTGAGATATGAATTCAATGTTAAAAATAATTCAGTGTGAAAAGTAATAATACAACACACGACAAATCATTAAATTACTTTACATTCTTATTTAGGGAGTATCAAATCATTTGAATGGTATAATCACTTCTAAAAATTTATTGTCTTAAAAGAAGCTGTGAAGTTGGTAAATCCTATGAAAGATGTACATATGCCATAAAGAATTATTATGATGCAAATAAATATGTAGTTGTGTCATATTCTTCCATAGACATTAAAAAGGTATTTCACTTTTTTGGAAGAATGCCTATTAATGGCGTCATGGAAATTTCTTTTTTCTTTCAATTTAGCACCATCATCGCATTCCACTTTCTTCCCCTTTCACTCTCAACGATCCAAAATATCTCTCCTCTCATCTTCCATGATTACGTCTGCGTGGGCATTCTCTTCCAAAAATCCCTTTCAGATTTCAGATCTGAGATCTGGCACTTACACCAACTACCTCCGTAATAACTTACCCGCTCCTAGTTTCCTTTCATTTACTCAGATCTGCTACTTCCTTAAGCTGCCAACTCGATGTCCAAATCTAGCGCTTGTTCGCTGTGTTCTGGTTCGACTTGTTGTGTAGAAGATGTTAAGCTTCTTCGTGGAGTCTCCTAGTCCCCTGGTTTGGATCTTCGTGCCGTATGGTTCGCGACTCCTTCTAGAATCAGGTCTGAAATTGTAACGACCCAGAATTTTGGGGCCAATTTAAAATTTTTATTTTAGAAATTTTAATGGATTTTAATTTTAAAATAAACTACTTTAAAGAATAACGACTAAAAATTTAGATTAAAATGAATAAATTTAATTTAATTATAAAAGGATTTTAAAACAGCGCTGCAGTTTGAAAATTTGAATTTGAACTTTGACTGAATGTACAAGATTCATTTTAAATCAGAATTGAACGAAACAAGAAATATTTAAATCTGTTTGATCATATCTTTCTAACGAATCTGAAAAATTGAAATTTCACTTTGAAAATAGAAAGTTATGTCTAGTTTAAAATTTAGAAAAGTCGCTGTAGAATTTATATATATTTTAATATAATATATAGCCCTTAAAAATATCCATTTTTCAAACGACCTCGGTTTTCGACGAAACCACTTTTGTTGGAACCGGAATGTCAAATTATTGCTAGGTTTCAATTTTCATAATTTTTCGAATTAATATGTGAGCATGGCGAAAGAAAACGTGTTTTGTCAGTTTCAGTCAAATTTAATCGACTTAAAAATGGCCATTTTTCAAACAGTCTCAGAATTCGACGAAACTAGTCTTGTTAGAACCGTATCGTCAAACCATAACTAGAAATAATTTTTCTGTAATTTTCTGAGCCCGTATGTGGCCCCGGTAATTTAAAATGTACATTTGAATTTAATAATTAAATGATTTATAATCAAATTATAAGGAAAACATATCGTAACAGCCGAATTGGGTTACGAGACATATTCTATTGTATGCGGGACGAGGGTTATTAGCTAGGGGCGACACTCGTTGGGTTGGAATTGGAACTGGAATAGATTAACAGGCTATTTTCTTTTATTTGTAATTAATTAATACAAATAATACGGTATATATACGGTGGGAATACGGTCCAACCCTAACCCATTTGTCAGCAGCCATATTCCATCTTTCCATGGCCGAGATCTCACGATTTCATTCCATAAAAACTTCCAATTCGATCAATGATTCAATAAGAAATAAAACAAGAATTGATCTTCTCCTTTAGATCTTCTAATCCATACGGGTTAGATCGTTTCTCGTGGACTGTCCTTCTCGATTTCTGCACGCAAAGGCAGCGGGTTCGGTGGAGATTTAGGGGTGCTAGAGACCACCGTAATTCATGGTGTGTGGCGCGGAGGAGGTCCAGGCTGGGGCGCATCTCGTGGCAGTTTCTGATCATCTACTGGCGGCTTGTGGTGAGGCGCGTGGGGGCAAATGGTTTGTGGAGCGTGGGTTTCCTGATGTCGTGAAGAAGAAGGAGAGGGATTAAGGGTAGAGAGGGATTAGTGTTTAATTATATTTAAATTAATAATTTATTTAATTGTCAAGGTTTTAAAACGCTATAACTTCTTCAAAACAGAACGGAATTTAACGAAACAAAGTTCGCTGAACTCGTATGGACAAGGGCTTCGCTGTGAAACAGTCCAGAACTGAAGCGGAGAAGAATCATAATTTTAGGAAATTTCAGATCAGAATTGTTTGGTGAGATCTCTTTGTTTAAAATAATGAGTTAATTAAATTATTTAGTCCGCTATGAAATGATCACATGTTTACGATTCATATCTATTTTGTTCTAACATGTTTGATGATGGTTGATCTGTGTTTGGGATGGATAGTTATTATATTGATTGATCTATTGTTTTAATTTTGTTTATCAATACAACTTCAAAATAGGATTTGTCGTTTTTTTATTTGGATTGATCTAGGTTATCAATTCTTTATACAAATAAAATTTGTCAATTTTATTGTATTGATTTAGTTTATCAGTACCACATCAAAATATGATTTGTTACTTTTATTTAATTGATTTAATTCATCAATTCATAATTGGTCACTTTTAGTGAATTGATTTAGTTATCTTTTTTTTGTGTACTCAACACAAATATAATAGAGAAATTGAATCACTTTTTTTTGTGTACTCAGCACAAATATAACATAGAATTTGAATCACTTTTTTTTGTGTATTCAATGCAAATATTACATAGAAAATAAGATTGCAAATGAATCATCTTTATATTTGTGTTCTTAACACAAATATAAACATAGAAAATGAATCATCCTTTTTATTGTGTTTTTCGACACAAATATAAACGTAGAAAATGAATTACCTTTTTATTGGTGTTTTTCGAAACAAATATAAACTAGTGAAATGAAATGTTTTTTTTTTCTTAACATAAATATGTCATAGAAAAATAATCATATCTTTTATTTGTGTTCTTTAACACAAATATGACATAGAAGAATATCTACATCTTTTTTTCATGTTCTCAAATGTAAACATAACATGTAAATGAAGTTCACCTTTTTATTTGTATTTTACAATATAAATATATCATAGAAATGAAGTCCACCTTTTTATTTGCATTCCACTATGCAAATATGGCATGGGAATAACAGTACATTTTATTTGTGTTCCACAACACAAATAGAACTAGAAAATAAAACATACATTGAAAATGAAATTAGATCTTTTATTTGCACTCATTAATGCAAATATAATTTGAAAGAAAAATTGTTATTTTATTTGCATTCACAAATGCAAACACATATTGAAAATAAAGTTTTGTTCTTTTATTTGCATTCACAAATGCAAACATATTTTGGAAATAAAGTTTGTTCTTTCTTTTTATATTCACTAATGCAAAATATACATTTTTGTCAATTTTCATTAGTTAATGCAAAATATGCACTTGTGTCAATTTTCATTAGTTAACACAAAATAAACACTTTTGTCAATTTACATTAGTTAAAAACAAATTATTTACTTTTGTCAATTATTCACTAGTCAAAACAAATTATTCACTTTTGTCAATCTACACTAGTTAAAACAAAATATGCATTTTTTGCCAATTATGTTAGTTGAGACAGAAATGTACATCTTGTCAAATTAAGATGGTTGAAAATAAAAAGGACATGTTTCTTAAATAAAAGAATTATGCACAAATAGCATTTTTATTAACTAGATTTCTGTTATAACAAAAATGTTCGTTTTGATAAAGTAAAACTTGTCAACAAAATGGATATATCATTTCTTTTACATTTTGTTGAATTAGGACTCATATGCAAATATTGTAATCATTTTTATTTGCACAACATATAATAGAACAAATATGAAAATATAACAATTATTTTTATTTGCATAACATGTAATAAGATTTATAAGTGAAAATAAAAATCAATCTTTATTTGTTAACTTACATTTGAAATTTTATTCAAATATAAGAATCATATTATTGGTCAAACATACATTAGAATGTGTAGGTGAGTTAAAGGGACAGTTTTGTATGTTGATGCGTATACCAGAATTTGTATGCAATGTAAATAAACACTTTTATATGTAGGTTATACATTTAAACACATACACATAAAATTATTTCTTTTATGTGTTAAAGTAAAGATAGTTGCATACAAATAAAAGAAAATAGAAAATTATCTTTTATTTGTCATCCACAATAATGACATGTGAATAAATTATAGCTTATTTGATTTTAGTAATGTATAGGGAAATTATACGGAAAAAAAAATACATTTTATCCAGCATTAGAAATAAATAACATGTTAGTTCATTTTCATCAACATGTTAGTAGTATTAAATTGGTTAAATTCTTTAACTAATCCTTTATTTTTATGAACTGTTTGTTGGCTAAAAACCCCACACGGGTGTCGGGATGGCAATTGACATACACTAGTCCCGATATTTAGTTATATGTCGATCGATAGATTGGCAGGCTGCGACGAGCATCATTATCTCATTTTAACGCTCACACAGTTATAAACTTCACTCTGGTTGTGAATGGATGTTTGATAATTATTTATCATTTGTTGTCATATGCATAAGATGTGTGAAATCCATATAACCAAAGTTATATGGTAACTAATTGAGTCACATTCTAATTCAAGATTTCTTTTAAATAAAGAATATCTTTTAAAATAAGGAATATTTAGAATAAAGAACATTGTAATATAAATACCTTTTAAAATAAAGAGTATTGTACTATAAAGAATGTTTTTTTTAAGAATCTGTTCACATAATGAATATTTTTAAATAATAAATATTTTAAATAATATTTAACAAAGAATAAAATAATGATTTCTTTGTCCGTTCTTGAATGGACAAAAGATAAAAAGATATTTCTATTGAAGTAAACTAGTTATTAATTAGAATCAATCTTTTAATTAAGATTTTTAGAGTTTCAATTATATTTAGTAATTGAAATAAAATGTTATGTGAATTGGGTTTATTGTGAACTATGTTTTGAATGACATTTGTTCTTTAACCCAATTTACAGTGATTATATGATTTGGAAATTTTAAATCTTTTTATTAAGATTTAAAAAGAATTTTTCTAAATAAAAGTTTTCCAATTTAATAAATTAAATTGGAATTGAGTGGAAATCCGATTTGATAATAATCGAGATAGGCTTCTGTAAAGGAAGGTTGATACTATATATGGAATTTAAAAGGCTTTGCCGTTATTCCATTTATATTATCGGTCTGATACAGAAATTTATATCAATTATATTTTGACTTGATTTCTATGAAAATTCCATATTTAATGGAAGATGACTTTGGGTTTACCGCGGACCATGTTTTAAATGACATTGATTCTTTAACCCAATTAAAGATAAGATTTATTTCTTAAATTGAAATAATCATTTAACAATGATTTTTGACATTAAAATCAAATTGGGGTTTTAATGAATGTTTAAAAAGAATAAATTTCAAAGAATTTATCTTTGATATAATTTATGGGAATTTTTCCTTTAAAACGAATATCCTATTAAAGAATATTCTGAATTGGAATGAGGCGTTGGATGTGTTTTTATAGTACTTGATTTTTTAAAACATAAAAACACGCTAGTTATTCGGAAACACCGGGTTTAACCCATTCCGAATAATGACTACGACGATGAAGAGTCGAAGATGAAGACGGTGATTGAAGACTGACGATCTTCACATCGGATGGATGTGTTGCTACAGAGACCCTTGATGGGAGTAGCTACCTTGAAGGGGCTTCAGTGGTGGCCGTCCGGACTATTATTGATTGTTCGGATTTGGTTTTCGCTCAGACCTAGAGCATAAGCTAGTAAATGGATGCATGTCTGACATTGGATTTCATTTCATGTGAATTAAATCGATTTCTGCTAATGTATGTCTGTTTGCTGGTAAAGGATTTATCCTCTACTTAACACCCTGGTATATATTAATAGTGATTGATCGCATGGCGTGAATTGTCAGTGTGGCACGCCAAGATGCAAATGATTAAGGCTTTTGTTGAAAAGCAGGGCCTTATGGGATGATCAAAGCATAGCCTATTACGGCATAACTTTGTGTATATCGTGACTTCGCGAGCCTCACACCCCGGTATGAGTCAAAAAGGGGATATGGACCGTAGGGAGTGCACACGTTTCTTTCTAGCTAGTGGTAGTGTCAGTGCTTTAACACGGCCTGGCATTTTACTTATGTGGATTATGGATTTTGAGGCGCCTCGGATTTTTATAGGCCGATAGTGATCATATTATAGGTTCAAAGGAACTGGGAAACGTGTGTTCAGGCATAACCAATCCACTGCCGATAGGCGGGGACCGGCCCTACCGCATCCAAGGGTTCACTGCGGGGATCCTGAGGCATTTGCTAGAGTGTCTCGAATCGGAGAGAAGCTTGCCTCTAGCCTCGACTCATGATGGAAATCCGATTTCCAATACGACCTTGCGGTTTTGATTGTAGAACTAGTATGGCGACATAGTAGGATGGGGTACTATGCCGTCTATGATTGATACATTATGATTGAAATGTTTTTATTAGAATATATACACACTAATACTATATCCGTTTTATCGTATCAAGCATCTTTTGACTATTATAAGGTAAAACCCTATCCTCCGGTTTGCGTTGCATTGTGTGTTGGGACTTGGGTCTTATAATGGTTTCATTTTTCTAAAAAGCATTACGTTGTTTAACGATTTACCTTATTTTATGCACTGGCAATCCAATGGAGTAAACCCGTTCCGCGTTAGCGGCGTGGTCCTGTGATTTGCCTTATTATTAGATAAGTTCAGTTAAGATTTCTCATACCAGTCCCATGACTGACCTGTAGTTTGTTTCACTGGCAAACTCGGATGCCCTTATTTTCCACACGGGCAGTCGAGTAGCTTTTTGCAGATATATTTACAGGATCCTGGCTTACAGCTAAAGCAGTATTCGGAAAGCTTTGTACCCGTGCATTTCTTCCAGTTGTATATTTGTATTATTTTTCCGCTGCTATTTAAATGTAATTTAAAACTCTGATATTATTGTATTCCTATTATGCAATAAGTATTCATACTCTGTTACATTCTTGTACTCTGATGTAATTGTTGTAATCAGCAATAAAATGTTCTTCAGTTTGTGTTCTGATGTGTGTTGTTCAAAGCAATCCAGCCTTTCCTTTACTGGGAAGTTTGGGTCGTTTCAGAAAACCTGTTTCCTTATATACTGTGTAAGCTGTAGACCTATAGGGGGAGTAATTCACTGTTTTTAGCACAAGTAAGCCCATTTGAAACAGTTTGGTTTTTGGACTTGATGTAAGCTGTGTGTTGGTATATTCGGTATGTTTTTGATGAATTGGGGGCTCGGGATGTTCGTCTTGTTGAGTTTAATCTATTGTATGTGGGTTTTGATTTCTGGAGAGGAAGTGTATGAGTCTATGTTGATCAATGGGCATGGTGTAGGTGTCTTTCATGGATTTCTGGCAAGTCTTTGGTGATGCGTTACACTTTCTAGTTGCACCAGTGCTTATACACTACCGCCACGGGAAGCTTAGCTCCGACTTGGCATGTATGGGCTTTGGTTACTCATTTTTCATTGCTTATCACCATTGAATGTTGTCACTGCAAGGGGCTGTTGATCGTTAGTTGAGTGTTGTGCTATATTGTTTTGTGTCCTCGCTCATTGGGTTAGCAACATGTCAAATTTTTCATGTTAATTCATATGGCAGTGGCTTATGTCTGCATAACCTTGTGTTATAAAAAGGTTTTTGGTCTACTTCACGTGATCTGTTCCTTGCCATACCTCTATGTGAAGTAGCCGAACAAGGTCATATCCTGCATGTTGTCTCCTAATGCTACTCTGCGTAGTCTTGCTTTTAGTACTGTAACGAACTGTTTCGTAACAGTGAATAGTATTGAATGTTTTTCTAGTTTCATTTAGCTATGTAATCCAACTCTATTGAAGTATGTAATAATTATGTATTTCTCCCTGTGTGGAGTATGTGGTTGTAATATTGTAGTCCAGGAAATTAGCTAGCTCCAGTGCTTTAAGCCTGTTTAGGTTGAGTGGACGTAACAATATGAACTCCGTAAGCGGTGGACGGTCCACCTTAAAAATCGATTTAGCCGATTGTAACCACAATCACCTGTATTATACTGTATTTTTATTATTGGTTATAATAAAAAAGTGTTACGGAACACTATAAAAACCGGTCGGCTATGCCAAAATAAATAAATATGTAGTTGTGGAACTAAAGATCACGATTCATCCATCCTTAGGGTGATCTGTCCAAGTGCTTAGTCCCACCTATATTGTATTATTTGATATAAGTTGTCTGATATAAAGACATAAGAATTGATTATTTTTTCCATTAGAACTGATTTTGAAAGTGATTATTTCCTAATATAAAGCCACAAAAACAGTGAGAGTTGGTTTTGAAATTCATTTCCATTATTTGCCTACTTCCCTGAATAAATTTTTTAATGATGAGATAAAGTAATATTTAGTATATATATTTTGTGAATATTATTGTTTCCAGGTGAAGGATAAATAGATCATTTAAGCTGGTATGTAAGTGCGCTATGTCAGTATGTACCATGTGAGCTGGAATGTAAGTGCATAGCTGCACATCATAGGGTATGGAGCTCAAGAGATGCAAGTTGTTGTTTGGTTCAGGATGCTACTCAGTAGCTACTTCATCTACCAACTTGTCTATTATCAAGTCAGTTTGAAGCATGGGTGCACTTGCTATTTCCCCATACATGTTTACAACAACTTTTTTCATGTCGCTAGGTCCTTTCTATCTACCTTGTGTACTTGGATATGGTACTCGGTCATTTTGTTAGTTTGTATTATTTATGTATACTCTACATTGTAGAATGTAATGTTACTAAACATGTGACTCCCTGCGTGGAGCAATTGTGGACGGACCACCTTAAAAACCGATCATTTTGTAGTCTAATATTTGAGCTAGCTTCAGTGCTGTAAACTTGTATAGGTAGAGTGGATGGAACACTGCAAACTCCGTAGGAGATGGATGGTCCACGTTAAAAACTGATAGTTGATTGTCTACTAAAAATCACCTGTACTATACATATTTTTATTATTAGTTATAATAGAAGGTGTTTGCGGTTACCTTAAAAACCGGTCGGCTTTACCAAAACAGAAATAAAAATGATCATTTAAATTAATGTTAGATATTACCCTGCATGGTAAACGACTATTTTATTTGGTAACATATTTTATATATGACATTAAATTCAAACCTTAATTAAAAACTTTTTTGGGTGTGTGATTTATTATTAAC
Source organism: Allium sativum (assembly GCA_030737875.1). Lineage (NCBI taxonomy): Eukaryota > Viridiplantae > Streptophyta > Magnoliopsida > Asparagales > Amaryllidaceae > Allium > Allium sativum. Next base: position 840,282,225 of record CM060916.1, read on the forward strand.
TATTAATACAAATCTAGTAACTTATAATTGTACTACATATAGGTATTTATTTTATACAATTGTTATTTTCAAGGTTTACAATTTTTGTTTTGTTGCAAAAATTTAAGGCCTAAACCTTATATAACATTCATCGACATTAAATGGTATCATTAAAATTTGAACAACAAATTATACATGAAAAACAAAATGGATTAATCATAAGGAAAAAAACACTGTATTATTTGAACCATTTGCCGACACAACATCAGCAAGGGTATAAGGAATAACTTATATAGAACATAAGGCTAAATATGGTTATATTACCTGCTGTAATGCCTTCGTGATCTTCATGATCTTCACGCTTTAAATAAAATAATTCTACCCCCTGATCAGTTCTAGGACATCCCTCTAACAGAACTATTGGCATGCCAGAGTTGTGCATGTTACACCCTTATATTTGGAGACACTTGCACGGAGGAAGAATTACTCCATGCTAATAGAATGGTTCAAGAAGTCCCTGCAGTTTGTAGGATGATAATACATTAGTTTGTTATTTTGAAGATTGGGTTGGTAATATGTAACCGAAGAAAATATTACAATAGTGAATCCAAGAAGAATTAAAAGATAAGGAACGAACCATATTTCCATATGTTGAAGCTGTCTATTTAAATTGGTAGCATATTATTAATGGACAAATCTAGAAATATTACCACTAATAAACCAAACTTGTTTCATATATATATACGAGTGGAAACCCGTGCGTTGCACGGAAGCATAGAGTACGGGGTGTTGTAGTTTGCACGGGAGCATAGAGTACGGGGTGTTGTAGTTTGCACGCGCGTGGTCGTAACGGCATGCGCTTCGCGCGAAGAGCGTAATGGCACGCGCTTCGCACGTGATGATGGCACGCGCTTCGCGCGTAATCAAGACACGCGCTTTGCGCGTGATGATGGCATGTGCTTCACGCATGATCACGGCTCGCGCTTCGCGTATGGACCGTTGTGCCACAAATATTATGTAAACAGATATAAAGCTCTGTCTCATAAACCTTTTGCTTGCTGGGCTTGCAAGCTTTCCATGCATCTTTTTGAACATTAACATAAATACACTATGTGAAGACATTAATCATATAAAAATTTCTAGCTCTTACAATTTGCTAAAACTCCATGGAGAGAATTTTATTACATTTCGTGGAATAATTTCAAAAAGCATTGAAGTATATTAATAACATAACAGTTAAATGATATTTCTAAACAATTAAATGTGTATATGAATGATAAAGTATTTTTTTTTGTTCTTGCAAATTAGACATTCCTGTGAAGTGTAATGTGATCACAACACTCCAATTTTACTTCATATTTGATGTTGAGTAATTAATGCTTCATAGGCTTGTGATATCATATGTTTGCATCCATTTACCTAATGAAAAGATTATTAAGTGCTAAATAAGATATACTGATAATAATATAGGTACCGTAATAAAAGGCAAACTCTGAATTAGTGCAAGTTGATTCATAAATAGCAATTCCTAATTGGTGGAATACTGAAAGTTGAAAACAAAAGTATGGTGTTAAATAATATGCAAAGAAACAAATATTTATGATTTTACATAGTTGCTCGACAACAACTTGGTCAAATTATATATGGGTGAAGAAGACAAATAACATTAAAAAAACATAGTTTATATGAAATAAAGAAAATAATTATAGCAATATTTCAAAACTTTCTAAGGAGTTATATGATATTTTTAGGAATCCAAATTAGAAAATGGAAATCTAGCAAGAGTAAAAGCTCAAATCCTATTGAACTAAATATTTCTTTAAAAATGCCTAATTTTTATAGGTGGAATAAGAAAACACCTATATCAGAAAACTACAACATGTTGACCAAAATTTGGTAAGCCAAACTATCCAAAGTTGAAACCACAACGCCAATTTCGGATGCAAGACCTAGCATAAAGACCTCATTAAATAATGATTAATTTACATATTTTGGGCTAAATCTAATTGAAATTCAGTTTTTTTTAACCAAGAGAAGAATAATATGAGGAAGATATGCTAAAATGAAAGTTACGATAGTTTTCAACCTAGGATGCCATGTAACATAAGTACATAATTATTTCAAAAATATAAAGCTGATCCTTTAGTATCTAGTTGTATTCCTACTATGTTCATCAACTAATTTAGTAAATGCAAACTGTGTTCAATAATAGTGTATTCTCTTTATAAGTAAAGACGTTAAATATGCTAAATAATACGGGTATTAAATTTTATAGAAATTCAAAGAGTGCTAGAGAAAAACGTATTTTCTTTTTATATACAGACGTTGGATACGTTTGATAGAAATTCAAAAAGCATTAGAGAATGACACTCTTTGTTTTTAAGGAAAGACGTTAAATGTGCTAATCGTACGAATATTAAATTTTGATTGAAATACTATGCTATATTTAATAAACCTTTATATCCCTGCATGCCCTATTGCCTTATATCAAAGATTAAAATTACAGAAAATTATTATATACTTTTACCATGGATACTAATATCCACCAACATTTATGTAATGACAACGTTTTGAAATGTAGAACACATGTTTGGACGAAATTTAATGCCATAATCGTAAAAGCAATGACTTGTATTGAATTGTATAAAATTCAAACTCAAATTATCAAATATATCAGTTATGTTCTTTGTATTCCTTGGTTGCATTTGATTAAAATAGATTTGAATCAACAAAGGATATAATCAAGGTTTTATTGGATAACATTAATGTAAAGAAAGGAAAATGCACATTAAAGGAAGAGAAATTTAATTTCCCTATGTTGAAGATTACTAATTTTAATGTTCATAAAAAAATGAAATCAAACTCTAAGCCACTTGCCTGATAAAATTAGATTACAAACTGAACATCATTTACCAAAATCAAGTACCACTTATATGATGCATTTAAAGACTAAAAAATAAGTTGAGAGTATAAGGAAAATTTCATGTGGTCCAATATTTTAATGTCAAATATCAATTAACTGACAAATTTATCAAGCGGATTTCAACTTGCATGTTACTCCATTTCCTAAAACCTTAACTATTTAATGTAACATATATTTTAGAAAATGAAAACGGTATAGATCAATCTTTTATAGCAAGTTTTAATACATTATTATATTTCAGCTGTGCTGTAGACTATAACTTAATAAATTTCAATCACTAAAAATTCCATTCAAAAATAAAATAAAAAAACATGAAATGGTATTGGGCAAGAACTATTTTGAATTGTTTCCAGTTTTGATCAACATATTTGGGGCAAGAAAACATACGACATACATTCAAAGGGCTATAAAATCATACAAATTGATTCCATATATCACGCAAGCTTTCAATGCCAATTCAATCCAAATAACTGCAAACAATCATGCAACAAAATCCACCGTTCCTCAATTATAGGGGATGTGTTTAAATTAGGATGGTGGATTTGTTTTTGCGGGATTAAATCTCAGCCGCTCTTTGTCTCCTTGTTTGTCTAAGGGTTTGTCTAGGGGGGGAATTTTATTATATAGATAAATACAATTCAACTATACTGTTTGTTTTACAATAAATTAGAAATATACGTCTGAAAATGTCAATACTTAAAATAGATTTCATAATGATTGAAAATAAAACGCTTACTCAGTTAATTATAAATACCATAAAAATGACATTTTATGGTATTTCGTTCAAACTTGGGAACATATGTACATACACATGTAAATGCACATACATAAGGGAACCATATTTCAGTTTTTTAACCCTTGCATGTGTATGTATGTTTTAATAACTAAAAACCTACTGTATGATTTCCATAAATTTATTACATATTAAAACAAAGGAGTAAGATTTCTTAAGATTTTGCAGTAAAATTCATATTAAAACAAAAACTGAAGGCAACAACATCTCAGAGCATGATATTATTAAAAACGAACAGAAAGGGCCAAAATCAACCAATTTGTAAAAGGAGCTGTGTAGTTGTAGAGATACCAATGATTGGTACAGTAATCTTCACATATTTGATTAACCAAAACTCACAAGTTTACACCTTAATTGTCCGCTAAAACTAAAGCTAATTGATAAAAACCGAGATACTAATTGAAAGCAATTTTCGAAGCTATGTAGTTGCCTCAAGCTGTGCCACGTTCATCCGAATAAATCCCGAAAATCATAGCAAACAAACTCTTCTGCTACAGGATTACAAAAATACGAAAAATAAGGTTTAAAAAACATTTAGTCATACGAAATCCGCGAAAAATAGTTCGCTACATAAAACCAAACATATCTGCCAATTCTTACTTGTGAATATAAAACTAGGTTTAACCGCTCACTTCTGGGATTTGCGCAACTTCCCATCTATGGAATTGCAGTACAAACGAAATTAACTCACAAAGCATAAAACAAATAAATCAATCTAAAGTTGTACATATTGTTGAATACACTTAAATACATACTAGTTAATCCAAGGCTATAAAAAAAATATTTATCAATCAAGCAAATGGAAGAAGAACCAAAACACACGGAAAATGAAATTAAACCTTACCTTTATTGCACAATCGCCTTGATTAAGTCTGAATCCCAAAAACTTTCTTAGATTCTAGATTTGCAAACATTCTTGAATCACGTTTGCTTAAGCTTTTGTTCCGTTTTCCCTGTTTACAATTTTGCTGATTTGACAGAAGTAAGGGGGAAGCGTGGAAACTAGGATTACATGACTATTGGGTCAAGCGGGTTTTTTAAGCTATTTAATTTCTTGAGACGATCAAATAGTGAATTTTTTATTTAATTTCCTCTCTTATTTGATTTTGAGCGTAGGCGACTACCATCAATGTGTAATACACCCGTGCCTTATGAGGATAAGAAATTATCATTAGCTTATATAATTAACAATTTATTTAAATTAATATTAATAATTATAAATTATTATTTATGAATCATTTAATATAATAAATTTGTAACTACAAAGCATGAACCATTAAGTATACATTGTTATTATTATTAGTAACAATCATTTATTGAAAAAGTAGGTATTAAATATTAGATATAGTTAATACATATAATTATAAAGCATTAAATGTTAAACATTACTCCTCAATTATAAATATTTCTTATTGGTTATGAATTACAAAATATTATTATTACCTATTGATTATTGATTTTTATTAAAGTTTTAATAATCGTTATTAATTATTGATTATTTAAAACAAATTATTAAATACTAATTATCACTTCATAAGTAGTCTTGATTATTGTATAATTATTAATAATTAATTAATTAATAGTAATTAATAACTAATAATTATTAACTATTATATCTAATTATTAAATATTACTTATTAATTAAATATTGAATGTTAAACATTGATTATTAATAATTAACTATAATATTATAAATATAAAAAATATCCGTCTTGATTTTTATATAATTATTATTTATTTATTTATTTATTAATAATAATCATTAAATATTTCTTGTAATTATTAAATATTTCTTGTTAATTAAATATTGGATGTTAAACATTGATTACTAAACATTAATTATTAATAATTAACTATAATATTATAAATATAAAAATAATTAACTATAATATTATTACTTATGAAGTGATAATTAGTATTTAATAACTTGTTTTAAATAATCAGTATTTACTAACGAATATTAAATTTTTATTAACAATCAATATTCAATTGGTAATAATAATATTTTGTAATTCACAATCAATAAGAAATATTCATAATTGAGAAGTAATACTTAACATTTAATGCTTTGTAATTATATGTATTAATTATATCTAATATGTATTAATTAAATTTTATTATTTGTTACTAAATATTAAATATTAGTCTTGATTATTATATAATTATTATTAATTAATTAACAGTAATTAATAATTATTAAATATTACTTCAAATTATTAAATATTACTTATTAATTAAATACTGAATGTTAAAACATTAACTATTAAACATATTATTAATCATTAATTTTAATATTGTAAATATAAAAATAATTATTGATTACCTATATAATAATTAGTAATTATGAATTATTTACTTGTATTCATTGATGATAATGAACTATAAATAATGATACATGTAAGCTGTATATGATTGCTCATATGAGCATTTGTTTCGACTAAAATAATTTGCAGTTGCTATAATTCCCGTGAAACAATGCAAATAACACTATTTGCTTCGATGCATTTGCTTTAGTTCCTAAGTAACTAATGCAAATTACACTATTTGCTTCTGTTGCAAGAATAACTGATGCAGATAACACTGTTTGCTTCGACACATGTGCTTCGCTTATTAAAACAACTAAAGAAAATGGTATTATTGCTTCGGTTGTGCTCACAACCGAAGCAACTTGCACTATTCGCTTCGGTGTATCTACTTCATCTGCTAACACAACAGAAGCAAACAATACTATTTGCTTCAGTTGTAAGCATAATCGAAGCAAATAAGGCGATGCAACAAACGTATTTTGTACTAGTGCATCTTTAAGTTGATTCATATACAGTAAGACTCCACTTACTTGTCCTATTATGAATTTATTGGTCACCATTTTGAAATTCATAATATTACAAATGAGAAATTTCTTATTACTTGCCTCCGATATGCCGTATTTGCTTTACAGTGCAGTCCAAAGTGTCTTTGCAATTTTCAAGGTCCTATGTGCATTATAGACAGGGGTAGACAATCCGTTTAGAATGTGTCCTCTATACAGAAAATCATCATCACTGCGTTTGGCACGTTTCTCCTTTTGAATAACATCATCCTTTTCAATCTCCTCTAGTATTACTTCCAATCCATTTTCTAAAATGTTGAACAATTTAACGGTGATCGGGAAGAATTTCGTTGTCCCTTTGCTGGTTAGGGCTGTAAATTAAACCACACCGTCCCTTGTCCGTCCGTGTCCGACCCGAATAATCGTCGACTAGTTGTTTGTCCGAATAAGGAACGGTCCAAAATTGAACACAATTTTTCGTCCCCCCAAATAGTTCGGACCGAGCCCGAACTTGCCATGTCCGGACCGAGTTTGTCCGTGAAAAAACGAATCTGAGTGCATGAAGCAAATATTTCTTGGGAACAAAAAGGTGCAAATTCTGTTTACATTTTGCCTTTTTTACTTCATGAAGTTATCTTTTGCTACATTCCTTTCAAAACTACATAACTCACTGCAATCCTCTAAACAATCAATTCTAGTAACATCATTTTTCACTCCATTACAATCAATATATATTCTTAATACATTCTTTTTCCTGCTCAAATCCAGCTTGCATGTTCTCTTTAATAGCAGATGGCACTTTCACAGTGTTAGAAATAACATATTAATTTATGTTCATGATAAGTAAATTCTGAATTTATGACCTCCTGCAACATTTTTTTAAAAGATTACCATTTCTTGATAACTACAATTACTAACACGCTATATAACTTATAATTTCAGTAAACAAAGTAATATGTTATAAAATATTTTGCTTGTTATCTTTTGTGATCGGCAGATTTCCCACTACTAAACCCATGTTCGTTGTTATCATTCTGATCATCTTTGACATTTACTATTAAACCAAATGAGATAACCAATAACTAAACATATCATTGAACTTACAACTTAGAAAATTGTTAATTAAGAGTGAATACTTGTAACATTGACAAAACTAAAAAAAATACAATAAATGACCAGGCGTATTTTCTGGTGGAATTCTGTTTACTGTTTACACTTGCAAACTTCTTTTTGCATCAAAACCAATATGTGCGTTTACTTGCAAACAGTAAACTTCTTTTTAATTTACTTCATCTAGCTCACAATATCTTTTGATGCAAATTCTATTTACTGTTCACACTTGCAAACTTCTTTCTAATTTATTCATATAGTCCGCCCGAAAATTTCCAGTATGTGTGTTTACTGTTTGCAAATTCTGTATCTAATTAATCAAGTGCAAGAATGATGGTGTATATGAGATTTGATGCAATGGCGGTTGTCTTCTGAATGTGCCAAGTCATGCTATACTCAGTTTAGTGTATTGTGCATTAAAATTTTTAGATCTCTTGTTGCTGTGTATTCAAAAGTAAGCCTGAGTCATACTACAGCTTGCGGTAAATTTTAGTCATGCACAGTAAATAGTTTAATATACTTTGTTCATCTGAGTCCGATTGTGTCCGTACGGAGACCGAGATCGAACAATTTTTATGTTGTCTGTACATTCACCGAGTCTGACATTTGTCCGTCCAATTTGTAATTCGGTCCGACTTCGGATAATCAAATGTCCAGTCCGGTCCGTCCGATTTGCAGCCCTATTGCTAGTACAAGTAGAATTATCTCCATCTAAATGTTTCAGTTGAGTTAGGTACTGATTCATGACCTGCAAGGCGCTTGAACCTTTGATGGTTGAGGATTATTGTTTGAAATTTGTTGGAAAATATGCGATTCGAGACGAGGAAGGTGACGTACTTCTAACTTCAGGGATCTATAGTATAGATTCTTTTAGACGAATTTCAACCCATGAGATAAAAACGAGTTATCAAACTATTGACTTTAGGATTCAATGAAGCCTTGTAAAATCGTAACCAGATTCAAGATTTGTACGATCTTGATCTGGCCAAGAACATTTTATTGTACTTTATGATGATGTAAGGTCTGAAGTGGAACATAGTGAAGAAGAGAATTGATTTGCAACGTTTATGCGTTTGCAACACATCGAAGAAGTCGCAAAATCAGTCTGAGATGAAAGTGTTTTCAGGGCACTTTCCAGCATTGCAAATATTTGGATGAAGAAGAGGTTATTGTTGTTGTTATGTGAAATGGTTCTAGACGTCACTATTTATGAAGTTGAGAAGTGCCTAATAGGGGTGGACATTCATCGGCAAAACCAAGTAAACCAACCAAACTAATTAAGTTTGGTCAATTTAGTTTGCTTTTGTAAGTTAATTAGTTGGCTTTGGTTTTTATTTTTATTTTATTTCGGTTTGTTATTCGGGTTCGGTTTTTAGTATTTGAAAACCGAATCAACCAATTAAACCAAATTTATAAATTTATTTATTTTAAAGATAAAAATTACCTCTAACAGTGCTATTATTTACAATACTTTCATAATAATAATATTTCACTTTAACTTCACATTAACGTTTTCAGGAGAAGAGTTTGTTTTCAAACATGTTTGCATTATATGAACTCAATTAGTTGTTTTAATCTTATCTTATATCAACAACTAGAAGAACTATCTCTTTTTGAGATATACCGAATAAACCAATTAAACCGAATCAAATATTATTGGTTTGGTTGGTTCTGGTTTTAAAAAATAATGGTCCGGTTCGGTTTGCTTTATGTTTCGTGAATTGTTATTTTGATTTCAACATTTTTGATTGGTTTCAAACCGAACCAATTATCTGCTTACCACTAGTGCCTAATCGTCAAAGGATGCGTCTCTTCCCAATGGTTCTGGACCATTACTAATGTTCGCATCCGCTCATTCAAGTATCCCGCCATCACCAAATGTCACGTCTACCGCCTTGTTTAATTTCAAAATCTTGATCCATAATGGCCTGGAATCGACACGTTACTGTTTATTTCCAAAAAATTATGTTACTGAAACCTGAAGCCAGCTCGGTTCAGTCGGTCGGACGGACGATGGTGCGCGCGTGTGGTGGTTATGCATGATTTTTCTCATCACAACAAAACACGCATTTAGGTGCCTAAAGGACCCAACCTTCTCATGATGAACATATATTTAAACAAATGTAGTTTCATATTTTTCAATATGTGAGACTATAATAAAAACAAAACTAAGAAGACAATGCTGGAAATATCCAATATGTCCATAGTCATCAAATAAGAAAATGTTGTTTTAAATCAGCACCACACCATGCAATATTTATTTTCACACAATGAAACATGTTACATATAATTATCATTACACTCTGTCTCTATTTGAAGAAAAATCAACTTCACCAAATTGTCGCTAGCATTACACCTTTACTAAGTATCATTGCATCACCACATGTCACAATCACTAGTCTCGCCCTTCGTTTCAAATGTGAAAGACCCTAATCATCATCATCAACCGTAGACGCAAAAGCCAATTCATGCGCCATCGCATGTGTTTACCATTATTGGTTTGCATCTACTATCGTGCTCTTGGAAGGGCCGTTTATGTTTAGGTTGGATTCTATCATATAGCAACGGTTAGATCAAAATCCATATCTACGCGAATGAATTGTAAAATAAATACTGTAACAAAAGACATCATATGCCTACCAATCCATAATTGCACACGTTTAGACGTTTTTAAACCGTCGTTTATACATCTAGGTGCGACAAATTTATTGCTAAAGAGAAGAGGTTAGGATATCTCTGTCTTTGCACTTATATAATTCACTTTGCTTTGGGCAAAAGCTCACCTAATTGAAACCGACATCATATAAGAGAATCAACATAATGCACCTAATAATAAAATACAACGTTTATATCCGAAGAAAGCAATAAAAGTCGAAATAAGCCAGCTCAAAACGCTAACTAACCAAGGACATTTTAGTAAGCGGTGACACCATTTGAACTATCAAACTATGTACGGTCGTTATAAAGTATCCTTCCGCTAAATACGCGTCTATTATTTTCCTTCTTTCGTTCCATCACACCAAACATTGATTACACCAAAAACAATCTAATAAAAGCTGTAATTTTGATCCAAAGCAGAATTTTCAATCTCCCATATAGTATTCTTTTCAAATTCCTTATGTTCGTTTCCTCTGTTGGATCCAAATCTGAATCCGTTTAGGTTCGGATCTCAATTCTCCCGATCCATTGCACCAGCTTGTCTGGATCTGGATCCGAAGGTATGTTTCGCTATCACCTGTTAATCTGCACTATTTTGTTTGAGCTGCAGTTTTGTGTATTACCCCTTGTTTTTTTTTCGCTTATGCGATCGTTTTGATATACTATTAGAAGAGGCTTTTTATGGTGAATATATCAATATTGAGTTTCACTATATGATAGCGTATTGTTGGCCATGGCAGTATGTAAGATTACATTGCAACTACGCATCGAATTGTTGCGAGGCTTTCATAGAAGAACTGTTTGCATCTTCCAGATGTCAAAATGTGAATGTTTTTCTATTTTATATGTTTGTAGATAATTTTGTTGGGAGGCATTTGTAAATCGTTTCACGGCTAAAAGTTGGATTTCGGTCTCTTAGTTGCATGTTCCTTTCCTATAATCCTTTTGTTACAGTCTTCACGCACTTATATACTTAGAATCTCATTCAGTCTTGCCACTGAAAATGCAAAATCTTACTTTTTTATGCAATTGAATGTTGTGGAGAAATTTTGATTCAAGACCGCTTAAATCAAAAATCCTCAACGCCGCGGAAAACGAGATCGTGGTAATAGTGCAAAAACAACCAATCGAACAATCTCAATCTTATCCAAGCCAATCACAATCACCAAACAATGGAAATAATAGAACAATAACGAGAAACTAAATCACACAGGGATTTATAGTGGTTCCACCGACGTCTTGTCAGTGTACGTCCACTTTGAGAGAGAAACCTTTATTAATATCAATAGAAGAGTACAAGGGATTAATTACAATGATCAAATTTACTAGAAAAATTTGATTTTATGGAGAAAGGAATTGAAGAAGATTAGGATTGCCTAAACCCTAATTAGAATAAACTTAGATCTAATCTCTTGATTTGTGATACACCTCCTTTTGGATTCGATGTAGCTTATATAGGCATAGAGAAGTATATGAAAATTCCCAAAATTTCCTCTAGATCCAAAATATTCTCCATATCCAAAATATCCTATATTCTCTAGATCCAAAATATCCTCCAGATCCAAAATATTCTTTAGATCCAAAATATCCTTCAAATCCAAAATATCCTCTAGATCTAACACATAGTATCGCATACTTCAACACTCCACCTCGATACTATATCCGTCTACATCACAAACTTCAATGCATCCAAGCATTTCCTTCTATCTTCAATCAAGAAAGCTTGAATGTTTCCCTAATGAACTCCGGCATAGCCACCGCCCATTGCACTTCACTAACGAGTTCAGGCATAGCCCCCCCACCCGTCAATGAAGTGTTGAAACATCCAACTCCTAAACCAGTCTTACCAAAAGACAATGTACTCGGGAGCGAAAACGAGTACTTACCATGAAGATAGAACACCAACCTTTCACCGATACTCTTCTACATCCAAGTTTCTCTCTCAAATGTGCCACCCCGTGGCACCTAGCATCTCTCCAAGCGAATTAAGTTCAAGCAATGCTCGAACTTTCCAACCGGTAACGCCTTAGTGAACATGTCCGCCGCGTTATCCTTTATGTGCACTTTCCGAAGGCATACTTGCTTGTCTTCGTCCATGACTACTAGAAATGACCCCCTCACTTCAATATGCTTCGTCTGTGAGCTAAATGCCAAATTCTCAGCCAAGTGAATAGCGCTTTGGCTATCACATTGAACATCAACATTGTCATGTTCAAAACTCAAGTCATACAACAGTCGCTTCAAATAGAGTGCTTCCTTTGCTGCCTCTACCGCAACTATCAACTCCGCCTCCGTAGTGGATAAAGCAACTACGGTCTGCAATCTCGATCTCCAACTTATGGCTGTACCACCAAGAGTGAAGACATATCCAGAAGTTGATTTTCTTCGATCCCTATCACCAGCGTAGTCTGAATCACAGTAACCAACCAACATGCAATTCTTCTATTTACTACCCCAAAAACAAGGCCATGAGATGCTGTACCTTTCAAGTATCTCAAGATAAGCTTCACTGCTTCCCAATGCGACTTCCCCGAATTAGCCATGAACCGACTAGCCACCCCGACGGCATTTGCAATATCGGGTCTTGTACATACCATGACATACATCAAACTTCCAACCGCACTACCATATGGCACATTTGTCATGTAAGCCTTGTCTTTCACCTCGATAGGTGATCCCTTACTCGAAAGCTTTATATACAAAGGTAAAGGTGTATTTGACGCCTTTGCATCCTCCATGCTAAACCGACAAAGCACTTTCTTAATGTACTTTTTTTGAGTCAATCTCAACTCAAAACGCTTTCGGTCCCTTACAATCTCTATGCCCAAGATTTTCTTTGCTTCTCCAAGGTCTTTCATCTCGAACTCCGCATTTAATTTCTCTTTCAACTTGTTGATTTCTGCCTTGTCCTTAGAAGCAATGAGCATATCGTCCACATACAAGAGTAAATACACCCAACAATCATTTCCTAACCTCTTGAAATAAATGCAAGCATCATTGATGCTTCGATGGAAGCCACTTTCAAGCATGAAATGATCAAATCTCTTGTACCATTGCCTAGGTGATTGCTTCAAACCATATAGTGATTGATTCAACTTGCAAACTAGTTTTGACTTACCTTCTACAACAAACCCTTCTGATTTCTCCATGTAGATGTCTTCATCCAAGTCTCCATGCAAGAAGGCGGTTTTCACATCTAGTTGCTCCAACTCCAAGTCGTGAATATCAACTATGGCAAGTAATATCCGGATAGAAGTATCAAGTATGCCTCACAACCGGTGCGAAGATCTCATCATACTCATTTCCTTTTCTCTGTGCAAACCCTTTAGCCACTAGTCTAGCTTTGTATTTTCCATCGTCCTTCATCTTGTATATCCATTTGCACCCAATAGCATGGTTTCCTTGAGGAAGTGGAACCAACTCCCAAGTTTGGTTCTTCATCAACGATTGCATTTCTTCCTCCATGACGCAAATCCACTTCGAGCTATCACTCGAATCAATGACGTCATCAAGGTCCATCGGCTCATCTTGGACTACATGAAGAGCATAGTCCAAATTCTCACAAAAGCTAAGATAGTTACAATCACCATATCTTTCGGGTGGCCTTATAGCACGACGACCAACCCGAGTAGCAATACCATCACCCGGTCTTCCTTCAGCTCCACCTTGAACTGAATCTTCTCTAGACTCGTACACATCACCAACACTATTAGAGGAATCCTGTGGACTATGTGATGTAACATCAACCGCATTCACCTCGCAAGCACCTCCAACAACTCTACTCTCTCTAGGCCTGAAAGTGGGAATAACTTCCTTCTCCTTTGATTCACCATGAACCAAATCCGGAACATCCGATGAGCCTTCATTATCCTTGAACATATCCGACTCATCAAAAGTAACATGACGAGAAACTGAAACCTTCTTCGTTTTCGGATTCCAAATCCGATATCCTTTGACTCCATCCATATAACCAAGCAAAATCCCTTTGAAAGCTCTAGGTGAGAGCTTATCATTTCCCGGATCATGCACATAAATAGGACTGCCAAATGCACGAAGATAACTCAAGTCAATGCTCTTCCCCTTCCACACTTCCTCCGGAATTTTGTTATCGATAGCCGAGCACGGAATTCGATTAATAATATGCACCGCGGTTGACAAAGCTTCGGGCCAAAATCTCTTAGACAAACCCGATGTCAATCTCAAACATCGAGCTTTCTCTAGTACTCTCCGCCACTCCATTAGATTGCGGATCTCCCGGTGTAGTAAAATGCCTCCGAATACCATGATGCTTGCAAAAATTCAGAAATTCTCCGGAAACATACTCGCCGCCATTATCGGACCTAAGAACCTTCAAAGTCTTTCCACTCTCATTCTCAACAAGAGCCTTCCATTCTTTGAATCTTGCAAATGCCTCCGACTTGGCCTTCATTACATACACCCAAACCTTTCGAGAAAAATCATCAATGAAAGAAATATAATATCTTGCTCCTCCCAAAAAAGCTACAGGTGATGGTCCCCAACCATCCGTGTGCACATACTCAAAAATTCCTCTTGAATCATGTTTTCCTTCACCGAATGATACTCTAGTTTGCTTCCCCATGACACATTTCTCGCAAAACTCTAACTTGCTGAAACTCTCACCATCAATCATCTCCATTCGACGAAGAACATCTAAACTCTTCTCCGAGACATGACCCAATCTCAAATGCCACGGCCGTGTCGCATCTAAGCCACGAGAACTATCAACACTGACATAAGTTTCGCCTTCCACGGTCACTCCTTGAAGCAAATAGATACCATGAGTTCTAGCACCCTTCATAACCACAAGCGCACCCTTCGAAACCCTCAAGCTATCACTCTCAATGGTGATCTTGCAACCTAGAGAATCCAACTATCCCAAAGAGATAAGTGACTTCCGTAGTCCCGGAACATAGCGCACATCAGTGAGAGTACAAACCACTCCGTCAGACATTCGAATTTGCACGGATTCAATGCCTTTCGACTTGCAAACTGCACCATTTCCCATAAAAATTGAATTTCCTTCTCGATCAACATAAGAAGAAAAACAATTCCTATTAGGCGTCATGTGATATGAAGCCCCCGAATCAAGCACCTAATCGCTGCCCGAAACATCCGATGCTACAGCCGACAAAACATCTACGTCTTCCTCACCAACATCTCTCTCCACCGCAACTGATGAAGATGCTACTTTCTTCTTCCCCTTGTCCGGACAATCATTCTTCCAATGACCAGGTTTCTTACATATAAAGCACTTGTCATTTCTTTCCTTCGATTTTCCTCTTCCACCGGGCTTCTTAGACTTAGAACGTCCCCGGTTTCCCTTCTTTTCTGACTTTTCTTTCTCCGCAAATAAACCTTGACCATTACCAGCACCACTACTACCATCACTCAACTCCTTCATCTGATCTCGCAGTTCCTCACTAAGAAGACCCGTCTTGACATCATTTAGAGTCAATGTATCCCGGCCATAGATCAAACTATTTGAGAACCCAGTATAGCGTTCAGGCAACGAACATAGCAATATCATCGCCTTCTGCTCCTCCTCAATCTTCAAATCTACCGCCTTCATCTTCATTAGTAAATCATCAAACACATTTGAGTGCGCCTTTAGCGAAGTTCCTTCCTTCATCTTGTAGGTAAAGAAAGTCCGCAACAAGATCAGTCGATTTGTGAGTGATTTCTTCATATACAACTCCTCCAACTTGTTCCAAATACCTTTAGCAGTCGTCTCACCACTAATTTCGGAAATAACATTCTCCTCCATGGCAAGTTGAAGTGTAGTGAATGCCCACTCTTCCATTTCTTCTCTCTCTACATCTGAGATGTCCTCTGACAATAAATGTGTATCAAACACCACCCGATGTACCCGATTCCGCCTAAGAACCACTTTCATCTTCCGTTGCCACTTTTCGAAATCATTATCGTCATTCCACTTGTCGATAACCAATTGTGAACCAGCAGCTGCATATGACCCACGTACATAAGGAGCTACACCACTTGGACCACCTGTTGATGGATTATTTGAACCTGATTCCGGTATTTCTACAACTATCTACCAACACTAATGCTCCGATACCAAATGTTGTGGAGAAATTTTGATTCAAGACCGCTTAAATCAAAAATCCCCAACGCCGCGTTAAACGAGATCGTGGTAATAGTGCAAAAACAACCAATCGAACAATCTCAATCTTATCCAAGCCAATCACACTCACCAAACAATGGAAATAATAGGACAATAACGAGAAACTAAATCACACAGGGATTTATAGTGGTTCCACCGACGTCTTGTCAGTGTACGTCCACTTTGAGAGAGAAACCTTTATTAATATCAATAAAAGAGTACAAGGGATTGATTACAATGATCAAATTTACTAGAAAAATTTGATCTTGTGGAGAAAGGAATTGAAGAAGATTAGGATTGTCTAAACTTTAATTAGAATAAACTTAGATCTAATCTCTTGATTTGTGATACACCTCCTTTTGGATTCGATGTCGCTTATATAAGCATAGAGAAGTATATGGAAATTCTCAAATTTTCCTCCAAAATATACTCTAGATCCAAAATATTCTCCAGATCCAAAATATCATCCAGATCCAAAATATTCTCTAGATCCAAAATATCATCCAGATCCAAAATATTCTCCAGATCCAAAATATCATCTAGATCTAACACATAGTATCGCATACTTCAACATTG